>JAJJWW010011499.1:0-539099 GCA_023531295.1 Papaver armeniacum | reverse complement strand
CATTTCATTTGTGTGTAACAAGCTAAGTTTTCGATCCAACGGTTGAAAGATATTAGCTTGAATCTAATCAGTTTTCATCTAACGGTAAATATTGAATTCTTTGTTACCAAGCTAACATTGATTGCAAACCACGATTTGAAAGACTATATAAGGAGAACTCTAGCAACCGGGAAACCTAATCCCCACATCTTAGTGTTATACTAGTTGTATTAGCTAGAGTCGATTCTCCTTTAACCTTAAGTTTCTTCTTGAAAACCAGGGTTAACGACTTAAAGACTTCATTGGGATTGTGAAGCCAAACCGATACTACTTTCTCAGTAGTTTGTGTGATCTGATCTTCTGTGATTCTATCGTTTTGATTACAATCATAACGATTGGCTTGAGATTAATATCTCAAATAGGCAAGATATAAAAGTAGTCACAAACATCTTCGTCTCATCGTTTGTGATTCCACAATATCTTCTTTCGTTGTGTCGATTAAGATTATTGTGAGGTGATTGATAATACTAGGCGGTTCTTCGGTAATATAAGTCCGGGTTATCAATTGGTTCTGTTCACCTTGATTTATCAAAATACGAACAAAACTTGTAGGTATTTCTGTGGGAGACAAATTTATCTATCATTGTAAAATTTTCTGTGTGATACAGATTTATTTATTAAAGTCTTCGACTTTGGGTCGTAGCAACTCTTAGTTGTGGGTGAGATCAGCTAAGGGAATCAAGTGCGTAGAGTCCTGCTGGGATTCAGAGACGTAAGGAACGCAACTGTACCTTGATCAGTGTGAGATTGGTTAGGGATCAACTACATTCTAGTCTGAAGTTAACTTGTAGTATGCTAGTATCTGTAGCGGCTTAATACAATGTGGTGTTCAAATCGGACTAGGTCCGGTTTTTCTCAGTATTTGGTTTCCACGTTAACAAAATTTCGGGTGTGGGTTATTTCTTTCCCGCATTATATTTTCTATATAATTGAAATATCACGGGTTGTGCGTTTGAATCAATCAATTGGAAGTCCGACCTTTGGTTGTTGATTGAAATTGATTGATCCTTGAACATTGGTCTTTGTACTGTTCAAGTGATTTCTCTTGTATTCAATTAGACTCGCAGATTTCTATTTGCTTGAGAAAGAATTGAATCAAGAAAGAGAGATATAACTCTTTGATATACTTTATTAAGATTGAGTCTAGTTGATTCTCTTGAAAGTATATTGGAGTTTGTCCATACAGATTGCTAAGCGAAATATTGGGTGTGGTTGTTGTACCCCCGCTTTTTCATATTTAACTGTGAGTCACCACTTAACTCTCTATTTAACGGAAGCACGACCATTTTGTTAATAGTTTGTAACAGTATGACTGTTTTGTAAATCGGGTCTTAATAGTATAACTGTTTTGCAATTTTTCCTTATTATTTTCATATTCTATCTATATAAATCTTGATCTAATACACCATTGTAAGCCTGATTTTTTCCTATTATTATTGGACTAACTAATTTAAGGGAAGATTTTTTTTCCTATTCACTAATCAATTTGCCGCAACTATGCTGCTGTTAGGCATATTCCTATGGGTATGGCAAAAAAAATTTGTTTGGCATACCGGGTGGCATGGCAAACCATTTGTGCCACTATGGGAAAATCACGGAGCGACCGAGTTTCTAGCGAGCGTTATTGACTCCAGCGCTGGCGTTATAATTAATATCGCCAATGTTCGACTTTCTGACGCATATAAATACCACACCTTGTTCTCTTCTCTTCTCTTCTCAACTCTTCTCAATTCTTCTTCTCAAATCTTTTGATTTTCTTAAACTTTTGTTCTTAAACTTAAACAATCATCCTTTGATTTTCTTAAACAAATATGGAGAGAAGAAAAAGAAATAGAAAAGCCAAAGGATGTACTAGTACCCCAGCTAGTGGAATAAGTTTTGTTGTAACTACAGATTATGAGTTTGGTAATGTGAGACAAGTAGCCGGTGAAGGTATGTTCTCTAATCACCTATCTGACCATGAGGAGCGAGTTAATTCGGTAAATCTAAGAGGTGGATGGACTGAGTTACATACTATTTTTCAATTACTTACCCCTGTTGTTCAAGAGAGAGTTAGAAGCTATCCTTGGCGACATCTATATCATATACAACCTATAAACCACAGGACTCAAGGAGTTCAAGTTATATTAGAACGATGGTGGAAGACTACAAACACGTTCTTTTTCAAGGACTTTGAATGCGGTAAGTCAGTTTTTTTTTTAGAAATTTAATTTCTTAGATTATGTGTTTGTTTTATAAAAATCAACAAATTCTAATTATGAATAATTATTGTTAATAGGAGTTACACCGATAGATTTGTACATGTTAACGGGAATTCCATGTATTGTGGACACTAGGCCCAATGTCTGTTTCCAAATGCTAGTTTAATGTGATTTTAACAAGTTGTAGACAGTGGTAGTAGAAGTTTGTTCAACTCAGACTTGTAAAGACTCGATTTTAAACTCTATCTAATAAATATATACAAAATATGGTAACATGATTTTGAGAGACTGAGACTTAGGATTCCACTAATTATTATATTCATGTGGTTCAACTATTAATTCAAGACAATTATAGCTTATAAGATAACAAATATTGACTCTTTCTTTGCCGAAAATATATTTTATAAAGTATTAGATGTAAATCATAAGCATGATGCATCAAAAGTTCTTAGACTAAGCATACACCATCGACAAAATCACAAATAATCAAGAAAAATCATAAATCAATTCAGAATAATGCAAAAGTCATAAAAGAATTAAATAGAATTACCACATGCGTAAAGAATGACTTCCTCCATTTTCCCAGTGATGGGTTTAGCTCCTCATATTATTCACGTGCTCACAATAGGTGTTCATCGCAATACTGGAGAAAAAATCACCACAAATTAACGACACACAGAAAGTGTCGAATGTGTGCTTCTTCTTCTTCTTCTCTCACAGTGATGGAACTCGTCTACGCAACCTAGTTTTCTTCTCCGCAGCTACCCCCAAGGTCTCTATTCACCCCCAAACTCTCGACAACCTCCTCCTGAGACTCGTACAACTCCTTTTATATATAACAGATCAGAAATCTCGCCAGTTAATCCTCTCCCCAAGTCACATATCTTCCAAATATTTCTTTCCTTTTTTTTTACTGCCAAGCCACGATTAAACTGCTGCCAATCTTCTTACGCGTCTCAATTGTTTCAAAACTTTCCATATTTGGTAGAATCGAATATTAGGATAGTTTATCTTCCCCCAAGTACACGTAGCTTCCAAAGAATTTCCCGAGATATCCCCTTTCTCTGTTCTTCTCCTACACGGCTTCTCTATCTTATCCAAACTCCCAAGATAGGATAAAATCCAGAAGAATATACTCTTTTCGTTCGTTCACTCGTACCTTCCTAGAATAAATCCAAAGAAAGCCGATATACTCTTCATCCCCTGTTTTATAGAAAGTCCATGTAACTCCCTTATTTTTCCGATTCAAAAACCCTTACCTACCCTGTTTTGATTAAACAAGGTCATACGAAATCATTACCATGAAGATATCGACGAGAATCTAGACCAAAATCCAACACAGGAAGTACGCAGATGAGCAGCCTTCTTAAACGTGACATTTCCCGCCAAAACCTTGTTTTCTGAAAATGAAGAAGATACGCCCCCTAACTAGAGTAGGGGTGCACTTAGCCGTGGGGTGGAAATAGTAGCTCCAGGGTGCAAATAACGGTGGATGCCCCTTATCACTAGGGTATCCCTTATCCAAAATTGGGGTCTGAATAGCAGGTGTCCTCCGGAGGTGCCTTTAGCAACTTTTCGAGCCGATTTCTCCAAAAAATGTTTATTGCCCAAAAATACCTATAAACACATAAAACACCATAACAAATACGAAATCGAGTGCCAACAATATATAGTATTGAGATCAATTTAGACACAAAAATGTGTCTATCATAGCTCAGTGGTGTTAATTGGGTTTCTCGAAGCATTAGAAGATTTAGAGCAAACACCAACATATGATTGGCGGTCTCCGATTTTATCATAGATTTACATGGCCCTCGGTGATTGCTCGACGTGTGTCAAAGATAGTTTTAATGCTTTTTGGGGAGTTCTGGAGGTAAGAACCAATATTTTTCACACTATGTATTTGTTTGTCATTTTCACATGGAAAATTTAGTAACCAATAATGTTATTATTTTCAGTATTGGTGGTATACATATTTTCGTGTTTCGGAACCTTCTCTTAAGAATCATACCAATGTATTTCCGATCATACGGAAGTACGATTCCGAGAATTGGGAACCTACACAGATTGAAGATGGTCAACATACTGCTATTGTTCATAAGATTCAGCAGTTGTGTAGAACAAGCCTTAACTTATATCCCAGCCGTATGAAGCAATACCTGAGTTCGAAGAAGAACAAGCTCAGAGAATGGTACAGCTAAGCCTTACAAGGATGGTGTTATACAACCCTATTTCTAAAAAGGGTGTTTGGTATTATGGTGAAAGACAACTTCTTCAGTTGCAAAGAAGATTAGTGATAGTCGTCAACCCTTATCCCAGTTCAGAGGTTTCAGCAGACGATTACTTCAAATTGACAAGGGAAGGCCATCATTGGAAAGAAGCTGATCAATTGATCCAGGATCCAATGGACATAAATGACTACTTATCTTGGTATAACACTATTTTCAAGCCCAATATTGCTATGCAACCGCAAAGTTTGGGTCGGATGGATTTCCCAGCTTTAGGTAGCATGCCACATGCCGATGAATTTCTTCCTTCCCAACCTCCACCAGAGACGGGTGACGCATTTGCATATCCTTCTCAAAGTTCATCGTCAACCATGCCACCATTTTCTTGGGAGGTACAGACTATATCCAACACATCTGGAGAGGTTGTTACTTATCCAATTACTTCTAGTGCACCTGAACCATACTTGGGGATCAATGCTACAAAGTTCAGTATCAGAACCAGTTGAACGATTATCATGCTCTTGCTCAGGGATTTCAGAGATTGGACTTGGATGAGTTGCAAAAACTGAGGGACATCATGATGTTTGACATGAGTCAAGGATTTGAGGGTAATGATGGTTCAGGTAGTAGTATGGGAATGAGTCCCAATATTAGAGGAATGAGTCCCAGTGGTAGAGCTGTTAGAGGAATGACTCATTTGAGTCTCAGTGGTGGAGGAATGAGTCCAACTGGAAGTCAGCAAAGTCGTGGAAGTGAAAGAAGATTGAGACGTCGTCCTATGCAGGAGTTACCAGAAAGCAATTTAGTTGAAATGTAAGCAATTTAGTTGAAATGTAATCTTTTTTTTTGTAATAAATGGAAACTTTTTTTTAGATTAATATTCGATTACAAACTAGTTTTACATTTCATGAAAAATTAAGATTGCAAATACAAACTTATAATTTGAATCCCCGCACATGAACATTGTAGAGTTCATAACATTCGTTGGTGACTAAACCATCTTCCGTTGTCTTCGGCGAATTTGGTACAAGCTCTAATTTTTAGTTCTTCATTTGACAACCTAGGATTATCCCCTTTTATCAACCACATAATTTGCTGATACTTTCTAACATTGTTATTGATGAAACAATAACGATTTTGAAGACACTCGTTTGTTCTTCTTGGATTTACATGACTTAACGTCGTGAACCTTTGAAACACAATGTCCGATAAGTTAAAAGTCTCTAAATTGAAATCTCTATCGCTTGCAACTGAAACCCAACATCGAGTTAGAGAAACATCTTCCTTTGGAGTAAAATCCACTTCGGTTATGCGAGCACTAGGCATGTTGAAATGAATTTGAATTTGAAGTTGGGTTGGAATGGGTAGAAGTTAGGTATTTATAGAGGGAGAAAATGGTAGCCGTTGGATGAAGATCTGATAAGCGTTGATCAGACCAGCGAGCGGTAGCTTGACTAACACTAGCGCCGCGATGACCAGCGAGCGCTGACTTGACCATTGAGCGATGGACACTCTATCGCTCGCTAGAAACTCTGTCGTGTATGCCTATATGTTATTCCTGGCATATAGGCATATGAGTTTGGCAGTTTGGCATACCCATAGTGGGTGCATATATGCCAAAAATCAGTGTTTGGCATATGCATAGGAATAGGCCTTTAGAGGATATCAATTTGCTTGTCTTGTATTGATTTTGGCACACACCCAACTGAATTGGCACCCCTGTTAGTAACTTAACGTCACTTCTGGTTCTAAGTAAAGCACCGACTAAATTCTCAGTCAGCTGAGTTCTTATTAAAATAACAAAACACTGAGTTAATACGAGGGGTCCAACATCCTCACTCTCTCACCATTTTTTTCACAAATCAAAACCACTTTTCATTTTATCTTGTAAAACTAAAACATACCATGTTATGAATATACACGATTACGATTGATGATCGATAACAATTCCGAATTCTATTCACACTCATAACCACTTCATTAAATCTTCTTCAACTTCTCTCGCTAGATCTCTTCCTTCTTCTATAGTGCATAAACTAGATAGAGAAGAAAAAGAGAAATGGCTGTACATGACCAGCCTGGTTTTGGATGGTGTAAACCAGGTGTTTTAAAGATTGTTTTAGGGTTTCTGGGTATGGGTTTGATTGGTTACATCTTAGGTCCTCCTTTATTCTGGCATCTAACAGCTGCTCTCAGTCATGATTCTTCTTCTGTTTCTTCTTCCACTTGTCCACCATGTGTTTGTGATTGTTCTGCTCAACCACTTATATCTATGCCGGAAGGTAATCTCATGTTTCAGATCTTTGCGTTCAAGTTTTTGTTGTTTTTAGTAATGGGTTTACTCCAATTTGACAGAATAGGGTACTCATTGCGCAGATCTGTCATAATTTAAGTTGATATTGCTCAGTGATTGGAAGATGTGTTTATTAGAGATCTTTAAAAGGAAATAAAATTGTGGGGAAATGGGAATTAGGTTTTGATTGGATTTACTTATCAGCTCAGGTTAATAAAGAAATTCATAAATTTTGAATGATCTCTCTGGTTTTTCTATGTTAACTGTCCTTTTCTGTTCTTATCAGTAATCCAATAGTTCTACTTTGTTTGGATAGAGATTTGTGATAGACAATAGTCATTCTTCTAAAATACTAGAATATGAGGGGAATTAGTTCTGAAAGTGTTCTTTCTGGGTAGTGAGGGATGGGGAACAAGCATCTCTTGCTAATCTATGACTTTTGTACCACCATCTGAATTGTAAACTCTCTATACAATGAACTAGCTTTTTCTGTTATAATTTGCCTATCTGTAGAACGTAATGCCTTAGATTTCATATGTCTTAGTATTTAACTTATTATTCTGATTATTATATTTTACGATTGTCAATAAGCTATCCCCTGTTCTTATGTGTTTCAATCTATTCTCTTGCAGGATTGAGCAACAACTCATTTGCAGGTTAGTTTTTTTTTTTTTTTGGCAAGTTGGATAAAGTTTGTGATGCATTTACAATTTAGATTTGTTTTTGAGTTGTTATTATGCGCACATCCTCGCAATTTATATCACTTGGGTAAACTGGTAAGATGTGTTAATTGGGTAGCTGATAACTGAACTTGTTACGAAGGTTGTTGGAGGCAGGGAGTTTATATCCAATATGCTTGGATGTGGGATATTACTTCAGACCTATTTCCACATCTAAGAGCATAATGGACCAGTTTGTTAGCTGAAACTGATGCTATGATTCAGAAGCATAAACTGTATATGGTGATTAGTCTTTTGAAACCCCAGGCTCAAACACCTGAAAATATCACCTATGCATCGTTGGCATTTAATCTACAATGAGGGTCTATTTTTACATTGACTGATAGATAAGGTGTTAGAAGTTTTTATTTTTGTACATGGTACTGTGTTTGATATATGGTGTGTGTGACTCATCCACTTGTACGTCAATGAAAGATTCCTCATAACCAAAACGACAAGGGTAAACCGCAAACTACCTATAATTAAACTAATATGGTAGTGCATTACTTAAAATGCAGATTGTGTAAAGCATGACATGGATGTCAGTGAAGACATGGAGAAGAATTTCGCAGAGCTCCTTTCCGAGGAATTGAAACTTCGAGAAGCTGAAGCTTTGGAAAGTCAGCGTAAGGCTGACATGGCATTACTTGAAGCAAAGAAAAGCGCATCTCAGTATCAAAAGGAGGCAGACAAGTGCAATTCAGGTATGGAGACATGTGAAGAGGCGAGGGAGAAATCTGAAGCTGCATTAGCAGCGCAGAAAAAGTTGACTGCCATGTGGAAACTGAGGGCTCTTCAGCGAGGATGGAAAGAAGGAGCGGTCAATTCAAGATAAATACTAATTGAATTTCAAAGGGCACCCTTGGTTTCTATCTTCTCGTGACGCTATACACTATTAATAGCTTTAAAGGATAAACCTCGAAGAGGGTATTTTGATGTATAACGATGTCCGAAATGGAAAAGGTTTTGGGTTCTGCTTTTCCCTTCGTTGAGTCCAGCCATCCAATTAGTTGTACTTAGATTAATGAATCTGACAAACTGGTTCAAGGTTCTAGTTATCGTTTTTGGTTTTCTGCTACTTTTCAGTTGGTAAAGAAATACGTATTGTCAGCCTATTCATATCATCGTATGTTCAGAACAGTTAATTATGTTTATAAGAACAAGTGCTCTTGTCTCATAGTTAAGAAACCTGGCGAGATTGGGGTATACTCAAACTAATTGGGGTATACCCAATAAGACAAAATCTGGTCATTATGAAGTAAAACCAAGCCACCCCTTAACTTTGTATTTTCTAAATGGCTAATATGCCCTTGGTTAATTAACACTAAAATTGATTAGGTTAATTAATTGAGTTTAGATTAAAATTTTGAAATTATGAATTCGATAGATTAACCTTTTGATCCGTCATATGAGTTCGATTCGATCTAAAAATTTTGGTTTTGAAAATGCATAAAGCGGCAAGGTCTGGTTTGAATAATCTTCCACCAAACATACGCCTAAGGTTCAACTTTGAATAAGCCGCCGAGCTCTACTCCGCCTAGCAGCTTCAACTTTGAATAAGTCGCGACCATATATCCGCCCGAATGGTTCTAGGATGAAGAACACGCCGACTATCTTGGACCCAATCTTAAGGCCGGCATGTAAATATTTCCTACCCTTCCCATGATATTAATCTCGGCATGCAAAAAAATACAAACTTGCTTGGTGACATAATATGGAAGATGTAATTTACTTTATTCATTCAATTTTGGTTACTACATTGATTGAAACATAAACCTAATCCTTGTCGACGGAAAAACGAATGCACTTAGCATGTGCATCAAGCCTTTGAACCCCTAGGCGACCCTAGTGGACGAGTTATAGTCTCGCGAGGGTTTACATAGAGGTCTACCCACAAAACCTACACTAAAACTTCTAAAGCCATCAATCTTCCTCATCCGAAGACGATACACCCTCCATCATCTCAGGGGCATACTCCGGGATTTTGGATTCCATGAATTGATAGCTTGCATCGAATGCGAATGCTTCCCCTTTTCCTCCAAGTAGCGCGCTTTGGCGACTTCATGCTACAAAAACAAAACACAAACTTACATTTGTTAGTGGTGTTTAATTTGGAAGATCAAACAACATGGATCCCGTAAAATAAACCACAAAAATACTTACAAATTGTTCAATTGACAAGTTAAAGTGGGGAGCGTTGAAAATTGGTTTTGGATAGCTAAATAGGCAAGTATCGCATTTTCAATAACTATGTGCCTATCGTGCACTTGTTGAACACTTCTTGAGTTAGGATTCCCACACTCTTGGCTAAAAGTGTTGTGAACCCTAGCCCAAAAAGGTTGTGGAATCCACCCTTACGGAGGACGCCTTCGAACTCTAGTCTCCCGCATACCAAGCTTTGGTGATTGCCAAATCTTCATTAGAATCAAATGAAGCCATTTCTTGTGTGTAGAGAGCTATTGGGTGAGTTAGATGGAGTGTGTGATGATATGAGCTTTGGAGAGTATATGCAAATAGTTGTGTGTTGTTTTGTGGAGATAAGTAGTGCATTTATAGGATGGTGCCCAAATTTGGCCGTTATAGTGTCCAAGTACAAGTGAATCAATGCAATTGTACTTGCAAAAATTTGAATTTTGAACACGCCGGCAGGGTCGTAAATTTGCTACAATGCCGGGGTCCCAAAACGGCCGGAAATGTATGGGTTCATTAGCATGCCGGCCAAAATACCGCCTGGCATTTTCTTGTTTTGTTTCCTCCCGACCTTACATGATTTTAGGCATCAGAAGAATGGTTTTTTTTTCAATATATGGCCGGCAGGGTCTCTATTTTAGTACCTTCCGGCTACACGAACGCCGGCTTGGTAGGAATCATATTACCTTGCCGGCCCTGGTAACTACACAGTTTTTTGTTGACAGGGCCGGCAGTCTGTCATTTCACAACCTTGCCGGCCCTGGTAATTCCCCAATTTTTGTTGACAGGGCCGGCAATGTGTCATTTCACAACCTTGCCGGCCCTGGTAATTCCGCAATTTTTGTTGACAGGGCCGGCAATTTGTCATTTCACAACCTTGCCGGCCCTGGGACAGCCGACAGGGTAGCTTAAAAAAAGCATGCCGGCAAATGTATTGACACTTTATATAGCTAAACAAACCATTCATTCATCCAACATTTTTTGTCCAAAATACGAAACATGTCCCATAAACCGTAAAAAAACATTTGTCCACACCATTAACTTAAACATTTGTCCACCACAACATAAAAAAATGAACTAGGAAGAATTCATTGGCCACGACCACGAGCACGACCACGACCACGGCCCCGTTTAGGAACACTACCTTCACCACCACGACCACTGCTGCTACCTTCACCACCACGACCACTGCTGCTACCTTCACCACCAGGAGCACTACGAGTCCTCTTTTTATCAGCCTTTGTCTTGGCTTGTGCATCCTTAATAGATTTTTCTTCCGCCTTTACTTGAGCTTGAAGTTGCTTGAACAATAGATGGGCATCCTCATTGTCAACATTGCAAGCATAGTCAATGTGCTTGCTTTGCACAGGTTCTCCTCTATCTTTCGCGCAACATAACACCCTCACAAAGGTCTTCAACCGATCCTTCTATATTCAATTAAACAATAAACAATTAATAGAATGATTCGGTAATGCAATCAATCTTAAAATAGTAAGAGCAACTCTAAAATACTTACAAATATCTTAAGCATTGTTGTTGGGTCTTTCGATTCCATCTTCTTCTTACGAGCCGGTTCTTCAGATAGTCATTGGCCTAATCACAGTAGGACGAGCCCAACCCAAGTACCACGCCATGTATTTCTCAGTAGCTTCATGACCGGTGGTCACCTCGTCCAAAAGACTCGCATCGATGTTACGGCCCCGTCTATTGTCCCAATGTTCTTGAGTTGGCGCTGGATCGTAAGAGACGTTAATAGTTTTTTGGGAGGTGGTGCGGTTATCCCGGTTCACAGTAAAGAACGACTTTTCTTCATCGAAATGAGGTTCTTCTTGGACGTAACCCAATTGTCGCATTACCCGATGTGGATCGTACATTGAAAATCCTTCAAACACAGTCATCAAGGGTTCATAGTATAATGCAACAACTTCATTTCTCCTTGGGATTAAACCTTGATTTCTATCCTCTCGATACGGATCAAATATCACCTCTTCCGCAGTCAAATTGTCGATGGCGGCTCGGAGTTTCATAAGATTTTGCGGCATTTCCTTATCCCCGAGTACCCTTAAAACTGTACCTTTGAGCTCTTGGCAAATGTAACGGAACACTTGTTATCCACTTTGACGTAAGAGTTGTCTTTGAACAAAGAAGGAAAGCGTTCATATATCCAAACCTTTGCAAAAAGAAAAAAAGTTTAGTAAGAACCCTGATCTTTCGAGATTTGCAAATATAAATGTTTTAAACAATAAAATTACCTGGAAGAGACATGTGTTTCCGTTAACTTGCTTAGTGAGTGCCCTGAAGATTTTGTCAACTCATTATTCAAGAAGGCAACCACCGCAGCATTCCCAAGAATACCCACGCATCTCATGTAAGGGATCCAATAGTTGCAAGTAACTCGGCCTCGACTTGGTTTCCTGAATCGTCGGGGAAGATACATCTCGCCTGGGTGTATAGCAAATAAGTGGCCGCGGTAGCATTGATTCGCACCGGGTGCACCATTCCTTCACTATCAAGGATTTCCTGAGTCTTCCATAGTTTGTCCCTCAACTTCTTCACATTAAACTTCTTAATTAGTCGACCATCCTTCTTGTCAAGAACTTCATCCGTCTCGAACCTCGACTCCAACCGAGCAGTTTCTTGCTCAATTCGTAAATCTTCTCGAAAGAAATGGCATTATCGAATCCCTCGGTGACTGCTTTTCCATCAACCTCGAGGCCTAGAATTTGTTGAGCATCATCGGAGTTATCGCCATCTCACCGAATGGGAATAACAATGTATCGGTCTCTCCATAGAACCGCTCACGAGAATGCGAGATGGTAACTCTATCATGATTAATATTCGAACTCTCCACCGCAGGCAACAACCGGAGTTCCTCACAATCACTTTCACCTCCTCACATTCCAAGTCAAGATTCCAAGTATGCATCATCAACACGAAGCTTGGCGCCTCATGAGACGGATGGCATGCTTGTGATCCTAAATACCAAAAAAAAGAAAATGAAAAGAAATACAAACACTTGATGCAAATTTAATTAAGATAGTTACACACTTGAATAAATAACAAAGACGGATTAAGATTACTTACGATAGTATTATGGATCGTACATGCCCAAGAGTGTTTGTATCCAAAAAGAACATCTCCACCATCTGTGGGGTCCCTTTTGGAGGCTCACCTTCTTTCAAAGTGCAACCATCAAGTGTTTGGGAGGCATGTGAGAATCAGCTAGGTTTAGTGATCACCCTCTTCTTCGTTCCTATTGAAGTTGAAGCCGAAGCTTCGGTGGCTTGTGCAACAGGCTGGAGTTTGTTCTCCTTCTCCATCTCCATCTCCTTCTTCTTCTTGTTCCTCTTCCTCTTCAACAATTTCATCTTCGATGATATTCTTACCTTTATCATCATCATCACCATCATCATTACCTCCTCCAACCTCATGCATGTCTTGATCACCACCATCATCATCATCATCGTTGTTACCTCCTCCAGCAGCCGGATTGGTTTCATCAACATCATCATCATCACCTTTTCTACCGGATGGAATTGATTGGTCTTCATCTCGGAGTCTCGTGCGAATCATTGAGTTCGAGATAATGGTTCTAAGACCTTTGTCGTTCGGGCACAACATACACCCTCGATGTTTTGAAGACAATAGTTTATCACCAACACGAGGAGGGTTTGAAGGAGGACTAAGAGATGCTTTCGAGCTGCTTTCTTCTTTGCCATTCGCAATCCGAACAAGAACAATTCGGAAAAAAAAATTACAGTGCGGCGGGTTAGATATATTCAACATATCCGGCGGAACAATAGCCGTAAGGTTGACCAAAAGATGAGTGCTTAGGCTAAACAACGCCGGCATTGTATCATCAAAATAGCCTTCCGGCGCACAAAAAAAACAAGAAATTTTAACTATAAAGGTCGGCAAGGTCCATTACACATACATTTCCTAGGCCGACAAACCGCCTGCATGTTTTTATATAACTACCCTTCCTGGGTTTAAAAACTCTAGGCATCGTGAAACATTCAATAGAAGTAGCTCTAAGGGTACAAAACAAAAACTTGCCGGCTTCATTAAAAAACAAAAGACGCCTAATGTATACGAGATGAATAACTCTGCCGGCCTGCTAGTAGCGATTCACGAAACTATACAAATGCAAGCAAGTTCTTCAAACTTATAACCTTAGGCCAAACACTAACTATGAAATCCCTGAAAGGTCGATAAAAAAACCTTGCCGCGTCCGTAACCGCCAATTCACAAATTCGAATTTTCGACCTAATTTGACATGCAAACATGAAATCGAAGTACTAGAGTGAGTTTAAGTGTTCCCTTACTTTCTTAAGCGCACCATTTCACGTGTTTCAAATGGGTTCAATTCCTTCTTCTTCAACCGTTTTTCTCTTCACTTTCTTAGCAACCAAATTTGCAATTCCAGGGTTATACTCATTGGGTTTTCGATTAGATTGTTTCATACGAGTTGCCTCCTTCCGTGGTGGATCCATTGATGAAGATTAATCGGAGTTTTCGAATCGACGATTTTAACGAATTGATCGACGAGTTTTGGTGGTGGTGGGGTGATGGAGCCGGTAAGGTAAGGTTGTGGAGGAGAAGAAGAAGAGAAGAAGATGTAATGAAGAAAGAAAACTGATTTTGATAGTAATTAGAGTTATAATGAGAAAGGGTAATTTTGTAACTTTACCAATTGACCTTCCCCTTTGCCCTTAAAAAAGAGTCCCTATAAAATTGGGTATACCCCAATTAGTTTGAGTATACCCCAATCTCGCCAGGTTAAGAAAGTCCTATTGAACAGCAGTCGATTCTGATTACCTTTTTTTTTTCTTTTGCAGTATTAACTCAGGTATGGCATTAAGTTTAAATCACATCCAACTGACAAATGAACTGGATTTTTAGGTATTCTTTTCCTCCATGCTGTATTCTCCTTTTCAGTTTCTTTCACACGCCAATTTTGTCTATGTAAACTTATAACGGAAAACACCCACCATTGAAAATATATAAAGTGAGAAGACATACATCGAACTGCCAGAGACATCTTCAAGGAGTAGTTTTTCTTTCCATCATTCCATGGACTTCACCTTCTAAGAAGTTCCAGTGCTTGTAGTAGGGTTTTCCTAAACCTTGATATGTCAAGTGTAACATTCTGCCCCCGAAGATAGATTTTGCTTGAAACAGCATAACCTTGCTTGCCAATAGCTGCTGGATTGTTAATCACTGGGCTGTCTCGACCGTACTTTTCTAGGAGCGAGCTCTCTTCTGGAATGATCTTGTACTCCAAATAGCGGACATTCATTTTTCCAACAACCTTGCTACCATAGTAGGTTGCAGAGGGCCATTCTAGTCCTAGTGGAACCACCTGCAGCATCACTGCTCCATCTGGCAGAAATACTGCATTAGTAAGACCTGCACCATGGACTCCCAATAAAACACTGCATGAGTTTATCTCGTCAGAAAATCTACTCAAATTTGACATCCGTTCTGGTGTTGTGGTGATTGCTTTGAACCCTAATTCAGTTGCCAATCCCAATATTTCTTTTTCATTTAAGAGTGCTCTTGACCTCTGACGTGAAACTAGTATTAGAACAGGTTTTTCAACCTCAGTTACATTCTTTATCTTCAGATTAAATGAATATCTTAGAAATCTCCTGAAATCATTAATGGAATAGCCACCAGGGATGCCACTAGTGTTGCACGTGAGGTCTCCATGGTACACAAGACCGATAACTCCTCCAGGAAAGCAATGTACCTTCTCGTCTTCTACTGGGTTGATGACTTTGTAGTTTGATAAGCTAGTTAGTATTTGGTGATATTTTGAATCCCAGTGCTCTTTATAATCAGTGGCGACTAATTGGACCTGAGACTGGAAATGATGAGTTGTTAAAAACAACGGGACCATCACATCATTAATTTCATGGTAGAAATTTCCACGGTAGCCACCAGAGGAAAATACGACTGCTGGAACGTTATGGAAGATATCACATGGTGGTGGTGGTTTGTTCTTTATACCACGAATTATCTCCACCTTTGCGACATTACTCATAGCTGCTTTGTCTCCCTTCCGGGCATATGGCTGGACTGTCCAGTTTATTGGTGGTAGAGACTGTTTTTGTGGAATGTAGACAGTCCTGGACTGCATGTCAATTGTAACAAGGTCTGTCGAAACGCAAATATCCGAATGGCGAGATGATGAATTACAAGAAAATCCGGTAGTTTCAAGTTCTATTCGACCTCTTCCTGTATTTTCCATTCGTTTTTACTATTAGTTCAGACAATCAGAGATGGTAAATACATTTTAGAAATCAGAAGAGAACACACCTCGAACAAGCCTTTGTATGGATCCTATAGCACCATCTCCCATAAATCTACTCATCTGATTATAACCATTCCAATTTGAAAGCTGGTTCGTCCCTTCAGCCCCATTAAGTCATAATAGTGAACCATGAAACAAGGGAAAAGACAATACTAATTAGAAGATGATCTACCTTCAACAGATTTTCTTGCTGTCATATTACTTATGTGGAGCATTATGACATGGCGAATGAGACAAATACAAGAAAGAAAGAAAAATGGATTAATAACCATACATAAAATAAGGGCGTCGATGCTGTTGGATCTGAAGAGTGCAACGTAAATGAGCGGTAAAAGGATCAAAACCAACGACACACTGATCGGTAGTGCCCCACCTCTTAACTTATTCATACTTGAATCCAACTCTGAAACTATATCAATGAAACAATCGGTGTCTGGGGTTTGAGGATGTTGAAATTCTTTTGTAGGAACACTAGAGTGTCAACTCAGTGACTCCATTACAGTTACGAAAAGAGTGAAGAGAAGCATCTTTTTTGGATTACCCACGCCAATATATGCACATTCGTTAGTTACAAGAACCTTGAATGTAAAATGAGTCATAAGAAAGACCAAAAATCCATGATAAATGAGGATCTTGGAATTAAGGCATGCCCAAATCTTGGGATATCGCCGGTATGATCATTAAAAGATTTACCACCATTAATGAGAAGTATCTGCATTAATATCATAGTATCTCCTTCCTTAATAGGATACTTGAAGCGGATTCTCTCTGTGTAAACACTTGCACTATTTACTTCCACTTTTCCTTGGTCGCAGCATTAGCAAATGAAGAGTATCTCATTTTAGGTACTAGTCAGCATACAGACTACTTCAACTTAAAATTTACATCTCAAAACTTCAAATAGCCACATAGTTCTTTTTATGGATTTTAACCTCTACTTAATCTAGTTCTTGTCTACTTCAGTTGTACCATCAACATACGCATCTCTGAGAGGAAATTTGTTAGAATACGGGCATCCAACTCAAAACCAATTGGCCATGAGTGGAGAGGTCCTAAGGGATTATAAGCCGCAGGATCTTAGATTGCCCAACAATGTGGGACTAATATTCTCAACAAATTCCCTCACTGCAGGATCTAGAATGACCGGATGATCTCGATTCTTGACCCTACTTTTCAATTAGAGAGCTCTGTTCTGAATTATCTTTCTAAACTTAGTAAACTATACTCATGTCGCTAACCGTATCATCATAGTGCGTTGTGCATGAAAATCTAGCCTTAGTGGGAGTCTGGGACAACCTGCAGAGAACTGCCCCCTTCCGTCGAGAACACTCCATCAGTCAGAACTGAACCATGTTAAAATAACACAGCAAATGTCTATATTACTAGCTAATTTCTGCAATTTCTAAAATCAAATATATGTAAGATTAAAATCCTCTCTCCTTATTTGCATATAAGTTCCCCCACAAAGTAGAGAATAAACAAAATTAGTAAAGACATACGCAGTTCAACATATTTAAGATACATGGTTCTGAATTCTAGCTGGTTGAAGGCGTAAACCCAGTATTCTTACTTTACTGGGTTCTGAACCATGTCAATTAACAAAAAGACCTCCATACATTAGTTTTCTTACTTTACTTTATGGGGTGTTGACCTTCGGATCAGTTTGGTGGCTTGCACCAAGGTTCCTCTAAACCTCGACAGGTTAACTGTGACGTTCTGCCCATCTATATAGACAGCTCTTAAAGCAAGATAACCTTGCTTGTGTATAGATGCTGGATCTGTGATGACCGGATGGTCTTTACCGTACTTCTCTAGGAGCGAGCTCTCTTCTGGATTTATCCTGTACTCCAAATAAGTTAAACCCATCTGCTTTGCTGGATCACTGTAGTAGGCTGCAGATGCCCACTCTAGTCCTAGTGGAACCACCTGCAGCATCACTGCTCTTTCTGGCAAGAACAGTTCATTAGTAAGACCTGCACCATGGACTCCCAATAGCACACTGCACGAGTTTATTTGATGCGAGAGTACGTTCAAATTCGACATTTGATCCGGTGATACAGTGATTACTTGGAAGCCTAATTCAGTTGCCAAGGCCACAATCTCATTTTCGTTCAGCAAGACTCTTGTCCTCTTACGTGAAATTATCATAAGAACAGGTTTTCCAATCTCCATCACATTGTTTATCTTCAAACTAAATGAATCTCTTATGAATTTCGTGAAGTTCCTAGCGGAGTATCCACCTGGGATTTCACTAATGTTACAGGCGAGTTTGTCGTGGTACTTCAAACCCATCACAGCTCCAGGGAAGCAGTGCACCTTCCCATCTTTGACAGAATCCATTACATTGTAGTTTGACAAGTGGGTCAAAACGTGGTTATACTTTGACACCCACCATGCCTCGTAGTCAACAGCTACAAATTGGAGTTGAGCCCGGAAGTGGTAGGTTGTCAAGAACAACGGAATGATCACTTCACTGAATTCATGAAACACGTTCCCTGAGAAGGCACCTGTAGAGAATATGACGGCCGAGACGTTATGAGTCACATCACATGGAGGTGGTGGCTTGTTTTCTATACCGCGAAGTATTTCCACCTTCCGGATAAAACTCATTGTTTCACTGGCCTGCTTATTGGCATATGGCCAGAGAGTCCAATTCATTGAAGGAAGTGACTGCTTGTGTGAAAGATATACAGTCATGGATCGCATATCAATCCTTACAGGCTCTTTAGAAACACATACATCGGAGTTGACAGATAAATCACACGAGAAGCCAGTTGCGTCGAGTTTGATTAAATCTCTTCCTGCGGTCATTGTGAACTTGATTATTTTTTTCACTTTAGTTCAGTTAGATTACAACTAATAACGAGATCAATTAACAACTTACCTCGTACTAGTCTTCGTACAAGTAAATCTGTAGCAGGATCTCCTTGAACTTCTTCAACAAATTGGTGGTTGCTTAAACTTTTGTTGTTCCTACCATTACTCAAATTCAAAATTTTGTTGGTTCCTAAAATTCCATCCAAAAAAAGTAACACCATGAGAAAAACGAAATGTAAATTAACTATTCAGTAATAGTAAACATTTTACTTCTGATCAAACACTAATGCCAATTAGTAATTGATGAATAAACTTTCCACTTTAATTGAGAACAAAGGGAGATGGCATGGAATCATGGACTGTGTGCGCACATACTTGTATTAGCTAGTGATGAATTGGACCCGAGGACTACATAAATCAATGGAAGAAGAATTAAGAAAACAGCCGCACTCATCAATACACTAATTCTCCACTGATAATCCTTGTTTAGATTACCACCCATAGTTAAAACAATTCCTAACTACAGACGACTGAAAATCAGATATATCTTAACGACAAATCTTTCCCACACTCCTTGTATATGTTCTAGGGCAACAAGTGATGATTTTCTTTGATCATTAACAAGTTTTTAAGTGAAATATTCATTCTAAAGCTCACTCATTGTCTTTGCAATGAAATTTTCTTTGTGAAACTATTGGACTTAAGGCATGGTTGGCAGGTGAAAACGATTTATGAACTGAAGAATCATTTTTATTTAAACATGGAAACTGTTTTGTGCAGTGCGAATAAGTGGACTGAAGAATAATGTATCTAATTTGGAAGCGCATTCAAATAAGTCGTGGTTTGGTAATAAGTTCTAATTCAGTTGCCCATTTTTAAAGTGTCTCTTAACGTTTCTCATTTCATTCCCGCGTCAACTACTATAATTTGATAAACACTCTTTGTCCCGCAGTGGTTCGTCGTCTTACTCAATTTTTGATTCTTTTCCAAGAGACTGATTCAAACAAAGATAACCAAAGAATCACGTATACTTTGTCTTGAATTTGTTTTAGTTAAGAAAAGAAAATGGGACAAATGTCAGTATTCTATAGGTTCAGACAAGTTAACAGGAGGATCCGAGCCCATTTAATATGTTAATAACATGGGTGGTGTATCCCGAATTTCATCTGCCTTTCTCTTTCGAAAATCCTGAAATCAAGCAATTGTCGAATCAGCATTGACCTTGATGCCTCCAATTAAGCTATCATACTCTTAACTTGTTTGTGTGATCCAGTGTTTTGTGATATGCCATGTCTGAATGTGTTTTGATTCGCCATTCGTGAAAACCGGACCCAGGCCCTTATCCGAACCCAGCCAGTTGGACTGGCCCCATTGCCAAACCCAACACCGCTCAACCTACTATACAACTAATCTACCACAAACCTTTACGGCAGCGGGGATTGAACCACTGACTTCCTCCTTACTGGAGTTAATGGGATACCACCGAGCTATGCTCTTGGACCCAGCGTCTTTCATATTTTTTTTTCCTAGAAAGAAGAGGGGTTAAAGGACAACAAAAACAAGGAAAAGAAAAAATACCAAGAAAACCATACAATACACCACAACCCTGCTACCACAAGTCTAAACCCCTAATATAACCCCAATGTGACAACTAGGCTCATAAACTTTGCCCAACACATCTTCCAAAACAATCTTCTTCAATTTTGCAGAGAAGGAACTCGGGTAAATTATTTCAAATTCTCCTGCTGGAAAGGCATTTGTCAGGAGATCAGTAGCTCAATTGGCTTCGTGAAAAGAGTTCATGTGAGAAAATCCTTGAAATCTATCTCTGAGCTTTTTGATGGACTCCCAAGTATAATGACAGGTCCAAGGAGGAGGAGCATTTGGCTTAGTAAGATACAACACTGCCACATAAAGTCCATACACAAAAGACTTTAGACACCCCTTTTAGAGTAGCAAGCTTGAGACCGTCTTCGACACTTTGAAGCTTATTCACAATAACATAAGATGGATTTGAACTGCCAGTCACAGCTCTAAGTGGTTCTCCCTTATCATTCCTTAAGATAACACCAAGCCCAGCATTCACATCTTTGTATGAGCCATCAGTGTTGATAGCAGCTTCACCAATATAGGCTTAACCCAAGATGTTTTAATCTTGTTAGGAGTAAACCTAGATGAGCAACTCCACTTAGAAGAAAGAACCCTATTCTCTACATTATCATACATGTTAGCATCAATTGATGCCAGTTTTAGACTCACATCCTCCATAATTTTCTGAATAAGCATATCAGAATGTAAGGATTTTTGGGTGAAAAATCTTATATTCCTCTCACCCCAAATATGATATATAAAAGCATTAAATGCTGGCTTGCGAAAGTACCAGCAGTCCTGGTACCTTTCAAATGAATTACACACCACTGAATTTGAGAGTCCATTATGATGGGACACACTACTCAGGTTAACAAGTCTCATCAGAATATTCCAAATAGACACATCATAGCAACATTTAAAAAGAAAATGGAAATCATCCTCAAGCATTAAGTTTTAGAGCCCACAAACATGGTCTACTTTCATAACCCAGTATAGAAGCTTGAATCTTGTCTTTAACCCTCTGTGTAGAGCTACCCAACTTATGGAACACTTTCTAGGGATACAGTTAGGAAACCAAACAAGAGAATGCTATTCTTGATAGAAGAATTAGGCCTAATAGCATTGTAAGTATCCTTTAATGTGTAATTCCCTGACTTACTAGCAGTTCGTGCAATTCTATCCTCAATGAGCTTATCAGTTTTGACACTCATGATATCCATAATAGTGTTACCCAGCACAGTTAGGAAGTAAAGTAAATCACACAACACACAAGATTTTGTTAATGAGGAAAACTTCGAGGCAGAAAAACCCTGAGAGCTAATCCAATTTTGAATACTCTCAGAATTAAGTCGTTATACAAATTAACTATCGCAACTTCGTAGAGTTCAAACCAAGTTTACTGTTCCTAGTTACTCAGTTCCTTCAGTTTCATAAACATACAATAATCTGGTCTATGCACATGAATTCCAAGATAGAGTTCACTATCAAGTTGCTCCACCTGCAGAAAAGACTTTTTTTAACTCAACTCTTTTGGATCGTAACCCGAAATAGTAAAAGGACTATCATGTTTCAGTAACCACCTCACGGTGTATTTTCCAAACTTGGGTAGGCCAGATATATAATTGAGTATAAAGTATTTTCAGTTTAATCAATATACAAACATGGGTAGGTCAGAGATATAATTGAGTATAAATGATTTTTAGTTTAATCAATATAAAATCCTTTGGTCAAAGATCAATACCAAGATAAGGATTATGGAAATAATCAATCTCAGTCGACAAGCTCTAGTCAAGCAATTCTCGAGGAAAAAGTCTTACATTTATAAAGTAGACAACTTGTTAGGTCCCAAAGAATCAAGTGTGCAAGAAGTATCACAAAGATCAGAATACCAAAAATAAAAATTCTCATCGTCTTCAATCTTCAAAGTACCTGCTGTTATTGGGTGAAAACGATTTGCTGGTTTTTGAGGAAGAGTGGTGAGACGACCGGTTCCTCGAACGAGCAAAGTGCCTTAACCTTTAGCAAACATATGCACTGCACGGGAGTGCTTTGAGTTCGAGAGATCAATCTGTAAGACTCCGGCCTAAACCAAGACAATGGTTGTTCCAGAGTCAATTCGGTTATAAAGAGGGATGTGGGTCGATCTGTAAAAGGGAAGATGAGAAGTGTGTGAGATCAATGATGATCAAGGATTATGGATGTGTTGAGACTTCTGCAAGTTTTCTATGAACCGTTGAGTTCAGATAAGATAAGTTCTGATTGATTGAATTATGTCGTGTTGAGAATTATTTTTGTTCAATCATGGATTGAGGAACTTATTTATATTGCAAGAGTAGTAGACACATTGATCCCAATAAGTGTGACGGTTGCAGAGGAGTCGAAGAGTGGGGAAATGGAAATCGTGTTTGAACTAGTTCCTCATCGTGCGGGAGACTTGGTTGATTGTCCATCCACTACTTTGCCAACTCCTTCAACTGCTTGCAAAACTTACTCACATTTCTCATCGTGGGTGTATACACGTGCCGTAGTCCCCCCGAACAAAACCCTAGTGAATATCCCTGCATGTGACATGATTGATGTCTCATGAATGTGGTGTCTGCATGGCAGACGTGTATTTAATTGGTCAATTATTGACTTGACTAGACATGAGTCTTAGCCTTGATGAGTCGAGCATAATAAACAAATGTGGTATGCTTTGAGACTCATAGATTGAGCATAAGGTGTCTGCTGAGACACAATAATGGACAAACGTTGAGTTTTGATGAATTGTGATACATATATCATTTTACCAGTTGAGATAATAACGATGTTCTGATAATTTGGATTGACGCGCGTCCATTGAGATTGCTGGATCATAGACCTATTCTGATATGTCGAGCATTTGACAGGAAATCAGATATTGTTGAATTATGCAGAATGCTCATTCCTGACCTAATATGTCATGAATTGTTAAATGACAAAGTAGGAATCAGGGTATTAGATTCGATGGTCGGCCGTACGAATCATGTTGGTCAATCGATCAAAAATGTTGGTAGCAGGACCGAACATTAAATATAAATTAAAATATTGATTGTTGGATCAATATAAAAGTTATCAACGTTTATCGAATTATCGTAAATTCGAAACCCTAATTTTGGAGAACTATGGATCCTGGAGTTGGAGAATTGTCCAATATGGGTGAAGAAATATCGACCAATCAACAAGGGTCGGCCATTGATGGTGATGGACGTCCGAGTATGCGGAGAAATGTCCTTGAACGAAGATTAATTATTAGAGAATCATGAAAGATATGAATTATTATTATTATTATTATTAAAATAATAATGGAGAGACATGGGACCGGCCGACCATGATGGCCAAGGGACTGTCTAGGTCCGGGTCATGGTGGTGCATGGGTAAGATGTCCCTTGTGTGTCCATTCCTAAAAGTTTCGGGTGTTTTATTGGACGTTTGTGCAATATTTTGGATTTTCAGAAGAGTTTGATCTTGACTGAAGCTCTCAATTTCCCATGAATGAGCAAGTAGGACTTTGCTCGTGTGACCAATATTTTACAAATAATAAAATAATGATATTTTAATATTTACCGTGAGAAGCCCAGACGGTCGTGGGACCATTTGACTTTTTTTCGCTTTTTTGGTGATTTGAGCAATATTGAAGAAATATGGAAACCAAAGGTTTGCTCAAACGAGGGAATTTCAAGAGACGAGGGAAATAATAATAAAATAAGGAATTGGAGAGGCGTGGGACCGGCCACGGCTGTGGCATGGCCAGCCGGCCCGGTGCCGTGACGCTCTTCCCTATTTTTTATTATTATTTTTCAACTTGAGCAGAGAAATATGATGGAGTTTTTTCTAAAACGAGGGAGTTTCAAGAGATGAGGAAAAATAATAAATTAAGGTTAAAAAAAGAAAAGATGGAGAGGCGTGGGCCTGACAACGGTAGCATGGCCGGCCGGTGGGCCCAGTCTCATGCGCCTCTTAATTCTTTTTTATTTATTTATTTTATTTTCCTTTCCTATTTTGCATAGGTCTCCATATTTCCTCGTTCGTCCATATTTTGGGTGCTCGTTCGTGCATTATTGATAAGTACACTCGCACCATTTTCTCGGGGCTTACTCGGTGGTGGCCCAAATAGAAGTATGTAGTTGGGCATTAGACTTCACCGCGATCACCATTTGAAGAAGAAGATCTACCGAAGACTTTGCAGGAACTTTATCGACATAAGATATGTGAAGACTTTAACTTATCTATCACTCTGATTATGTGTATTCTATCTGCTCAATAGAGACTATGTCGTATGGCTAAGTGGACTTTAAATTAAGTACACTAATGAAAGTTTCGAGCTGAACCTATTCTAAATATATTTCTCGAAACATGAGTTAAGCTATAATTCATTCGAACAATTTATTGTTCAACATGATCAATTGAAAATAGCCTTGAAAAATGGTATGTGTGATATTATCATTACTCAGGAAAGTTTCAATTTGATTCATTTCAATCATGTGAAAATAACCTTGAACATTCTATATGATCTGTGGGAGACAATCATCTAATGTTAACTTAGGATGTTTCGTATTGATTAAGTAATCATTTGAGAATTACTTGGAACTAGTGGTATGTGTAAGGTTACCGTTGTCTTCTTCCATGGATGTCTCAAATCGATTATCGAGAGTTTTAGAACTACTACTGATTTATCTGTGATGGAACCGAAGCTGCATTTTTCGAACTATGTTTGCGAACCAGCGAAGCTAGGAAAGGTATGAAACTATTGTACGCGAACTCGTTTATGTACCAGTAGCATCTGATTCGGCAAATGACAACTTGTTTGTCTGTGCTCTGAACTCAGGATAGTTTGTGAACGAAAGTTCTTAAACTTTTATTGTTATATTGTATGCGTACCCTGTTCGCAAACCTTGGCATAACGACTCACGAACTGGAACAGTACACATACTTTGTATACGTACTTACCGAGTCGAATATACATTCAAATGCATTTATAAATATTTATATGAGATTTTTAGCATTTTATTAACTCTCTAAAACACATAATAGATACATACTTGATCGTCGATTAAATTTTGGATGGTTATCAAGTTAAGTCTAAAGTGTTATACGAAAACGACTAAAGGCATATTATGTTCATTTGGCTAACTTCGGTTAACTATTGTTGAACCAACTCATCGTACACGTTTAGGCACAGTTCATCCTTAGGAAACCCGCATTGGTCCACGACCCGCATTGGATACGACTTGATTGATTCTTGGATATTGATTTTTAAGATCGTCCAAGAACTCTCAGGTTCACGAATTTGATTCTGTCAACTTTCTGATTGTGAGAGAAAGAGATATAACTCTGAATATTATTCCTTGATTGAGATTCATTAAGTTGAACTCTCGGAATTGTATTTAGGTTTTGTCCATATAGTGTACGGATGGACAAAACGTGTACACGTTTAGGCACAATTCATTAAGTTGGCCGGTTTAACAGCGTTGACGTGCTTTACGGGTCCTTATATTCTCCCCACCTTATAACATTTTCGTCCTCGAAAATCAAACCGTCCTTATGGTCTCCAAAAACTTCCACCTTATAGAGAAATACTATCTCTCGACTAAATGCAAGTACTGCTCATACTTACAAACGCGCGAAGATTCAACTCATTTTAAATGAGTTCGAAACAATGTGA
Organism: Papaver armeniacum; assembly: GCA_023531295.1. Classification (NCBI taxonomy): domain Eukaryota; kingdom Viridiplantae; phylum Streptophyta; class Magnoliopsida; order Ranunculales; family Papaveraceae; genus Papaver; species Papaver armeniacum. The sequence goes on along the minus strand of JAJJWW010011499.1, from coordinate 513,023 downwards.
AATAAAATACAAACCTATATGTTTTTTACACAAATGAGCAGACCAATGCGGGTCATGGACCGGGTTACGGGTCGGGTCGTGGGTCGACCCGATGGGTCGATAAATGGGTCAGTGATCCGGTTCAGTGAGTCGTGCCGGGTCAGGCACATGGGCTTGGGCTTTGGGACAGAAACCTTATTTTGATGTTTTGGACCCCTTATGGTCCGAATTTGCTTCCGGTTCCTTCTGTAAAGTTGTAGGGTTGTCCGATGGATTTCTGATGACACCTAATTTGACCCCATTTGGATAAGTAGATATTAATTTATATAAGAACATTAGATACTAGATTATAGAACCATTAATAAAATAAGAACCGTTAGTTATTTGACTTAGCCCATAACTGGAGACTTGTATGATATTATGTTATGAACCTTGTATGAGCCTATTGGATAAACTCGTAGAGTGATTGTGTGATTAACAATTAGTCTTTATTAACAATGATCGATTCAATGAATGAACCAGCGGATTGAGGATCTCGAGGTAGGCATGGCTTGTCAGCAAATCAGGTGGGAACTCTGTAACCTTCATGTAATCATTAAGTTACTTTCTATTTGCGAGAATGATTAGTCTTTATTACTTCTGGACATGTTTCTGTGCATTTATCATCTGTTGAAAACTTGTATGTGTCTTGATGTGCGTGTAATATGCGTTGTATGATTTCCCCGCAATGAGTGTCTGTGATTCTACACAGCTCCTTGCTAAGTTAAGTAGGGCGGCTTGTTCCCGTTTTAATATTACCTAGTAGGGCGGATTCTTCCCCGTTACAATATTTATCTAATATGGCGGCTTCTTCCCCGTTTCGATAGTATATAACTAATATTAATAGTAGGGCGGCTTCTTCCCCGTTTTAATATTACCTAGTAGGGCGGATTCTTCCCCGTTTCGTTATTATATATACTATTTTATTTTGGGGAAATCACTCGTGTGCATATTATACTTGTTTGTCTAACTTTATGATCTTGATGGTAATATTCTGAATCATGGTTTGTATGGGCACTCTGTGTGGACGTCGTCTTCTCAAATGAGTTTGGCGAGGTTAGAGTGACACTTGTTTCATGATGCATAAATAACTGAATGATTAGTTTCTTCTTGTTTCTTCCAATTTATATTCTTTTAGAACTGTGAAGCATGTTAGTGATTAATTGAGAGTGAAAATGCGTGGGTACAACAACCACACCCAACAATTTGTTTGGCAATCTGAGAGGACTTACTCCAATATACTTTAAAGAGAATCAACTAGACAGTCAGACTCAATCTTTAGAAAAGTATATCAAAGAGTTTATATCTTTATCTCTCAATTCAATCTGCAATCAGCAAATAAAAATTTGCGAGCCCGATTGAATATAAGAGTAGTAACTTGAACGGTACCAAAGACCAATGTTCAAGGATCAATCAATTTCAATCAACAACCAAAGGTTGGATTTCCTAATTGATCGATACAACGCACAAACTGTGATATTTCAATTATATAACAAAATATAATGCGGAAAAGAAATAACACAGACACCAGAATTTTGTTAACGAGGAAAACCGCAAATGCAGAAAAACCCCGGGACCTAGTCCATCTTTGAATACCACACCGTATTACGCCATACGGACACTAGCCTACTATCAATGAACTTGGACCGGACTGTAGTTGAACTCTAATCAATCTCACACTGATTCAAGGTACAGTTGCGTTCCTTACGTCTCTGATCCCGGCAGGATACTACGCACTTGATTCCCTTAGCTGATCTCACCCACAACCAAGAGTTGCTACGACCCAAAGTCGAAGACTTGATAAACAAATTTGTCTCATAGAGAAAAGTCTATTGGAATAGATAAATCTGTCTCCCACAGAAATACCTATGAGTTTTGTTCCGTCTTTTGATAAATCAAGGTGAACAGGAACCAATTGATATACCAGACTTTTATTCCCGAAGAACAGCCTAGAAATATCAATCACCTCACAATAATCTTAATCGACTAGAGAAACAAGATATTATGGAATCACAAACGATGAGACGAAGATGTTTGTGACTACTTTTCTATCTTGCTTATCGGAGAAATTAATCTCGAGACAATTTCACAATTGTACTCAACACGATAGAAACAACAAGATCATATCACGCACCTACAGAGAAAATAGTTGGGTCTGGCTTCATAATCCCAATGAAGTCTTCAAGTCGTTAACCTACAGGGTCTCGAGAGAAACCTAAGGTTAAAGGAGAATCGACTTTATCTATGCAACTAGTAACACATAGATGTGTGGGGATTAGGTTTCCCAGTTGTTAGAGTTCTCCTTTATACAGTTTTCAAATTAGGGTTTGCAATCTAAGTTACCTTGGTAACAAATCATTCAATATTCACCGTTAGATGAAAAACCTGATTTAACCAAGCTAATATCTTTCAATCTTTAGATCGAACTTAGCTTGTTACACACAAATGAAATGTACCCTCATTTAGGTTTATGTAACCGTACCTAAACGTGTACACCATGTTGGCTCAACAATAGTTTAGCCATATGAAACTCTCATATCAACCTTATTCATCTTAACCATAACTAGTTCAAATGACTCAAATGAAACTAGTTAAAGAGTTGTTCAATTGCTATATTCTCATAGAAGTATACAAGAACACAACTGAAGCAAAAGCGGTTTGATTCACTCGAATCAATTCATGAACATTATAGCCACGGTTTGCAAAGATTGCATTCTTATTATATAAATGTTTAAGTTCATGTACACAACCGATTTTAGAACTTTAACCTTCAAGTATGCAAACGTGTACGCATACTTGAAATACCCAGACCAAGATTGGGTTTCGCCAGTACGCAAACGGGTACGCGTACTTCCAATCCCAGCAGAAATATTCGGACATGAACCTTACGCCAGTACACGAACGGGTGCGCATACTTAGGTTCCCGTATTTCTCAAGCCAAGAGGTACGCGTATGGGTACGCATACTATGGTTCCCAAACATGGATTACATATGTGCAATATATTTATTAATTAGTGGGAAATATATTTATTAATTTGTTGTGCCTACGACAGCCCATCAACTTCCTTGGAAATCCCAAACTTGTTCATCCTTGTACTTTCAAACGTATGAAGGAGAATGCTTGCAAACGACAAAGATGTGATTCCCTTGACGGTTCTTGTGATCCTACCACCTTGGGTATTCTTCATCAAATTCTCAAGGGTGTGTGTAAGATCAATTCCAAGGTAAAATGTGTGCAAGAACAATTACGCGTGATTGCTACTAAGTTTCCCAAAATCAAGGAAGATATGGATATTGTTCAAGCCTCTTGGATGGTTTCCAATGATGAAGATAATGAGTAAATTCTTTATCTCTTGTTATTTATTTTGTCTAGGAAACTTCTTATGAGAATTTATTCTTGTGTTTTAAGAAGGATAACTAGGGTTTGGAATAGCAATTATTGTGAGTACACGTAGCTACTACCAACGATTTTCATCTTGTAATGTTTTTAGATTTATTTATTTAAATTTTAAAGTTTATTTGGAAGATGATTTTGCAGTATCTAATCTTTATTGGTTTTATATATTGCAAATAATGTTATGGGATATATGTGTGTTTACGTCTGTGAACTATGATTGTCCCATATATGTCAAAAGTTAAGTCTATTATATGTCTTTATGCAAATATTGATGGAAAATAGAATGAACTTTTGATGTCAAAGATTAAGTATATGGTATCATTATGCAAATATTGATGAAAAATAGAATGAATCTTTGACTATTCCGCAGTATTGATCTTTCCCTGATCCACTTCTATGTGAAAGTACTGTGCGGCTCTGTAAGTTCTCTTATGTTGAGCAGTTCCGATTAAATCAATCATGGGTTCTCTTGTGATTAATTTAATTGAGTGTTTTGGATATAAATTCATGTCTCAGTCTCTCATGTGATTTGTTAATGTCCAAAGAAATCCTTATTTTCTTGTAAAAGTAAAGTCGCTCTTGTTGTTCTTTCGGGAATGACATTTTATGGGGGTGACTTTTTAATTGAACTTGTGCTTAATTGCCAAATCTTTGTGGGGAGTGCGGCTGTGGAATATTGTAGGAGTCATCATGTATCTTTATAAACTCCTTGATGAATACACTAAGTTTCAACTATGTGAAATCATCGAAACAAAGTTGATATGTTCTCTTTTAGTCATGAAGTGTCTCTATGAGTATTTCATTATGATCCCGCTAGTTTTCGTACCTTTGCCAATTTATATTGACAAAAAGGGGGAGAATTATTGTGTAGTTCACACTACAAATACATATGGTTTACGGATCATTATGTAAGGGGGAGTGGTTTTCATTGTGAGATGAAGTATTGACATATCACCATAGTATTATTGTCAAAGTTGTGATACAATTGAACTTTGATGATGTGTAATAATACTATGACACTGTATAACAATAATTGAGACTTCACGGCGTTTATCGATTGAAGACGAAGAACTACTAAGGGGAGCTTGTGGAACTTCATCAACAAAAGGTATGTGGAGACTTGAACTCATCTATCACTCAAAAGTCTATTTCTACTATATCTCCTATTTGAGACAAAAGTCGTATAGCTATATAGACTTTAAAATATACACATTTGATATTTCGAGATGAGTTTAACTCGCTTACATATTTTTCGAATTATGTGTTGGTAAGCTTTCGCTTGAATCAAGTCCATCTTTTATTCTTGACGAAAGTCAAAAGATGATCATGTGAAAATCGCCTGGTAACATCTTATATGATTTGTGTGAGGCATTCATTTTGTGTAGACTCGGAATATTTCGTATTGATCATTTGATCACTTGAAAATTAGCTTTGAAGCTAATAGTTTGTGTGAGACAACTATTGTCGTCTTCTAATAATGTTTTAATGATTGAAATGGGAGTTTAGAACAATTAACTAATGATTGGATGTAGCATAGTATGCGTACTTGTATTCTAACTATTGCATGATACTCCAAGTCCGGGAATCTAGTGTGCATACCCGTATGCGTACTAATTCAACATTTGAAGTCCGGGAACTATAGTATGCGTACACGTTTGCATACTAACTTCAGCTGAGTTTTGGTAGTGAACGACAGTATGCGTACACGTTTGCATACTGGCGAACACAGGCAAAGTCCGGGAACGCAGGTATGCGTACTCGTTTGCATACTTGAGTGGTTAAGTTCTAAAATCGGCTAAGTCATGAACAAATACATTTTTTTATATAATAAGGAATGCAATCTTTTGCAAACCGTGGCTATAATGTTCATGAATTTATTCGAGTGAATCAAAACCGATTTTGCTTCAATTGTGTCTTGTATACTTCTATGAGAATATAAACAATTGAACAACTCTATAACTAGTTTTATTTGAGTTATTTGAACTAGTTGTGTTAAGATGAAAAAGGTTGATATGAAAGTGTTCATATGGCTAACTTCGGTTAACTATTGTTGAGCCAACTAAGTATACACGTTTAGGTACGGTTACCCATAAATGAAGGTACATTTCATTTGTGTATAACAAGCCAAGACAATCTAACAGTTGAAAGATATTGGCTTGAATCTAATCAGGTTTTCATCTAACGGGGAAAGATATTGGCTTGAATCTATAAGGGAGAATTCTAGCAACTGGGAAACCTAATCCCCACACCTCTTGTGTGATACTAGTTGCGACTAGAGTCGATTCTCCTTTAACCTAGGTTTTTCCTAAAACCATTATAGGTTAACAACTTGAAGACTTCTTTGGGATTGTGAAGCCAGACCCAACTATTTTCTCTGTAGTTGCGTGTTCTGATCTTACTTTGTTTTATCATGTTGAGTACTATCTTCTGTAAGATTTGCTCGAGATTTAATCTCCGATAGGTAAGATAAAAAGTAGTCACAAACATCTTCATCTCATCGTTTGTGATTCCACAATATATTGTTCCGCTACCACACAGTTAAGATCATTGTGAGGTGATTGATATTACTAGGTTGTTCTTCGGGAATACAAGTCTGGTGTATCAATTGGTTCTTGTTGACCTTGATTTATCAAAAGACGGAACAAAACTCGTAGGTATTTCTGTGGGAGACAAATTTATCTATCTAATAGACTTTTCTGTGTGAGACAGATTTGTTTATCAAGTCTTCGACTTTGGGTCGTAGCAACTCTTAGTTGTGGGTGAGATCAGCTAAGGGAATCAAGTGCGCAGAATCCAGCGTGGTTCTAGAGGCGTAAGGAACACAACTGTACCTTGATCAGTGTGAGATTGGTTAGGGCTCAACTACATTCCAGTCCGAAGTTAACTTGTAGTAAGCTAGTGTCCATAGCGGCTTAATACAATGTGGTGTTCAATCTAGACTAGCTCCCGGGGTTTTTCTGCATTTTCGGTTTCCTCGTTAAAAAAATTTCTGGTGTCTGTGTTATTTCTTTTCCGCACTATATTTTCTATATAATTGAAATATCAGTGGTTGTGCATAGTTCAATCAATTAGATAATCCAACCTTTGGTTGTTGATATAAATTGATTGACATTTGAACATTGGTCTTTAGTATTGTTCAAGTTGTTTCTCATAATAATCAGTCTCGCGGATTCTATCTGTCTGATTTGCTGATTACATTGAGAAACATAGATATAACTCTTGGATATATTTCCATTGATTGAGTCTGACTGTCTAGTTGATTTTCTTGGAATTATATTGGAGTTTGTCCATATAGATTGCTTGAAAGAAATATTGGGTGTGGTTGTTAGACCCCCGTTTTTTTAGAAACCTTCGTGCTTAACTCTTATAGGTTGTTTACAGGTCTTTTAGATTTGTAAGATCTTTTCGGTTTGACCTTTTGTTAGAGCATTGTTCGGTCGAACTCGCAAGCGTTGCTATCTCAAGCTTGTTTGTCAAGTTTAGTTGCCAAAACTATAAGTCTTGATTTCTAGTCTACTTATAGCTAAGTCTCGGACTAGGATTGAAAGTGTAGCTGAGCTCTAGACTCCATGATGTTCATCATGCAAAGACGAAGAACTACTCAAGGAACTGGTGGAACTTCATCGACAAAAAGGTATGTGGAGACTTGAACTTATCTATCACTCAAAAGTCTATCTACTCTATCTGCTATCTTGAGACAAAATTCGTATTGCTATATAGACTTCGATTATACACATTTGCTATTTCAAGCCGAGTTTATCTCGCTTATCTATTTCTCGAGATATGTGTTGGTAAGCTTTCGCTTTGGCCAAGTTCATCTTTACTAGTGACGAAAGTCATGTTGATTATTTCAATAAATTGAAAATCGCTTTGACGAAAAATAGTTTGTGATTAACAACTATATAACGTCCTCTAAGAAAGTTTCAATGATTCAAATGAGAGTTTAGAATATATAACCATGTTTGGATATAAACATGTATGTGAATTCATACTTGTGTAAGTCCAAAATCCTTGAACCAAAGTATGCGTACTTTGCTGCTCAGGATAACTGGAGCTAAGTCCACTTACCTGTACGCGTATTGTCGGAAGTTCACATCCCGTGAATTTCTGCTGGAGTTTGTGAACTGAAAACAAGCTCAGTCGGGGTACTTAAGTATGCGTACTGGTATGCGTACTTAAGTGGGTTATTTTCTAAAAACAGTTTAATTCGTGAACTAAGACATTCATAAATTAAGGAATGCAATCTTTGCAAACCGTGGCTATAATGTTCATGAATCGATTCGAGTGAATCAAAACTGTTTTTGCTTCGATTGTGTCTTGTATACTTCTATGAGATCTAAGCAATTGAACAACTCTCTAACTAGTTATTTTGAGTCATTTGAACTAGTTATTGTGAAAATGAATAAGGTTGATATGAAAGTGCTCATATGGCTAACCATTGGTTAACTACTGTTGAACCAACGACTTGTACACGTTTAGGTATGATTACTTAAACCTAAATGAAGTTACATTTCATGTGTGTATAACAAGCTAAGTTCGATCTAACGGTTGAAAGATATTAGCTTGAATCTAATCAGGTTTTCATCTAATGGTGAATATTGAATGCTTTGTTACCAAGGTAACTTAGATTGCAAACCCTGATTTGGAGACTATATAAAGGAGAACTCTAGCAACTGGGAAACCTAATACCCATACCTCCTGTGTGATACTAGTTTTATAAGCTAGAGTCGATTCTCCTTTAACCTTAGGTTTCTATCGAGACCCTGTAGGTTAATGACTTGAAGACTTCATTGGGATTGTGAAGCCAGACCCAACTATTTTCTCTGTAGGTGCGTGATCTGATCTTGCTGTTTCTATCGTGTTGAGTACAATTGTGAAATTGTCTCGAGATTAATTTCTCCGATAAGCAATATAGAAAAGTAGTCACAAACATCTTCGTCTCATCGTTTGTGATTCCACAATATCTTGTTTCTCTAGTCGATTAAGATTATTGTGAGGTGATTGATATTTCTAGGCTGTTCTTCGGGAATAAAAGTCTGGTATATCAATTGGTTCATGTTCACCTTGATTTATCAAAAGACGGAACAAAACTCTTAGGTATTTCCGTGGGAGACAGATTTATCTATTCATGTAGACTTTTCTGTGTGATACAGATTTGTTTATTAAAGTCTTCGACTTTGGGTCGTAGAAACTCTTAGTTGTGGGTGAGATCAGCTAAGGGAATCAAGTGCGTAGTATCCTGCTGGGATCAGAGACGTAATAAGCACAACTGTACCTTGGATAAGTGTGAGATTGATTGGGGTTCAACTACAGTCCAAACCAAAGTTAGTTTGTAGTAAGCTAGTGTCTGTAGCGGCTTAATACAATGTAGTGTTCAATCTGGACTAGGTCTCGGGGTTTTTCTGCATTTGCGGTTTCCTCGTTAACAAAACTTCTGGTGTCTGTGTTATTTCTTTTCCGCATTATATTTTATTATATAATTGAAATATCACAGGTTGTGCGTTAAGATCAATCAATTAGATAATCCAACCTTTGGTTGTTGATTTACATTGATTGACACTTGAACATTGGTCTTTGGTACCGTTCAAGTTATTTCTCTTGTATTCAATCAGGCTCGCAGATTTCTATTTATTTGAGTAAGGATTGAATCGAGAAATTGAGATATAACTCTTTGATATACTTTTTATTAAGATTGAGTCTGATTGTCTAGTTGATTCTCTTAAAAGTATATTGGAGTTAGTCCATACAGATCGCTAAGCGAAATATTGGGTGAGGTTGTTGTACCCCCAGTTTTTCAATTGGTATCAGAGCCGGCAAACATGTTTAAAGACCTTATAAGTCTGTGTTTGTAGCGATCTGACTATATGGACAGTAAAGTCTCTATAAACTCTTCACCAGGATTAAATCCTAATCGTAGAGAAAGTTCTGAAAATCTTGTTACTCTCCAGAAAAAGTTGGATGAAAAAATCTAGATCAACTCTGATATTTTGCAATAATTGCAATGTATAAGGATTTGAAATCTGTCAAAATTCCTTCAATGGATGTGAATAACTCTGTTCATTCTTCACTCAAGAATGGTCATAAGTCAGTTGATAAACGAGGTTTAGGCTTTGTGAAACCTGATAAGACTCAGAACTACTCAAACTAGATTAAAGATGTTGGTCCATGTATGTTTTGTGACTCCTACAATCACTTTCAACATTCATGTATGTCCTTCCGGAAAAGTTTTAAAGTTGCAAGTAATCTTCATAAGAAAGCCGAACAACTGTTTACTTCTCTGAAAGGATGTACAAAACTAACAAGAAATCCGAAACAGGATAGTAGTGTTAGCATGAGAGCTTTTGCTTTAAAATTAACATCGCCCTTTCAATGGTTTCTTGACAGTGGATGTAGCCGACATATGACTGGTGATCTCTCATGGTTTGTTACTTCAAGCGACTTTGAAGGAGGTCCGGTAACATTTGGAGATGAGAGTTTCTTCTACATAAACAAGAAGGGGACGATCAAACTTCACGGCGTACCTGAAATCCATGATGTAGTATACGTTAAAGGTATGACTGCAAACCTTCTTTCTATTAGTCAAATATGTGACAAAGGCCATAGAGTTGTCTTCAATGCGAATGGATGTGACATTGTAGACAAAGATGGGAAAGTAATTTTTCAGGGAACTCGTGGTAAAAACAACTGTTATCTTCTGGATACTCAGTTCAGTAACTGTTGGAATTTGACTAAGGTGGAATCTACACATCTTTGGCATGAGCGTTTTGGTCACATGAATTATCGACTTCTAACTAAGATCATTAATAAATAACTTGTTAGAGGCGTTCCCAAAATCAATGCAAATATTGATGGTGTATGTGGTGCCTGTCAAAAGGGTAAACAAACGAAAGTTCACCATAAATCATCTCGAGATATTCTCACTAAAGCTCCACTTGATTTAATTCATATGGATCTCTTCGGACCCATTCAACAACCCACGGTTGCGGGTAAGAAATACGCTTTAGTTATGGTAGATGATTACACCAGATTCACTTGGGTAGCATTTCTATCTCATAAGAATGAAACCCTTGGGGAATTTAAGATTATTATGAATAGAATCCAGAACGAACAAGGTCGCAAACTAAAGAAAATTAGAAGCGACCGTGGAACTGAATTCAAGTACACTAAGGTGTTTGAATTTTTGGACGAACTTGGGATTATTCAGCAATACTCACCACCCATTACTCATCAAGCTAATGGAGTTGCAGAAAGAAAGAATAGGAACATTCAGGAAATGGCCAGGGTAATGCTCCATAACAAAAACTTACCTTTAAGGTTTTGGGGAGAAGCTATTTTCACAGCATGTTATTTGATCAACCGTGTCTACCTACGGTCTAAAACCCTAAACACTTCTTATGAGTTGTGGTACGGTAGAAAACCCAACTTACAATATCTCAGAGTGTTCGGAAGTAAGTGTTATATTCTAAAAGATCGAGAACAGAGAGGGAAATTTGATACTAAAAGTGATAAAGGTATCTTTCTTGGCTATGCTTCTGATAGTCGTGGTTTTCGAGTGCTTAATCTCAGAACCCGAGTTATGATGGAGTCTGCTAATGTTATCATTGATGATATTAGTAATTTTCATCATGATAATCCTCTTGCTGAGTTGCCTCCAACTGAGACAATTGAGAAAGTCTAAGAAATCCCAGAATTAGTTGAAGTCATCCAAACTGTTACTAATCCTGATACTTCTAATAATGAGGAGAAGAGAACTGATCAGGTTGCTCCTGTTGAACAAGAACGTGTCCCTCCTAGACACCTCTGGGTTCAAAGGAATCATGATCCCAACAGTATTATTGGAGGTAGAGATTCTACTGCTAAGACAAGAGGACGACTTCAATATATTTGCAATTTTGGTTGTTATATTTCACAAGTAGAACCGAGGAATATTGACGAAGCTCTTAGCGATCCCTTTTGGGTGAATGCAATGCATGAAGAGTTAAATCAATTGCAAAGACAAAACGTATGGGAACTTGTACCTTGTCCCTCTAATATTAATATTGTTGGTACCAAATGGATATTCAAGAATAAGTCTGATGAATTTGGCACAATTATCAGAAATAAAGCCAGACTGCTCAAGGATATTCACAGATTGAGGGCACTGACTTTGACAAAACCTTTGCTCCTATGGCATGCCTTGAGTCCATTTGGTTGTTATTAGCTCATGCTTGTTTTCTTAAGGTTAAGCTGTTTCAAATGGACATAAAATTTGTGTTCCTAAACGGAAATTTAAAGGAAGAAGTATATGTTGCTTAACCTAAGGGCTTTGAAAACCCTGATTTCTCAGATCACGTCCTTAAGCTTAAAAATGCATTATATGGGTTAAAACAAGCACCTTGTGCCTGGTTCAAAAAACTAACTACTTCTCTTCTTAGGAAAGGTTTTTCGAGAGGCGGATCTTATAAAACCTTGTTTACCAAATGGAGTGGGAAAAATGTTGTCATTGCTCAAGTCTATGTAGATGATATCATCTATGGTTCAACTTCTGAAAAACTTGCAAAAGATTTTCAAGTCTCTCTTGGCAAAGAATTTGAAATGAACAATGTTAGTGAATTAAAGTTCTTTTTAGGATTATAAATTCAGCAACATAAGGATAGAATTTACTTATCTCAAAAAAAATATGCTAAGGATCTTGTCTCAAGGTTCGGTCTGGATAAGTCAACTCCAAAACTGACACCTATGCCCACCACTGGTAAACTACATAGAGATGAGAAAGGAGTAAATGTGGATCAAAAACTGTATCAATCTATTATTGGTAGCCTTTTATATCTTACATCTACTAGACCTGATATTGCGTTTAGTGTGGGTTGTTGTGCTAGATTTCAGGCTAATCCAAAGGAATCTCATCTTGTAGCTGTAAAAAGAATCATACGATATGTGAATCACACGGTCGGGTATGGTCTATCTTACACTTTTGATACTAACACTGATCTTTCTGCTTATTCAGATGCTGATTGGGCAGGATGTGTGGAAGATAGAAAAAGTACATCATGGGGTTTCTACTATGTAGGACTGAATCTTGTGGCCTGGCATAACAAGAAACAAAATTCACAATCCCTGTCCACATGTGAGCCAGAACATATTGCTGTCGGCTCATGTTGTACTCAACTTCTCTGGATGAACAAATACTGGTTGATTATGGAATTGATACTGGAATAATGAAGATCTTTTGTGATAACTGTAGCGCGATTAGAATCACTGAGAATCCCATTGAGCACTCAAGAACAAAGCACATTGATGTAAGGTACCATTTTATTCGAGATCTATATGAAAATGGTATCATAAATATGGAATTTGTGCCTTCCGAACAACAATTGGCTGATATTCTTACCAAACCACTAGATACTGCTACATTTCAACACTTACGACAGTCTATTGGTGTTGTTTTGGTTCATTAGTTATTTCTAAAACTGTTGCCCCTGTGCTTATCTCGATCTATTGGGAAATTGAGTTTGGAATTCCAGTAAGTGTTTGCTTCAATTCTACATTTGTTTCAGTAGTTGATTTTCTGTCAGGTTTCTTAGTGTAATATCCAAATAAATCATTCTTTTCTTGTGAAAGTAAGGTCGCTCTTGTTGTTCTTTCAGGAATGACATTTTATGGGGGAGAGTGCTTAATTGAACTTGTGCTTAATTGCCAAATCTTTGTGGGGAGTGCGGCTATGGAATATTATAGGGGTTATCTTGTATCTTTATAAACTCCTTGATGAATGCATTTAGTTTCGACTATATGATTGCATCTAAAAAGTTGATATGTACTTTCTTTTTGTCATGAAGTGTCTCTATGGAAATTTCATTAGGATTTCACTAGTTTTCGTACCTTTGCCAATTTCATAGACAAAAAGGGGGAGAATTAATGTGTAGTTCACACTACAAATACATATGGTTTCCGAATCATTATGTAAAGGGGAGTGGTTTTCATGTGAGATGAAGTATTAACTAAGGGGGAGTGATACATATCACCATAGTATTGTTGTCGAAGTTGTGATACAATTGAACTTTGATGTTGCGTAATAATATTATGACACTGTGTAACAATGATTGAGAACTATTGTTTTCTCATTGCTATGGCTACAGATCTTCAACAACGATGATGTTGCATTGAATATCTTTGGAATCATTGGAGTACTTGGAAGTGACCAAGATTTCGAGTAATGTTGAATAACCAAGGAGATCAAACATGTGGATGAGAAGCTGCAAAGTTTATTTATTTTGTATTCCATATGTATTGATAGTTTTGTCACTAAAATTGACAAAGGGGGAGATTGTAAGAGCACTGCTCGGTCGAACTCGCAAGCGTTGCTATCTCAAGCTTGTTTGTCAAGTTTAGTTGCCAAAACTATAAGTCTTGATTTCTAGTCTACTCAAAAGTCTATCTACTATATCTCCTATCTTGAGACAAAAGTCGTATTTCTATATAGACTTCGATTATACACATTTTCTATTTCGATCAGAGTTTATCTCGCTTATCTATTTCTCGAAATATGTGTTGGTAAGCTTTCGCTTTGGACAAGTTCATCTTTACTAGTGACGAAAGTCATGTTGATTATTTCAATAAATTGAAAATCGCTTTGACGAAAAATAGGTTGTGAATAACAACTATGTAACGTCCTCTAAGAAAGTTTCAATGATTGAAATGAGAGTTTAGAATATATAACCATGTTTGGATATAAACATGTATGTGAATTCATACCTGTGTAAGTCCAAAATCCTTGAACCAAAGTATGCGTACTTTGCTGCTCAGGATAACCGGAGCTAAGTCCGCGTACCTGTACGCGTACAGTCGGAAGTTCACATCCCGTGAATTTCTACTTGAGTTTATGAACTGAAAACAAGCTCAGTCCAGGTACCTAAGTATGCGTATAGCTATGCGTACTTAGGTGGGTTATTTTCTAAAAACAGTTTAATTCGTGAACTAACACATTTATAAATTAATGAATGCAATCTTTGCAAACCGTGGTTATAATGTTCATGAATCGATTCGAGTGAATCAAAACTGTTTTTGCTTCGATTGTGTCTTGTATACTTCTATGAGATCTAAGCAATTGAACAACTCTCTAACTAGTTCTTTTGAGTCATTTGAACTAGTTATTGTGAAGATGAATAAGGTTGATATGAAAGTGCTCATATGGTTAACCATTGGTTAACTACTGTTGAACCAACGACTTGTACACGTTTAGGTACGGTTACTCAAACCTAAATGAAGTTACATTTCATGTGTGTATAGTTCGATCTAACGGTTGAAACATATTAGCTTGAAATCTAATCTGGTTTTCATCTAATGGTGAATATTGAATGCTTTGTTACCAAGGTAACTTAGATTGCAAACCCTGATTTGGAGACTATATAAAGGAGAACTCTAGCAATTGGGAAACCTAATCCCCACACCTCCTGTGTGATACTAGTTTTATAAGCTAGAGTCGATTCTCCTTTAACCTTAGGTTTCTATCGAGACCCTGTAGGTTAACGACTTGAAGACTTCATTGGGATTATGAAGCCAGACCCAACTATTTTCTCTGTAGGTACGTGATCTGATCTTGCTGTTTCTATCATGTCGAGTACAATTGTGAAATTGGCTCGAGATTAATTTCTCCGATAAGCAAGATAAAAAAGTAGTCACAAACATCTTCGTCTCATCGTTTATGATTCCACAATATCTTGTTTCTCTAGTCGATTAAGATTATTGTGAGGTGATTGATATTTCTAGGCTGTTCTTCGAGAATATAAGTCCGGTATATCAATTGGTTCTTGTTCACCTTGATTTATCAAAAGACTAACAAAACTCGTAGGTATTTCGTGGGAGACAGATTTATCTATTCCCGTAGACTTTTCTCAGTGATACTGATTTGTTTATTAAAGTCTTCGACTTTGGGTCGTAACAACTCTTAGTTGTGGGTGAGATCAACTAAGGGAATCAAGTGCGTAGTATCCTGCTGGGATCGAGGCGCAACTGTACCTTGGATCGATGTGAGATTGATTGGGGTTCAACTACTGATCCCGGACCGGGTTAGTTTGTAGTAGGCTAGTGTCTCGTAGCGGCTTAATACAGTGTGGTGTTCAATCTGGACTAGGTCCTGGTTTTTTTTTGTATTTGCGGTTTCCTCGTTAACAAAACTTCTGGTGTCTGTGTTATTTCTTTTCCGCATTATATTTTGTTATATAATTGAAATATCACAGGTTGTGCGTTAAGATCAATCAATTAGATAATCCAACCTTTGGTTGTTGATTTAAATTGGTTGACACTTGAACATTGGTCTTTGGTACCTTTCAAGTTATTTCTCTTGTATTCAATCAGGCTCGCAGATTTCTATTTGTTTGAGTAAGGATTGAATCGAGAAATTGAGATATAACTCTTTGATATACTTTTTATTAAGATTGAGTCTGACTGTCTAGTTGATTCTCTTAAAAGTATATTGGAGTTAGTCCATACAAATTGCTAAGCGAAATATTTGGTGAGGTTGTTGTACCCCCACTTTTTCACCTTTATTTGCTCGAACCTTTGTCATTTTGTGACAAAAGGGGGAGAAATATATGGAGTAAACAAGTGATTTGCAATCACTAAGGAAAGGACAATTGTGCTTAAACGTTATATCTAATGAAAAAGTAAAGCATTGACTAAGGAGGGGAAACATATCAGCGGAATAACAAAGATGTTTGGATTGAATATCTACACATCTTACCTTTAGGGGGAGTATAAGCTTTGTTATTCAAATGTCAACAACGGCATTTATTGATTGAATATATGCAGGTTATTGTGTTGTTGAAACTTGGAATCAAGCGTATGTTTAATGAATTCTTGTAATTTGTTTATCCATATGTATTAAGAGTTTTGTCCCTAAAATTGACAAAGGGGGAGATTGTTAGAGCATTGCTCGGTTGAATCCACCAAGCGTTGGTATGTCAAGTTTGGTTGTCATATTTTAGTGAGTCTAAACTCATCTAAGAGTCGCTTGATTATGTACTAGAGACAACTTCGTTTAGGTTAGACTAGAAAGTCTAGGAATGTTGAGACATACAAGTATTACTCGAAGACCTGAAGAACGTGAAGAAGTAACGAGCTACAACGACGACATCATCCTTCCTCTTAAGGTTAGTAATATTGACTTAAACTGTTTCATTCCTAACGTATATTTCAAGTCGTGCTATATTGAAAACATAACTGCGAAGCTGTGTATTGGATATATTACACTAGTAGTGAGACATTCTTTGGGATTTGTTTAGAAACTAAGTAATTGACAATATCGGCATACCATGGTTCTCCAAAGGCAATTGAGAAAAGTTGCTCGTCCGGGAAACTTTCACGCAACGGGATAGTCTCCTTGTCCACAGCAAGTCGGCTCAAATGATCCGCAACGGTGTTCTCAATTCCTTTCTTGTCTTTGATTTCAATATCAAACTCTTGCAAGAGTAATATCCACCGTATGAGCCTCGGTTTCGCCTCTTTCTTTGTAAGCAAGTATCTAAGTGCTGCATGATCAGAAAAGACAACAACTTTTGTACCAATTAGATAAGAGCGAAACTTTTCTAAAGCAAAAACAATGGCTAATAACTCCTTTTCAGTGGTTGTGTAGTTTTGTTGAGCCTCATTTAACGTTCTAGAAGCATAATAGATAGCATGAGGAAGCTTCCCCACACGTTGCCCAAGCACCGCACCAACCGCATAATCACTAGCATCACACATGAGTTCAAACGGCTTACTCCAATCCGGTGGTTTAATGATAGGGGTTGAAATCAAAAGTTCTTTCAAACGATTGAATGCCGCCATACATTTCTCATCAAAGTTAAAAACCACATCTTTTTGCAATAAGTTACAAAGTGGTGATGCTATCTTGGAAAAATCCTTGATGAACCTACGATAAAAACCTGCATGACCAAGAAAAGAACGTATCTCCCTCACCGTAGTGGGAGGGGTTAGAGCACGAATAAGGTCTATCTTAGATTTATCGACTTCCAAGCCCTTAGAAGATATTATATGGCCTAAAACTATGCCATGAGTTACCATGAAATGGCACTTCTCCCAATTTAGCACAAGATTTGTTTCAACACATCGTTCAAGGATTAGAGACAAGTTGTTCAAGCAAAGGTCAAAAGAATCTCCAAAGACACTAAAGTCATCCATGAACACTTCGATTATGTTTTCAACATATTCCGAAAAGATACTTACCATACACCTTTGAAAGGTAGCTGAGCATTGCACAAGCCAAAAGGCATCCTTCTATAAGCAAAAAGTACCGAAAGGACAAGTGAAAGTGGTTTTCTCTTGGTCCTCCTAAGTGCTATCACAATCTGATTATAACCCGAATAGCCATCAAGAAAGCAATAGTAAGAGTGTCCAAATAAAACGTTCAAGCATTTGATCAATAAAAGGTAAAGGAAAGTAATCTTTTCTAGTGGTGGCATTCAATTTTCAGTAATCAATACAAACCCTCCAACCGGTTTGCACACGAGTTGGGACAAGTTCATTCTTATCATTCTCCACCACCGTCACACCCGATTTCTTTGGTACTACTTGTACCGGGCTTACCCACTTGCTATCGGATATGGGGTAGATAACACCCACTTCCAAAAGCTTGAGTATCTCCTTTTTCACAACTTCCATCATGGGAGGATTCAAACGACGTTGCGCGTCCCTTTTAGGCTTTGCATCATCCTCCAAACGAATTTTGTGCATACAAACGGCAGGCTAATACCCTTGATATCGGCAATTGTCCATCCTATGGCCGTCTTGTACTTCCTTAGCACCCTTAGAAGTTTTTGCTCCAGAAATCACTAAGCTTGTTAGAAACAATCACCTAGGTAACTCTTCATTATCACCCAAGTACAAGTACTTAAGGTGGTCGGAAGAGGTTTCAATTCTAAAATCGGAGATTTAATAATTGAAGGTACAAGCTTTTCATCACCGCATGGTAAAGAAATAAAAGAGATATTATGAGTTTTTGGGCATCCTTGTGTGTGAATTAAGATCACCAAGGGCTTCCTTGACTTCATTACCACACTCTACACCATTATCCATGGATGTAGTTAACACGGTTTCCAAAGCATCATCACCGTTTAATTCAAACATTTGTTGTGCCAATGTATCCATAACATCAATGGAGAAACAAGAGTGGACATCGCTAGGATATCTCATCGTCTCGAAAATGTTGAAACGTATTGTTTCTCCATCAAACTCCATAGTTAGCGTTCCCTTATCCACATCAATTATGGTTTTCGCCGTTTTCATGAAGGGACGCCCAAGAAGCAATGGAAGAGACGAGTCCGGTGCACCTTCATCCATATCTAACACACAAAAGTCCGCTGGAAATACAAGTTGATTAACTTTGCACAAGAACATCCTCAACAATACCCATTGGGTAGACATTAGAGCGATCGGCTAATTGCAATACAATTTCAGCCTTTTTAAGGGGACCAAGATCAAGTTAATTATACATTGACGCAGGCATAACATTAACGGAAGCACCTAAGTCCAACATAGCTTTGTTAAAAGTTGTGTTACCAATTGTGACGGGAATGTCAAAACTACCCGGATCCTTGCACTTAAGTGGGAGTTTGTGTTGTAAGATTGCCGAGGCATTCTCCCCCACACTAAGCACTTCATTACCTTTGAGCCTTTGTTTGTTGGTACACAAGTCCTTCAACACCTTTGCATACTTTGGAACTTGCTTGATAGCATCAATGAGTGGTATGTTCACATGGATCTTCTTTAGAACGTCTAAAATCTCCTTTTCTAATTCCGCCTTCTTAGAACTTGCAAATCTGCGAGGAAAAGGTAGAGGAGGAACATAAGTAGAAACCGGAGTTTTAGAGTTAGAAATAGGTACCTCAGAAGTTTGGGGAGAATCCTCATTATTCTCCTCCAAAACAGGTTTCTTTGGTGTGTCCACCTTGCCCGAATCAGCAACTTCGGGTTGCACAAGTTGTGTACCGCTTCTCAACGTAATAGCATTGACACCCTCTTTTGGGTTAATAGGTTGAGAAGGGAGTTTCCCACTATTTTGCGCCTTCAATTGGTTCAACTCAATAGCCATGGAACCCATTTGTGTTTGCAACTCCTTAATAGCACTCTTAGTCTCTTGTTGACTTTCTTTGAACATGGTGGAAATGCCTTGCATCATTGTTTGAAGCTTTGAATCAATATCGGCACCTTGATTTTGCATTGATTGTTGTGCTTGAGGTTGCTGAAATTGTTGTTGTTGTGGTTGAAATCCACTCGGACGGTTGAAAGTAGGTTGTTGAATGGCACCTTGCTTGTTGGCATAGCTAAAATTGGGGTGATCTCTCCATCCCTGATTGTAAGTGTTGGAGTAGGGATCATACCGTCTTGGTTGATTTGGAAAGATCGCATTAGCTTGCTCGTCTTCATAAGATTGAGGAGAAGTTGGTATAACCGCGGATGCAACTTGTTGCAACATTGTCATCATGTTACCCATTTGTTGACGAAGTTCCTCCACCTCGCTCACTTCACTCACCCTTCTTAGAATCACATCCGAACCACGACTTAAGAATTGTTGTGAGTTCGCTGCCATGTTTTCAATCAACTCTCTAGCTTGTGCCACCGTCTTGCTAACTAGTGCACCACCACCCGCAGCGTCAATAAGATTCCTATCACTTGATTGGAGTCCTTCATAGAAGTATTGGATGATCATAGCGTCACTGAATTGGTGGTGAGGGCAGCTTGCAACCAATCTCTTGTACCTTTCCCAACATTCATATAAGGATTCTCCCACGTTTTGCTTCATTCCACAAATTTCTTTGCGAATTTGAGTAGCCTTGGATGCAGGAAAATATCTCTCCAAAAAGAGTTTCTTCAACCCATTCCATGTTGTGACACTTCCGGGAGGTAAATAGTACAACCAATCCTTAGCACTATCCATTAAAGAGAAACGGAAAACTTTCAACATTGCACCATCCGCCTCAACATTTGCTGGAAGCATAGCCGTGACAATGGTGTGGAAGTCCAAAAGATGTTTGTTTGGGTCTTCATTCACCATGCCATGGAATTTTGGTAATTCTCTAAGCAACCCCGGCTTTATCTCAAAAGTAGAGTTTGTTTGAATACACCCCTGTTGTGTATCAAGCCTATGAGAAGCCAAGTCCTTGAGTGAACGATTTGCATCACCCATTGCTTCTTCTTCTTGTTGTTGGAAAATCTCTTCTCCTACTTCCAATTCGTGCTCGTCCGTTGTGTCTTGACTTGGTTGGAGTATTGTGCCGCGTCGAGTAGTTATCCCGCACCTTGGATAATTCCAATCCTTAGAAGCCAGAGATTAGGTACCTGCAAACAATTCTCCAAAACAAGTGAGAAACAAGACAAGAACCGAAAAGCAAAGATAAAAGCAGAAATTGTAAAAAAAAAACTAAAAACTTAATAACAAGCCGTATGCCTCCCCGGCAGCGGCGCCAAAATTTGGTCGGTTGTCAATCCGTCAAATATAATTTCACTTTCTCAATCAACTAGATATAAATATAGTAAGCGATAAGAAAGAGTTCGTATCCACAGAGAGGCTTTCGTTGTTATAAAATTTCGTTTCTAAAGTACCCCAGGGTATGTTTGTTGTATGAAAGCAAATAAAAGTAATTAAAAGCAAAGTAAGTAATTCGAGAAATCAATAAGGAGGAGATATTGGTCACGGGATAGTATCATTCACAAACATGTATTTTCATCAATGATTAGAATTGGTATTTAATCTCGAATTTATTAAAAGTCCTAGGATATCTTGATCGCAAGTATAACCCGTTAATTCCTGTTTTCATCACAACCACATTAAAATATGCATATGTGAATTCTTCGTAAAGCAACCTAAAGTGTAAAAGCACAATTAAGTTTAACTCCTAAAAGCATTAAGATTTATGGAATAAGACTCATCAATGCAAACGAATGTGTAAAAGCACTAAACGTTTTAACAAAAGTTATGATTCACTTGTGACTAGTAGGATATATCACTACAAGCACTAACCACAATTATGCTACTTAGAATCAGGGATAAACAACGTTTTCGTATTGAAAACCCTAATATAGCTCTAGAGATGAACACAAATCGGATTGATTCCGGACTCAACCTAACAAGTTTTCAAATCTTATAATACTATTAATTGTGAATCACAAACAATAATTACTTTGAGACAAAACTAATTCATTGAATCAAAAGCATGTTGAGAAATCAACTTTTATCCCATAACCAATAAGATGTTTAGCTACTCATAGCTATGGAGTTCATCATCATCAATATTCAATAATAAAACAAGGAAGAAGAAAAACAAAACCAAACCCTAGAAGCGTAAACAAACGGCTCTCCAAAATTTCAAGAATAAGATATGATAAGTTGTAGAAGACCTTCCCTTTTATAGCTTTTCTCCAACTTCTAAAATTAGGTCTAGTCTTCAAAGTCCATTAGGTGAGAATCCACCAAGCCCACAAGAGTGAGAAACCCGTGTAGAAAATATGACCCAAAAACGGTCGCCGGAAGTCTGGTATTGTGGCCGGAAATCGGTCGGAAAGTCGCCGGAAATCGGTTCAGGTGACCGGCAAAGTCCGCCCGGTCACCGGTCAACCGGGTCAAAGGGTGAAGAGATAAGGTTGTGTCAGCATCCGAGTCAGCCACGAATCGAACGAGTCGACCTTGAATTGGGTGAATGGTCTTACTCGGGAGGAGTTGGGACCGATGTCGGCGACCGAGTTAACTCGGCGAGATGAAAAATCAACAGCTTACTTTGTTTCTACAACATTTCCGGCGAATTCAGGCCTCAATTTCTTCAATTCCTGCACGCCTAACATTCATCTAAGTGGTTTAAACATTCATAGTTCCAATGTTCATTCGAACGCCACCAACAACTATTCTCCTCTGTCACCGGAGCTTCACAATCCGACTGCATACCATCTCCATTCAACACACATTCGATTGAACTCATTTACCCAAAATCACAGCAACAGCAAGTCTTATTCTTCTACAGTCTCATACTCATCTCGATCTGCACTTTCTCTGGATTTCAACCAACAATTCGAAACAGAATGACCCATTCAAAAAAACCCCGATTCCTTTGAACTCAACAACCACCACCCATCTGTTCTTCCAATTCATCACCCATTTGCATCAATTGCAACAGCATCGAAACCTTACCTCTCTCGATCGATCTACTGAGATCGATATCAACATCTCGAATCCAACGAATTGATCCCGGAATTTCTCGAATCGGACAGAGCAGCAGCAGCCACTGTTGCTTGCTTCCTCTCTTTCTGTGCCGTGTAGAAAAAATGAGAGAAAACTCTCTTGACTTTAGGGTAAGGAATCGAAAAGGATTAAAACGCCCACATAAAAACCACCCCCAGTTTGGGTGCCTTAATAAGTGGTTAGTTCTGATAAGGGCTAACCAGTTTCCAGCCCCTTAGTTCTCAAACCTTTTGCCCTGTTTCTTCTTCTTTTGCTCCAAACGACTCCAAAGTACCTAACAAACTCAAATTCACACATAAGATACATAATTTACATGAAAACTCGCAAAGAAACTAGATATAAAATTAGGTGTTTATCACACCTATCAGCAGACATACATATTCCAACTGTGGCTCCTTAAAAGTGTTATACTTTGATGCAAAATAGTCCAAAAGGACTTGGGAAGCACAAAGCTCTAGGCCTAAATTAGGCATTTTCAGAAAAGTTGGTTTTGCAATTTTGTTACAAACTACACCTAGGTCTGGTGGAAGAGTTTCAATCTGTGCCTTAGGAGAGAGATTAGGTACATCTAAGTTGTTTTCATGTATAAGATCATTTGCACCATCACACACTTTCCTAAGGTCAGAAAAAGAAGGTAAATCATGTTCACCTGCATAGAACAATTCATCAATCTCTATGTCATAATCATCATTATCCAAAATTTCAATCTCATGCATAAGATCATTGGTGTCAAAAATCTCAGCATTCCCCAAGTCACAAACAGGTGGTGTAGCATGCTCACTTTCACAGGACAATTTCACAGGCCCCAAATCAGCATCACATGTATGAATATTAGAAGAAGCATCATTCATAGGGTTCACAGAAGAGAAACTTAATGTCTCTGAACCTAAATATTCCACTACATTTTCAAAGTACACATGCTCTTCATATTCCTCATCATCATCATCATAACAAAAATGCATTTCCCTATTCAAAATTGTAGCATTTCTAGTGTACTCATTCACCTCTAGATTAGGTTCATATTCAGTGTTAGTTGCATGAGTAGGAATAGAAACACTATTTTCAAAATTATCAGAGATAACAAACATCCTATCATGAACTTCCCTCCATTCTTCATTTTGTAACTGAATCAGGTTCATTTGAAGAATCGAAGTGAGATTTTCAAGTGAAGGGGAGTCTTCACTAGTGGGTATGCATGTTTCATATGAATGATCATTACATGGTTGTGCACATGGTTCACTAGAGAAGGGATGATCATGCATTTTCCATCCAAGTATATCCTTGTTTTGCTCTATGAGCTTTTCCATTAGTGACTGCATACAAGGGGTTGGGGGAGTATAAAATTGTTCAACCTCCCATGGTGGTTGATGATACATGTGGTCATAATGATTAGGGTATGAGTATTCAAGGTCAGGCCCATGAGAAGGTTCATAATATTCCCTAAAATCACTATGGTCTGTGGGGGTTTCATAACATGAATCATGCCCGTAAGCAAGTTCTCTCGATGGATTTGTTTTCATTCCCGATTGCAGTACCAAAATCCCGACATGATCTAGCAACTCGCCTTGAACTCAAAAGAAGCATAGCTTAGCACACATCAAGCATGTATAACCAATGATGTCTCAAAACAGGAAAGCTAAGCCCACAGGAGTGCAAAGCCCAGTTGTTGTACGGCCCAGTTGTGTGGGTTTCAATTTGTGTGCAGCCCAGTTCATGCAAAACCCAGTTGCCGTGGGCTCATTTTGGGTTAAGTGGGCTTCTATTTGGTTTTGTGGGCTTTTGTTTGGTTTGTATGGGCTTCAGTTTGGTTGTGCATCCCAGCAGTTTGGTTATGTGCAGGGTTTGTGTGCAAAGCCTAGTTGTTGCACAGCAGAAGTAGCACAAACTCACCAAAATTGACACCCCATTTCACAGAATTAAGCACAGAGGTGTGCTTTTTGCTGCTATATAGCACAGGGTTAAGTGCACAGGTTTATGTTCAAACACAAAGACAGGACTGCCTATTGATATCAACACAGAGGAGACCACAATTCAAAAAATGACACCCAAATTCTAGTCACCTAGGAGTGCTGGATGTTGTTGCTTAAGAAAGACACAGCTTGTTGAAATCAACACAGGGAGGCACAACTCACAAAAATAACACAGCACACAGGTAATCACATAATTGCAGCATACAGGGGAGCTTGTTGTTGCTTTTGCAGAGTACACAGCACAGAACAATGCAATGTGTGCACATCACAGGTTGGCAGGTGCACAGTTTATGCAAACCGAACAGCACAGACTAGCAACGCACAAGTAAAACAGAGAATAGAAGGTGCACAAGGTCTTGCAGAGTTTGAGAGATTCAAGAGTTCAGCAGGTCAACATGATATTCAAGGTTTCACTAATCAAAAATGTGCAAAGATGCGGGCGGCGGTGCAACAAATGAGTATATGATCAATTTAAGCACTCTATATCGGTTTTACTTGCCACCGAGTGTCAACTGGCACAGTTGACCTCAAATTTTCAGGGATCATGCACAGGTATGCAGATATGCAGGAGCTTTGGTGGTCACAGGTGAGCTTCAAAGGTTATCACAGATTAAGCACAAAGAAGTCAGAGTAGATGGTTCAACAGGTTGTCAACAGAATAGAGCATGCACAACTTGGCTCAACTTGTCAACAGAATAGGTATGTCAACAGGGTTTGTAGCAAAGTTGGTTGTACTTGTTGTAGCTCAAGCTCAACAGCAGCAGGGGCTGGAGATGAGCATAGGGCTGAATGAAGGCTAAGGGCTACAGCGCAGGCCTTGTAGAGGTTAAGACTTCACAGCACAAAACTCTCAAAAACCATGTTAAAGGACAGGCCTTGGGTTTGCGGCTACAGCTATCCTAGGCTAAACAGGTTGCACTCAAGCTCAACAGCTACAGGGGCTGGAGCTGGTGTTGTTAAAGCAAAGAATTTAATGCACAAATTACCCAAGAGCAAAAGGTTTCAATCACAATTTTGCTTCAAACGTCACAGGGCCATGCACAAATTTCGAGAGATCCTGGGGTTATTGTTCATGCAGGGGTGATACAGGTGCATATACAATGATGATGCAATGTATTGCACAGATCAGTTTTGACACAAAGCTCAAAGATGTGATGGCAGATGCATACACCCATACAATTCAAAGACACGACATGGCATACTCAGCTAACAGGTGTATAATTCACATATCACGGAGCCACTCACCTGAATTGCAGGGGTTGCTCAGGGCTTTGCAAAACTCAAGTTTTGCACCTTTTTCTTCCCCTCCTTAGGCTTGCTCAGCAGAGGATACGGGTACCTGTTGCTCAGAGGGGAAGTTCAGTTCTCAGAAATGTGCAAGTTATAGCAAATGGAATGAATATTAACACTGGCATATGCAACCGAGAGTATCTTGACTCGACACGGGGGAAAGTCATGTTATGCTTAATTGGACTGACTGGGACCAAGAATTACAATTAACACTAAGCTACAGGGCAATGATGCTTATAGCTCAGATCAAAAAGCTAAGATGCAAATGAGATGCTAGAAATTACACTAACTAATATGCAGCTGAGAATTAAAAGTGAAATTTAAACTAAACTCTAGCCACGATGAGGATGCAAGCTAAAGCGAAAACAATTAGTGAAGGATTAGAAACAAACAACAAAGGATTAACAAATAAGATGCGAGTAAAAGAAAACAACTAAGCTACACTAAGACAGGGGCAATGATGCAAAGCATATATACATGGTGAAATGAAATTCGATGAAACAAGCAATAATCGACACAAAGACACGCCAAGTTCCCAAGCAAATGCGCGCAAAAACTTGGTAGGCTAAGAAAGATGCCTACGACTATGTCTACTGCAAGTGCACAGGCCTATTGGAGGCAAGGGCAAGCACAGGTCGATCCCACAGAGAAATGGAATGTGCAAGGCTGATCTAAAGCTTACTCTAACTGATTTCTAAGAAGTGACACAAATGTCTTAAGTTGTTGGTTGTCGATACGACTGGATGAAGATGTGTTGTGACTCTAAACTAAGGTAGCAAAATAGATTATAACAAGTTGGAGGGCACCAGGGTAGTGAATCCACCTCTAATCTCATGCTCAGGCAATGTACCTTAAACTATGCTCTTGTACCTTCCCATGAAGGTCTAAAATGGATGTTTGTTAACCGATTTTGCTAACTAACCCCTAGTATGAGCTGTCTTCTTACACTTCTTAACTCTGACTCATCACAGCTCATAAGCTTCCTCAATTACTTACTAACCCTAGCATCATATAACACAAAGAAGAGTAAAGCATAAGGTAGATATGTTTGACATGAAAATCAGGGGTTTCATCAACACCCTGGTAAATTAAATTAAAACATAATTAAAGCAATCAAGATACAAATTATACTAAGTTGGTGCTCTGGCTAGCCCAGGCATAAGTTTTTACACCCACACACATCAACCCTATTTATACATGCAAAATACCAAACCCTAAATCTCTTCAAAACAGAAAATAATTCAATATCCTCTCACCCACGTCGCTCGATGGCTCGTCTCCTCTCACAATTCGTCTCAAAGAACTCCCTTGATTGATATGATGTGAAACCCTAGCTCTAGTTATCTCTAACCTAGCTTCTAGGGTATGGAGAAGCTATGAAAGAGATAACTCGAGAAAGAGTGGTGGAGAAGGTGGCTGCAGGCATGGTTGTTGTGGTGACAGGAGATGAGAATGGTGGTGATGGTTCTGGTATGGGTGAAGGAAGAAGGAAAGGTATGGGGGAGCTCTGCAAGTTGTCGGAGAAGAAAGAGGAAAGAAAAGAGAAATGGGTGTTTGGTCGATGGGTTAGGTATAGGAGATTTCGCTGTGGAGCGGGAGTAGCGAGGGATGATGCGCCAGCTGTAGCGAGCGTTGGATTCAGGGGAGCACCGATGCGTGGCTGATGCGACCGTCGGATGAAAATAGCTCAAATCTAACGGCTCATAAAGGACGGGCTCGGATCCGGGTCGTGGGTTTTGGACTGCTCAAGCCCATGTCTTGTAAATGGGTTGCTTCTTGTTGGGTTGCAACTGATGCGCGCGCGGGCTTTGGCTTTTTGCTCCATAGACGCTCGTCTCCCATTTTCTGCTCTTTTGGCTCCTCAATTTCTCCGAGCTTTATTTATTACCTAAAAACACAAAATTAATTAGTACAAATATTTATTCTTGAAAACAAAGAAAATACAGAATCTGGGATAATATCTGATTTCTGAGCACAAAAGATGAGTTAAATGCCAATAAAAAGATGTAGAAATATGCAATATTTGGCACTCATCAGCTTCCCGAGAGAATGTTGAAGCGGCTCCTGTAGAAAACTCCAGTGGGGGTGCCATTAACCCTTGATTTCGAAAAAACGAATTGATACGATATGGCATGGGAAGACGTCACAAATAGTGCTGGTCGGCAAGTAGTGTTTTTCTCCTTATGGGAAAGAATACGCTTCTTCTGTTTGATTTTCCCTTGCAACTCTCAGAGCCTTGACGGCTACAATGTTGAAGTCGGAGGCCGCATCAATCAGCGTGTTGTCAAACTCGATATCCTTCAAGTGAACAGTGGTTAGGAGTCCCCAGTTCCGTCTATCAATCGTGCTTCCCAAGAGAGGTTGGGGTTCGGGAATGGCTTCCCCAGCTGGAAACAACTACTTTCTTGATGCAGTGCGGTTGAGGGCTGCAAGTATGTCTTGACGATGCGCCTAGTAGAAATACAGAATCTCACAAAAACGTTTCATCATGGACTGCACGATTTTGTAGATGGAGTCCCCATAAATTATGCAACTACTTATGGAAAGAGGGTCTCTGTGAACTCAGGAGGGTTGCTGATTTTCTTTGCCTCGATTTTGGAGAAGTCGTTCCTGATCTTCACATGTGATGAAATTATATTGTTGATTCTTTTCTACTGGGCGTTTAGGAGCAACGCGAGCCTCTTTATCTATAAAGGCGCGTCCTTCTGAAGTGCTTGCGCTAGATGTTAAAAGGGGGGTGGACGTGACTCTTGTGGTAGCCGCTTGTTTGTGTCTTGAGGAAAATAGGTATCTCTTTCTGAGTTGTAGTCATGTCCTTCCGAGCCTTACGAGAAACTTTTATCTTTCCATGAAATTAACAGTGGTAAGAAGAGATCGGCTTCTTCTGGATCTTCCAGTCTCTCATCCTGATGGTGGAGTAGCAGCGACTCTGGTGACGGTTGGAGCTATCATACTTGAAGAAACGTTGGGAGAGGCGGCAGCGGCTCTGGATCTGGTCATTGGAGGTGTAACACCTGAAGGAGTATTTTCCATGTTGCTGGTGTTGACAAGTGGCGTATTAGCACCATTGGGAGAAACGTTAACACCGAGAATAATTTCGGCGTCGGTGTTCTCAGGGTTTGTTGCTGATCCTAACCTGAGTTCTACCATCTTGGGATCGGAGTTGAAAGATAAAATCGGGAATTGAGAAATTGATATTCTAACCGAGAGATTAATCTCCCACTGTGGTCGCCAATTGTTTATGGGTGAAAACAGTTTCTGCTGATTTTGGTAATTTTGGATGTGTGGGTGAGAAACAAATCTAAACCCTAAACAATGTACTGCACGGGAGTACTTTTGATTCGAGAGATCAATCTGTACAATCCTGCCTAAACCAAGAAATGGTCGTTCCAGGCTTGCTTCGGTCATAAAGTGAAGAAGAAGGGTTGGTCTTAGGGAGGGAAGCGAAGAAAGTGTTGAGACCAGAATAGTTGATTCTGGAAGTGTGGGCGTTTTATGACTTATATCAGAAAGTAGAAATGGTAAGCAGGATGGAAAGCTAAACTTTTTTTTTGGTGGAAATAAGCGAAACCTATTTATACAAGTCATAGTGAAACGTACCCTGGTCTCGTAGGAAGTGGAAACGATTGAGTGGTAGAAGAAAAGAGTAACGTGTAACTGCCAGACGTTATGCTTCCATGATAAAGGAAGTGAATTCGTGTAACCGTCAGCCATTACTCTTCCATGATGAAGGAAATGAATTGTTTACACCGTTACTTCTCACCACCACTAATTATCCTACTTCATGACACTTTCTTGTAACGGGCGCATTGCACGCCGCACGCTGTAAACCGCCAGACCAATACCCTGATGAGCATCCCCCAATTTGTGACATATTTTGATGTCTCGAGTGTTTCCGTGGAAACATGTAGCACTTTTCTACATGTGGCAAGTTAAAATTGAGAGGCTTTCCGCAGGTAAATAGCATATAATGCTAGGCTCATCTTGGCTAGTCGCCTAAAACTTGTCGTGAGCTTATCGGTTCGTTGGCGAACTTGGATGGCTGAGATTGCATCTCATGAAGAAGGATGGCCATTGATTATGGCCACATCTTGTTGTATAGTGAAGTGGCGTCGGCCACATGCTAATGGCATGCCGGTGGCGTAGCCATGGCATGGCGGCATGAGAGTAGCCGCGGCATAGTGGTATGCCAGAGACGTTGCGGTATGGCTAAAGCTAAAAACTGGCTCCGCAGCCAAAGTTAGGGTTTGGCGCCGTTGGAAAGATTTGGCGTGGTTGGAAAGGTTTGGCGTGGCCAAATCTTGGCGCCTTGGAAGGATTTTGGCGTGGTTGAAAAGATTTGGCGTGGCCAAATCTTGGCGCCTTGGAAGGATTTGGCGTGGCCAAGTTTTGGCGAAGAATTAGGGTTTGGCGTGGCCAAGGCGCCGTGGAAGAATTCTCCCTGGAAGAATTAGGGCTTGGCATGGCCAAGGCGCCGTGGAAGAATTCTCCTTGGAAGAATTGGGGGCCGGTAAGCAAAATGGGGTCGGCCTCATTCGGAATGCGTGTGGCGCATTTAGGGCGACCTAATTGGTCGATGGGAAGTGGGGCCGGCAAGCTGGGGCGTGGCCACACTTACGGTGCGCTACGGCGGATTTAAAGCGACCTGATTGGTCGAGGGAAATAGGGCCGGTTTAGGATGGGGCGTGGCCAATGGCAAGGTCACGCCTCCCTTTGCTGCTGCGGCTCCCAGTTTTTTCTGATTCTGAGCAAGGTTTTGCACCTGCTAATCTATGGAGGATTAACTACCTAGTTTGCCTAGGCTTAATTTTTTAAAACGCAAGGTCTAGTATGTTGCGCGAGGCGCGAAACCCTGACTTCTGCAAGTTAGTAAGGTTGATTAAATTCTATGTGCCGACACAGAGCTCTTTTAAGTTCATTGCCAGAGAGCAGCATGCTTTTCTGATTGAATGCCTTATGCAGAGATCTTATTCTTGATACTTGGAGATTCGTGCTACTCTGCTGCAAGTGAACACGAATCGTCATGGCATATCAAAATTAAGAGTTCAGCCGGAGAACATAGCATATAAGGCATTCATAGGAACTTATATTAAGTGAATATGCGCGAGGCGCCGAAATTACAGAACATCTGTGATTCGCCAGTCTGGATAAATTTCATGTAAATATATTGAACGGCTCAATAAATTTGCCAGTGGAGAGGTTAGAACACGTGGCTCTATTTCCTTGCAGAGTGACGTCACATTCGATGCAAGGTTTTACGATTTTAACCCTAAGCTAAAAACCACCATCAACAGTTATATAATCTAAACTCTCATTTCAATCATTGAAACATTCTTAGAGGACGTTATATAGTTGTTATTCACAAACCATTTTTCGTCAAAGCCATTTTCAAAGTGATTGAAACATAACATGACTTTCGTCACTAGGTAAAGATGAACTTGGTCTAAGCGAAAGCTTACCAACACATATTTTGAGAAACAGATGAGCGAGATAAACTCGGCTCGAAATAGCAAATGTGTATAATCAAAGTCTATATAGTAAAACGACTTTTGTCTCAAGATAGGAGATAGAGTAGATAGACTTTTGAGTGATAGATAAGTTCAAGTCTCCACATACCTTTTAGTCGATGAAGTTCCACCAGTTCCTTGAGTAGTCCTCCGTCTTGTATGATGATTGCCATGGAGTTCTTGAGCTCAACTACACTTTCTATCCTAGTCCGAGACTTAGCTATTGTAGACTAGAAATCAAGACTTATAGTTTTGATCACTAACATTGACAAACATGCTTGAGATAGCAACGCATGCGAGTTCGACCGAGCAATGCTCTAACAAAATATGTTAATGAAATTACCTACATATCCTTTCTATTTATCCCTCCATACATAATTTCAAATTTTGCCTTCATTATAGTTTTTTTGACGGTGGTGCTATTTGTAGGTGGTGGTGCCACCGCTTACATATCGTTACATCGCATTCAGGATCGTTAGAACGAATTCAAGTTTGTCAGAACGCATTAAGGATCGTTACACCGCATTCACCCAAAGGGTTCATCGCTTCCCCTCTGGGGTTTAGCGAAGATTCTTAAGCTTTCACCACCACCACCGCTTCATCACCACCACATCAACCTATTAGTTAAATAAGGAGGGTATTTTGGGGAGGGTATTATGGGAAAAGTTAACACCATTTTATTCAAAAGTGTTAAATCAGATGGAAGAGTGAATTTTGTAAACAAAATACAAAAGTATGATCATATTGTGAACGAATTACAAAAAGTATGACCATTCTGTAATTGGCCCAAATAATAATAGTTTTACCTGATTCCAATGGGTTTATTGTATTTTTTTTAGAGCAAGGGATATGGAATGAGGACTCCCATTAAAATTGAAAGAATTTGATTAAAAATGATCAAATTAGGTGATGTCACGGGATGAGAACTGGTCAAGTTTCTTCCAAACTCATTCATACACTTTTTCATATGAAGGAGTGCGTGAAAGTGGAGACTTAGAGGTTGAAGATCAACCGCTTGGAAACATTTTTGCTTGAGCGGCTGATCATCTGCATCTCAAGCATATATTAGTATTTTTAATTTATTTAAAACTCTTTAAGGCGTGTCCCATTCAAGTTTACTTATTGAAAAAGAAAAAAAAAACTAGAGCGCCTGATCTTCAGCTACCGGGGTCTTAATTTTTCTCCAAGCAGTTGATGATTTGTCTCTTAGTGTGTTATATTTGCTCTCCCACGGTCCAAAAAATCACTCTTTCATCTAGTTTCTCATTGAATTTGAAAGTGAACGAGTATTTATAACACTCATCGCGTAGCCATTGCTCTTAACATAATCATGGATTCTTATAATATATAATTTTGAACTACCATAGGCTGAATTTAGATTAAATTAGATTTATATATACTTAAATAGATTTCCAAACACTAAATAATTTCTCAAAAGAAATGTACAATACATAAAAAAAAACTAAAGAGTTTTGTAAAAGCTTCATATTACGGATCAAATGACAAAGCTCAAATGGACAACATATCGAGATAAATGAGCGAAAATGCAATGATTATAGAGGGGGATAAGCAAGTTAGTGAAGAAGAAAGCTATTTTGAAACGAAAAACTCATGAACAACACCATCTTATAAATCCATAAGAGAGTAATAGATTAGATCCGCAACACCAACGAACATTGATGCGATCTCGCGACACAACTCGACGCTCTGTCGCCAATGGATGTTCTCTACCATGGCCAAAGATTTGATGCTCACTTCTCAAATCAGAAAAACCGCTAAAGAAATCGGGATCATCTTAAGAAGCTTTTTCAAGACAATAAAGGAAGCCGCGCCGCAACCCTTGAAAGTAAGTTCGTTAACCTTAAATTCACTGAGTGTACTAGTGTTGATGATTACTGTGATAAGCTTAAATCGTTATCCGATCGATTACGTGACCTTGATTTCCCCATGAATGATAAGAGATTGGTTATCCAACTTGTTAATGGTCTTCCGGAGGAATACAACACCGTTGCCTCTTTCATCCAACAATCCATGCCCAGCTTTGATACTGCTCGATCTCAACTAAGAACGGAAGAGATTCGTCGTTCTCAGCAAACCCTACCATCTCCGCCAACAGCATTGGCTGTTGCTGCTGCCTCCTCTATGAACCGCAACAATCAGCGGCCAAACAGATCTAATAATAGTCGACGTGGTCCTCGCCCATCCTCCAACGGCAACGACTCCACACAAGGTTCAGTGGCCCAACCACCTCTCCTGCCAACACCAACAATGTATCACATCACGCTATCCTCGTCCGCACAACTATCGCCCTCCCCCAGCCATGCCGGCGCCCACCTTGTCCGTACCCTACAGCTCCCGCCTGGAACCCCACCACTTCAACCCGTAGACCGCACAACAACAACAGCTTCCCACAGCAGCAGCGCACGCAACGTGGTAAGTCGCCTGGACTGGGTCGTGGCCAAGCTTACTTCACTCCCACCACTGAAGTTCTCCACCCAGATGATATTGCGGAGGCATATAGTTCCATGAGTCTCCAATCCCCTGACGATGATTTCTACATGGACACCGGTGCCACTTCACATCTTACTGCCAATCCAGGTACGCTACATACAGTTTCCAACTCTAGCAATGTACGTTCTATTCTAGTTGGCAATGGCAATAGCATTCCGGTTACGGCTAGTGGTACCAAGCTTATACACCTTCCTTCTCATCTTCTTCATCTCAAAGATACCCTTGTTGCTCCTTATATTATCAAAATCTTAGTGTCTGTTCGTAAGTTCACCACTGATAATCATGTTTCTGTTGAGTTTGACCCATCTGGTTTCTCTGTGAAGGATCTGATTTCGAAGAAGACCATCCTTCGATGTGACAGCTCTGGAGAACTCTATCCAATCACCAAGTCTGTCGTATCTACTCCTTCTACGTCCCTGCCTCAACCTATTTCCCTTGCCGTTTGTTCGCCTTATGTTTGGCATAACCGTCTTGGCCATCCTGGCAAAGCTATCTTAGATGTTCTACGCACCAAAAGTTTTATTTCATGTAATAAAAACTCTTGCTCTCAACTATGTCATTCATGTCAAGTCAGTAAACATGTTAGATTACCATTTTCTGAGTCTAATTCCAATACTTTTGCTCCTTTTGATATTATTCATAGTGACTTGTGGACATGTCCATTACATGTTGAGACGGGTTTTCGATATTACCTTATATTATTGGATGATTTTACAAATTATCTATGGGTTTATCCTTTAAAGTTCAAATATCAGGTTTACACCAAATTCTTAGAATTTCACTCTTATGTTAAAACTCAATTCGAGCGTGACATCAAAAGTTTTCAATGTGACTTAGGTCGCGAATTTGATAACTCTTCTTTTCATAATTTTGCTCATGCAAATGGTTTTGTTTTTCGGTTCTCCTGCCCACAAACTTCCTCTCAAAACGGCAAGGCTGAGCGTATGATTCGTCGAGTCAACGACATTACTCGTACTCTTATGTCTCATGCCTCCATTCCCTCAAAATATTGGGCCGACTCTCTTAACATGGCTGTATATCTTCATAATATTCTTCCCACCAAAATTCTACATTTTCGTTCTCCTGTTTTTGCCCTCTATGGACGCCAACCTACATACGATCACCTTCGTATATTTGGTTGTCTTTGCTATCCCAATCTCTCCTCCACTACACCTCACAAACTTGCTCCCCGCTCTACTAAATGTGTCTTCCTTGGCTTTCCTATCAATCATCGTGGTTATCGTTGTCTTGATCTCGCCACTAATAAAATCATCATATCCCGTCATGTCACCTTTGACGAAACTATTTTCCCTTTCGCCATCTCCACCTCCACCGGTCCTACAAATTCCGATTCTCCACCCTCACCCATCCACCATCCTTTAGCTGACAACTTTTCTTATCCGTCAGTAACTCCATCAGCCTCTTCGTCTCCTACCAACGTTTCCACTATTCCTTACACTCCTCCCCACAGACGTACTCCTACTATGCCCACTTCTCCTTCCGCTACTACCTCTACTAGTCTAGCCCCCACTGTTTTGGCCGAACAGCCTACGTCTCCTAACCCATCTACCTCTCCTACTCGGATCTCTCCAGCTCCCACACCCGTTCGTCCTTCCACTATAACCGCCCCACCAATCCTACCCTCTACTCGTCCGGTTACTAGGGCCTCCCGCGGCATTTTCCGCCCCAATCACAAACTCAATCTATACGTCCAGTCCAAATATAAAATCTCTCCATTGCCCCGTTCTCACCTATATGCCCTTAGGGACCCTAACTGGAATGCGGCCATGCTAGATGAATACAATGCAATGTTGAAAACTCATACTTGGGAGCTTGTTCCACGACCACGAGATGCACATGTTATTCGCTCCATGTGGTTATTTCGCCACAAATTCCATGCAGACGGTTCTTTACAGCGTCACAAGGCTCGCCTAGTTGCGAATGGTAAATCTCAACAGATTGGAGTTGACTGTTTTGAAACGTTTAGTCCGGTTGTCAAACCGGCTACTATTCGTACTGTGCTTAGTATTGCTGCTTCTCGTTCTTGGCCTATACATCAGCTAGATGTCAAGAATGCTTTTCTCCACGGGGATTTAACTGAGACAGTTTATATGCATCAGCCTCCGGGCTTTGTTGATCCTGACCATCCTGTTTGTCGACTTCGTCGATCGCTATATGGTCTGCGCTAGGCACCTCGTGCATGGTTTCAGCGTTTTGCCAAGTTTATTACCAATTGTGGCTTTCAGGGCAGTATATGCGATCCATCTCTCTTCGTCTATCAGTCCGGATCCGAGACGGCATACTTACTCCTATACGTTGATGATATTATTTTAACAGCCAATACTGATAAACTCCTTGGCAATTTTATTACATTGATGAAACGAGAATTTGCCATGACTGACCTTGGCCCACTGCATCATTTTTTGGGTATCTCTGTTCACCGCTCCTCTTCAGGACTCTACTTGTCTCAGTCCGTTTACACGAAGGATATTATTGCACGTGCATCCATGACAAATTGCAATCCCGTGGCCACACCAGTTGACACCCATTCGAAACTCAGTGCAACATCCGGTCTGTAATAGAGGATCCCACGCTTTTCCGAAGCCTGGCTGGGGCTTTACAGTACCTCACCTTCACTAGACCGGATATCTCTTATGCTGTTCAACAGGTATGTTTGTTTATGCATGATCCTAGGGAACCTCACATGCATGCCCTTAAGCGGATCCTTCGTTATCTTCAAGGTACCCTGGATCATGGTTTGTTTCTATCTACTACTGCAATTACTGGATTAACTGCATATTCTGACGCTGATTGGGCGGGCTGTCCGGATTCTCGTCGGTCCACTTCTGGCTACTGCATCTTTCTGGGTGACAACCTAGTTTCATGGTCTTCTAAGCGCCAGGCAACTGTCTCTCGCTCAAGTCTTGGTCAATATCGAGGGAGTGGCCAATGCGGTTGCGAAACTACTTGGCTTCGAACTTACTTCTTGAGCTCCATCTACCTCTACGACGTGCCACTATTGTATATTGTGACAATGTCGGTGCGGTCCCATATGTCCAGGTGATCCTGTTCAACATCAACGCACCAAACATGTGGAAATTGACATACATTTTGTTCGTGATCGCGTGCGTATTGGTGAAATTCATGTCCTGCACATCCCCTCGGAAAATCAATATGCTGATATCTTCACCAAGGGCCTTCCACGACAACTATTTACTCGTTTCTGTACTAGTCTGAGCGTCTGCTCTTCTCCCGCTCCGACTAAGGGGGTGTAATAGATTAGATATTATGCGGTTACCTTTCTTAGCTGATATTCTGTGTTATTCTCATTATGATTCAGTATTCTCAATTAGTGCGAGATACTCTTTGTAATATTTAATATCGAATGGAATGGAAAACCAAACCATGGGAGTTTATTCATAATCCAAGAGAGAGAATGTATTGTTTCAATATAAAAGCATAGCATACCATGATAAAAATAAAAAGGTTTCCAGCATATGAGCTAACCCATAAGAATCCATGAAACTCTCATAGTTTGGGTTGAGATTAATAGAAGATGATAATATGCTTATTCTGCCTACAATTATTCTTAAGAATCCTTATATATCTTAGGCCCTCGACTATCTTGAAAAAAATCTTAAGCAAATTGAACACCCAGGATATAGTAGAATCTCAAAAAATACGATTTGAATACCATGGATATTTAGTGATTCCATACAAATCCTAAATGAACCTAGGCGTTTTTAGGATTTCTAACTATCCTTATAACTACCGATTCAATACACCACTGTTACAATATATTATTATCAGAGTAGAGGTTACTCTGTTTTATTTATTTTCTTTCGGGTTCTACTACGGTTGAATCAGTTGCTCGAAAGGGAATAATATATGGTAGACATTCTGCCATCTTCCTTTTGGATTACAATGAATCTTTCGTATAGGTTATTTATTTATTAAAATGGAATGGAATTTCAACCTCTAATTTTACTTAAAATAAAAAAAAATCAAATGACAAACATTTTGTCATTTCGGTAATTTTTCCGCCGTACGACATTAAAACCGTCGTATATTGTGAAAATAATATACGAGTATCGCAGCTTAAAAAGTGAGATAACAACTCCCATACTTGAAAAGAGAGAAAATCCATAATTGTATCCGAAAGCTTATTAGGTCCAGAAATTTTCATGCCTAAAAAATAAATTATTTTTGATCGGCCTCGTAGTAAGTTATATTTTCTCCCACGCTCCAAAAATCACTCCTTCACCTGGTCTCTTATTGAATTTGAAAGTGAACGCTTGCTCTTAACAAAATCTAGATTTGTATTAGTATATAATTTTGGACTATGATGGATTGAATTTAGAATACTTTTAGATTTATATAGATTGAAATAGATTTCGAAACACCAAATCATTTCTCAAAAGAAGGTTATAGTACATTAAAAAAAAAAACTAAAGAGTTTTCTAGAAGTTTTCATATTCCGAGTCAAATGACAAAGTTCAAAAATATAACGTAACAAGGGCAACATATCGAGATAAATGAATAAATGAGAGAAAATACAATAATTATAGAGGAGTAAA
Source organism: Papaver armeniacum (assembly GCA_023531295.1). Taxonomy (NCBI): domain Eukaryota; kingdom Viridiplantae; phylum Streptophyta; class Magnoliopsida; order Ranunculales; family Papaveraceae; genus Papaver; species Papaver armeniacum. The sequence goes on along the minus strand of JAJJWW010011499.1, from coordinate 474,546 downwards.
TAAGCAAGATAATGAAGAAGAAGGTTGTTTTTAAAAGAGAAACTCATGAGCAGCACCATCTAATAAATTCATGAGAGACAATGTAATGTTTCAATGGAATAAAATTGCATACCATATAAAAATAAAAATGTCTCTAGCATATAATCTAAACCATAAAAATCCATGAAACTCTCATGGTTTGGATTGAGATTGATAGAAGATAATAATATACATATTTTGCCTGCAATTATCCATAAGAATCCTTATATATCTTAGACCCTCCTAAGGAAATTGAACGAACACCTAGGATATACGTGGAATCTCAAAAACTCAAATTTGAATTCCATGGATATTTGGTGATTCCATATAAATCTTAATTGATGACCTAGGTGTTTCTAGGATTTCTAACTATCCTTATAACTCTCAATCTAATAAACTCATGTTAAGTATGTTATTATCATAGTAAAGGTTATTCTGTTTTATTTATTCTCTTTTCTGTCTTATCACATTTTTGTATCGTTATTAGACCTGTTATCATATGTTGCTGGTGCTATTTTTTGTATTTATTTTTCTATGTAATATTTATTTAGAGATATTCGTCAATAATAGGAAAATACAGCTAAAGGCGTATGTTCATATATAAAGACATATATTAATATATATTGGCGCAATTGTAGTTGTTTTGATGGTTTATTCTGACGAATTGTGGACATGTAGACCAATTAATTCACCTTTGTTATATGAGGAATTAACTTCATGTGAAGCTAATAAATATAATGAACGGTGTTATGTGATGGTGGGATTTTCGATGATTGCATATAATGAATGATAGGGGCATCACGCATGCGTCTAGACTAGTGTCTATAGGGTCATCTTCTTCCTCTACCACCTTAGAACTAGACCTTCAACCAAAACTCTTTAATGGAGTCTCTATGTAATCTCAATACTCATAGTGAAACAACCCGTGGATGTAGATCCATTACGGATCGAACCATGTAAAATCGGATATATTTACATTCTAGCACTTATATTTTATATGTTGAGGTTATTATGTCTTTCATGGAGTTGCTTCTTGCTAGAAGCCTTTATTTCGTTCTTAGAACCTAGGAGTTTATTCAAATTTTTTCATGTTTGACATGTAAAAAACTTAAAATTTGATTTGCATGTTCAACTGTTAAAAAGCTTACTGTATTAAGGAAAAAAAATCCTACCTTCGATCACTTTATATCATAAATCGTAAGCATATGCTACCTAGGTACCCGCTTAGGGGCCCCGGATGATAGGGCCCTTAAGTGTGCAAGAACCATTTTTATTACCTGGTTATATCATGATGTAACAATATTGACATTTCTTTTTGTACATAACGTTTTTCTAATGTGCAAGAACAGTTGAAGCTTACACGACTAAATAAGAACACCTTCCCCTCTGGTGTGGAAAGGGTTGCATTGGTTTCGTTTCCTATTTAGAAGTTCCCCAGTAAATAACAATAAATAATTTCATATTTAAAAAAATGTGATACTTGTGGTATTATCACATATAACACAAAATTAAATTTCCATGTTGTTAGATATTCTATAATAGCTTCAAATGATATATATTAGAACAATGCGGGATATTTTTTATCAAACCTGATACTAGCTTCTGTCGGGAATATTTTTTTTTCAAAAGAAACAAATTGACGCAAGAAAAATTATTTTTACATAATTATATTTATTTGTATTCTTTAATTATTATTATTTTTGGTTAAAGTGTATTATTATACGAGTTAAGAAATCAAACGATGGAATCGTACAAGACTTTTGTTGGTAGCCTAACAAAAAGCTGAGCACAAACTCCCCACTGAATAGCAACACCTAGTCTATGGAAAATAAATTTCCCAACATCTTTACCGACATCATTACTAACTAGGCAATTTTTTTCTTTAATATATTCTAATATATATCATTCATATTATTTTTTTTTCTACGAAACAATAGAAGGAAAAAATTAAAACCCCCGTTTTAAGTGTTTCGCCTAGAACCCCTTAAAAAGTTCGATACGTCTCAGAGTGCCACTTTGCTAAATCGATGTGGTTTCCTCCTCGTTACCTAACTACACAAATGTTAATGGCCAATGCTATCCCGCACGGCCGCTCATACTGTCATTATAAGCTAGCGGTTCCAAAACCGTTAGATCTCCCCGTATCATGTTATTAGAGTGATAAGATTAGATTACAGCTGTAAGGCAACAAATTAATTACAATCAGATCCTTAATCACATTAAATATTTAATATTCAGACCAAACTTTAAGTTCTTTTCTTTCTCCGTCTTTAAAAGCTTTTTTTTTCTTCATGGTGTAACTTCCCAACGCCTTTCTTTCGTCCTCTATAAATTCTTGACATAATCCAGTATCTACAAAAGATGGATGTATTGTATATGCATATATATGGGTGGTACGTTACAGGAAATTGTGTTATTAGGCCGACCGAGCGAAGCGAGGGAGGACTCTATATATGGTGATTTATGTCAATGTGAAGCGTGACATTTTTTTACTCCCTCCGTTCTTAAATAATAGGTTGGTTTCTATAAATAAATGTTTCAAAAAAATAGGCTGGTTTCCTAATTGGGAAAGTCAAATGTTACTTTAGTTTTCTGGGACCACTTTTCTCTTAACTTCTTTTGATGACAAGTGTCATGGGGACCATTTCACTTTACTTCTTTTGCTGACAAGTGTCATGGGGACCATTTCACTTCACTTCTTTTATTGACAAGTGTCATGAGGACCACTTTCAATAATTAGTTCTCTTAATTTCCTTAATTTTCTCGAAAAAAACAAAACCAGCCTATTAAAAAACCTGGCTTGATTGGGGTATACTCAAACTAATTGGGGTATACCCAATAAGACAAAATCTGGTCATTATGAAGTAAAACCAAGCCACCCCTTAACCTTGTTTTTTCTAAATGGCTAATATGCCCTTGGTTAATTAATACTAAAATTCTGATTAGGTTAATTAATTGAGTTTAGATTAAAATTTTGAAATTTTGAATTCAGTAGATTAACCTTTTGATCCGTCTTATGAGTTCGATTTCGATCCAAAAATTTTGGTTTTGAAAATGCATTAAGCCGGCAAGGTCGCGGTTTGAATAAGCTTCCGACCATACGTCCGCCGGAATGTTAAACTTTTAATAAGCTGCCGATCTCTCTTCCGCCGGCAGTGTCAACTTTGAATAAGCTGCCGACCATATATCCGCCGGAATGGTCCTCGGATGAAGAACACGCCGACTATCTTGGGCAGCAATCTTGCGGTCGGCATGTAAATATTTCCTACCCTTCCGGCTATATTAATCTCGGCATGCAAAAAAATAAACCTTGCCGGCTGACATAATATGGAAGATGTAATTTACTTTATTCATTCAATTTTGGTTACTACATTGATTGAAACATAAAACCTAATCCTTGTCGACGGAAAAACGAATGCACTTAGCATGTGCATCAAGCCTTTGAACCCCTAGGCGACCATATTGGACGAGTTATAGTCTCGTGAGGGTTTACATAGAGGTCTACCCACAAAACCTATACTAAAACTTCTAAAGCCATCAATCTTCCTCCTCCGAAGACGATACACCCTCCATCATCTCAGGGGCATACTCCGGGATTTTGGATTCCATGAATTGATAGCTTGCATCGAATGCGAATGCTTCCCCCTTTTCCTCCAAGTAGCGCGCTTTGGCGACTTCATGCTACAAAAACAAAACACAAACTTACTTTGTTAGTGCGGTTTAATTTGGAAGATCAAACAACATGGATCACGTAAAATAAACCACAAAAATACTTACAAATTGTTCAATTGACAAGTTAAAGTGGGGAGCATTGAAAATTGGTTTTTGGATAGCTAAATAAGCAAGTATCGCATTTTCAATAACTATGTGCCTATCGTGCACTTGTTGAACACTTCTTGAGTTAGGATTCCCACACTCTTGGCTAAAAGTGTTGTGAACCCTAGCCCAAAAGGTTGTGGAATCCACCCTTACGGAGGACTGCCTTCGAACTCTAGTCTCCGCATACCAAGCTTTGGTGATTGCCAAATCTTCATTAGAATCAAATGAAGCCATTTCTTGTGTGTAGAGAGCTATTGGGTGAGTTAGATGGAGTGTGTGATGGTATGAGCTTTGGAGAGTATATGCAAATAGTTGTGTGTTGTTTTGTGGAGATAAGTAGTGCATTTATAGGATGGTGCCCAAATTTGGCCGTTATAGTGTCCAAGTACAAGTGAATCAATGCAATTGTACTTGCACAAATTTGAATTTTGAAACCGCCGGCGGGTTCAAAATTTGCTACAATGCCGGGGTCGCAAAACGGCCGGAAATGTATGGGTTCATTAGCATGCCGGCCAAAATACCGCCGGCATTTTCTTGTTTTGTTCCCTTCCGACCTTACATGATTTTAGGCATCAGAAGAATGGTTTTTTTTTTCAAGATATGGCCGGCAGGGTCTCTATTTTCGTACCCTTAGGCAACAAAAACGCCTTGCTTAGTAGGAATCGTATTACCTTGCCGCCCCTGGTAACTAAACAACTTTTTTTGACAGAGGCGTGATCGACCTTTCACAAGCTTGCCGGCCCGGTAACTACACAATTTTTTGTTGACAGGGCCGGCGATCTCTGGCATTTCACAACCTTGCCGGCCACGGGACAGCCGACAGGGTAGCTTAAAAAAGCATGCCGGCAAGGTAATACGACACTTTATATAGCTAAACAAACCATTCATTCAACAACTAGAAATCCAACATTTTTTGTCCAAAATACGAAACATGTCCCATAAACCGTAAAAAAACATTTGTCCACACCATTAACTTAAACATTTGTCCACCACAACATAAAGACATGAACTAGGAAAGCATTCATTGGCCACGACCACGACCACGACGAGCACGGCCCCGTTTAGGAACACTACCTTCACCACCACGACCACTGCTGCTACCTTCACCACCACGACCACTGCTGCTACCTTCACCACCGAGAGCACTACGAGTCCTCTTTTTATCAGCCTTTGTCTTGGCTTGTGCATCCTTAATAGCTTTTTCTTCCGCCTTTACTTGAGCCTGAAGTTGCTTGAACAATAGCTGGGCATCCTCATTGTCAACATTGCAAGCATAGTCAATGTGCTTGCTTTGCACAGGTTCTCCTCTATCTTTCGTGCAACATAACACCCTCACAAAGGTCTTCAACTGATCCTTCTATATTCAATTAAACAAAAAACAATTAATAGAATGATTCGGTAATGCAATCAATCTTAAAATAGTAAGAGCAACTCTAAAATACTTACAAATATCTTAAGCAATGTTGCTGGGTCTTTCGATTCCATCTTCTTCTTACGAGCCAGTTCTTTAGTAGTCATTGGCCTAATCACAGTAGGACGAGCCCAACCCAAGTACCACGCCATGTATTTCTCAGTAGCTTCATGACCGGTGGTCACCTCGTCCAAAAGACTCACATCGATTTGACCGCGATGCCTATCAGCCCAATGTTCTTGAGTTGGTGCTGGAAGGTAAGAGACGTTCATACCTTTTTGGGAGGTGGTGCAATCACTCATATCCACAGTAAAGGCCGGATTTGCTGCATCGAAATGAGGTTCTTCTTGTACGTAACCCAATTGTCGCATTACCCGATGTGGATCGTACATTGAAAATCCTTCAAACACAGTCATCAATGGTCCATAGTATAATGCAACAACTTCATTTCTCCTTGGGATTAAACCTTGATTTCTATCCTCTCGATACGGATCAAATATCACCTCTTCCGCAATCAAATTGTCGATGGCGGCTCGGAGTTTCATAAGATTTTGCGGCATTTCCTTATCTTGAGTACCCTTAAAACTGTACCTTTGCGCTCTTGGCAAATGAACCGGAACACTGTTATCCACTTTGACGTAAGAGTTGTCTTTGAACAAAGAAGGGAAGCGTTCATATATCCAAACCTGGAAGAGACATGTGTTTCCGTTAACTTGCTTAGTGAGTGCCCTAGAAGATTTTGTCAACTCATTGTTCAAGAAGGCGACCACCGCAGTACCCCAAGAATACCCACGCATCTCATGTAAGGGATCCAATAGTTGCAAGTAACTGGCCTCGACTTGGTTTCCGGAACTGTCGGGGAAGATACATCTGCCCAGGGTGTATAGCAAATAAGCGGCCGCGGTAGCATTGATTCGCACCGGGTGCACCATTCCTTCCCTAACAAGGATTTCCTGAGTCTTCCATAATCCGTCCCTCAACTTCTTCACGTTAAACTTCTTGGTTAGTCGACCATCCTTCTTGTCAAGAACATCATCCGTCTGAACCTGACTCCAACCGAACAATTTCTTGCTCAATTCGTAAATCTTCTCGAAAGAAATGGCATTATCGAATCCCTCGGTGACTGCTTTTCCATCAACCTCGAGGCCTAGAATTTGTTGAGCATCATCGGGAGTTATCGCCATCTCACCGAATGGGAATAACAGAGTATCGGTCTCTCCATAGAACCGCTCACGAGAATGCGAGAGATGGTAACTTTATCATGATTAATATTCGAACTCTCCACCGCAGGCAACAACCCGGAGTTCCTCACAATCACTTTCACCTCCTCACATTCCAAGTCAAGATTCCAAGTATGCATCACTGAACACGAAGCTTGGCGCCTCATGAGACGGATGGCATGCTTGTGATCCTAAATACCAAAAAAAAAAAGAAAATGAAAAGAAATACAAACACTTGATGCAAATTTAATTAAGATAGTTACACACTTGAATAAATAACAAAGACGGATTAAGATTACTTACGATAGTATTATGGACCGTACATGCCCAAGAGTGTTTGTATCCAAAAAGAACAGCTCCACCATCTGCTGGGGTCCCTTTTGGAGGCTCACCTTCTTTCAGTGCAACCATCAAGTGTTTGGGAGGCATGTGAGAATCAGCCGGTTTAGTGATCACCCTCTTCTTCGTTCCGGTTGAAGTTGAAGCCGAAGCTTCGGTGGCTTGAACAACAGCTAGAGTTTGTTCTCCTTCTCCATCTCCATCTCCTTCTTCTTCTTGTTCCTCTTCCTCTTCAACAATTTCATCTTCGATGATATTCTTACCTTTATCTCCATTACCATCATCATCATCACCATCATCATTACCTCCTCCCGACCTCATGCATGTCTTGATCACCACCATCATCATCATCATTGTTACCTCCTCCAGCAGCCGGATTGGTTTCATCAACATCATCATCATCACCTCTTCTACCAGATGGAATTGATTGGTCTTCATCTGGAGTCTCGTCTGAATCATTGGGTTCAGATAGTGGTTCTAAGACCTTGGTCGTTCCCGGCACAACATATACCCCTCGATGTTTTGAAGACAAGAGTTTATCACCAACACGAGGAGGGTTTGAAGGAGGACTAAGAGCTGCTTTCTTCTTTGCCATTCGCAATCTGAACAAGAACAATTCAGAAAAAAAAAAACATTACAGGCCGGCAGGTTAGACATATACAACATATCCGGCGGAAAAATGGCCGGAAAGGTCGACCAAAAGATGAGTGCCGGCTAAGACAAAGCCGGCAGTGTATCATCAAAATAGCCTTCCGTCGCACAAAAAAAATATTGGATTTTTCACTAAACCGGCCGGAAAGGTCCATTTCCCACACATCGCCGGCTGAAAAATAGCCGGAATGGTTTTATATAAATACCCTTCCGGACTCAAAAACTCTAGGCATCAGGAAACATTCTAAACAAGCAGCCGGCAGGGTAAAAAACAATAAGATGCCGGCTTTATTAAAAAAAACTGACGCCGGCAAGGTATATAGTTGAATAACCTGCCGGCCCTGCTAGTAGCAGTTGCAGAAACTATACAGCCGGCAAGTTCTTCAACCTTATAGCTTGCCGGCCAAACCCTAACTATGAAAATCCGGCAAGGTCGATAAAAAAAAACCTTGCCGGCGTCGCAACTGCCAATTCACAAATTCGAATTTTCTGACCTAATTTGACATGCAAACATGAAATAGAAGTACTAGAGTGAGTTTAAACAAGCCCTTACTTTCTTAAGCGCACCATTTCACGTGTTTCAGATGGGAACAATTTCTTCTTCTTCAACCTTTTTTTCTTCACTTTCTTAGCAACCAAATTTGCAATTCCAGGGTTATATTCATTGGGTTTTCGATTAGTTTCTTTCATACGAGTTGCCTTCTTCCGTGGTGGATCCATTGATGAAGATTAATCGGAGTTTTCAAATCGACGATTTTAACGAATTGATCGACGAGTTTTGGTGGTGGTGGGGGTGATGGAGCCGGTAAGGTTGTGGAGGAGAAGAAGAAGAAGAGAAGAAGATGAAATGAAGAGAATGAAAACTGATTTAGGTAGTAATTAGAGTTATAATGGGAAAGGGTAATTTTGTAACTTTACCCATTGACCTCCCCCTTGCCCTTAAAAAAGAGTCCCTATAAAATTGGGTATACCCCAATTAGTTTGAGTATACCCCAATCAAGCTAGGTTAAAAAAGAACGGAGGGAGTACAATTTAACAAAAAAAATGGATTTTGTGTCCCTCGTAAATTTGGTCCGGACATATGAAAATGACTAAGCTGTCCCTACGATTTTTTGTTTCTTCCCAAAATACTCCTTTCCAACTTTCGAAATCACCCGTCACTCCTCCGGATTTTTTTCTCCGTTTAATCTTCTCCATCGGTTTTCCGATAGAAAACAAAAACCTCCACCTCCTTCAACTCCAGCAAGCAGCAACACCATCGCCACCATTAACAATATCATCGCCGCCAACACCACCACCACCAGCACGCCAACGCCGCAACATCGCCGCCGTTACCACCACCTCCAACATCTCCACAACAACACACCACCATACCACCGCTACCAGCAGCCCAACGCCGCCTCTACAATCATACCTCCACCACCACCATGATGTTTAATCTTCGTGTTTTACTTTGAGGAAACTAAAATCCCGATCTTCTATTTTTCTTTGACACCTCCCCTTTAGTTCTCCAACACCTCCATCACCATCATTACAAAAAAAAAAACACCATCACCACCACCGTGACCAACAACACCATCACCATCACCACCACCATTTCAACCTAATCGTTCATAACCAAAATTTCTACCGTAATTACAGTCTCCATCATCCACAACCACCACCGAGAACGTCACCGACACCAGCATAACCATTGGAACCACCACCAGCTCTACCACCGTCACCAGCACAACCACCAGCTCTACCCGCTACCACTATCACTACCACCAACTATAGCAGCAGCACCACCACCACCACTATTAGACAATAACATTTTGTTCCACACACTGGAATAACAAACAATTCAATTTTGCGCCAGAAACTTCGAATGAAACGTTTACCAAATTAAGCCTCCGTTTGTTCCTTCACCACCATAACCAAAGCAATCATAATTTAAAGTTTGAATCAAACATCAACCAAAATAAACATAATGAATTGAGCAAAAATAAATAAAATAAACATAATGTCTTCCTTCACCACCACCCCAGCTACTCTATTCCATCACCACCACCTAACAAGCAACACCGTCAGTGAGTCATTCACATCCACAACTACCATAACCAGCAGCACCACTATAATTCCTTCGATTCAATTGGAAGTCGAAATTGAAACTGTTCTGCATCTCTCTCAATTTCGACAGTGTTATTGTTAGTTGTTACAAAGAAACAACACCACCATCCTCTTCCTATCCACCACTGTTAATGCCACCGCCGCCATCTCCACCACCATCATTAGCTACTTCGATCTCTACCTTCTACATCACTAACCCAAAATCACCGTTTTAATCCCCAAGGTACTGACGCCACCGCAGCCATCTCTACCGCCATCACTACCAAATTTTTTTTTGCAAATCCATAAATTTTTAAATCAACGAAATTAATGATAAATTTATGGCAAATACATCAATCATAAGTTCCCAATTTCTAACCTTTAGCACAACATCAATAACAACATTTTTCTGTTTTTAGATATAAGGTAAAGAATGATTCTTAACAGACCGTCTCCAAAACTCCCCCAAACCCAAGTTAGTAATTCTCCGAATCATTCCCGAATGATTCGCGAACGTATCCGAACTGACCGAATCCGAATGATACTTCCGAACTATTTGAACTCCGAACCTAGTTCGCGGATTATATGGACCTCACGAATGATTCGCGAACGTATCCGAACTGACCGAATCCGAATTATATTTTCGAACTAGAACTCTGAACCTAGTTCGCGCCCAACCTCGCTCTCCCATAGGGTAACTCCCTGACCAGAGTTTTGTCTATTGGTTTTTGTTTGATTTTGTATATACTTTATATTTAAATACAATTATTCAGTTAAAATTTTCTATTGGTAGTTGTTTAACCAGTGTTTTATGTGTTAATTTTTATTTAAAAGTCTATAAACTCGTTTTATAATACATTTATGCGATTAAATTGTTTACTTCTTGTTAAATAATCACGCTAAAATGTTTTTTTCCATCTTATAAATCATTTACAAATAAAATTAGTCTCGTAATAAGGTCATAATACCTATCAATTTATCATATATGTAAGCCGAATTTTAAGTGCCGAACTCACATTTATAAAACGAATATGCACGTACGTATGCCGTTCCGAACTACTGTCTGAACAACGAACCGTTGACCGAATTTTTGACCGAATCTGACCTATCCGAATCCGTATAATTCTCGTACGTATGTCGTCCCGAACTACTACCCGTACCCCGAATTGCTAACTAGGCCCCAAACCGTTATGTGAGAGGAGATGGTGGGACCTACGGTGGGGGAGTTAGCAGGGGTCCATTAAAAGGGGAACTGGGCCCACCACCTGAATCTAGGCGGTTTTGGGGGAGTTTTAAGGGGCGGTCTATTAATAATTTTTGTAAGGTAAATTAACAAATTATCCTTACTTTCGTTATTATACACCTGTAACCCTTCGTAAATCTCTATGCGACACGTGCCGCCAAAATAAATAGTTGGATGATGAATTTGATGCTTACAGGAAGGAAGTTTTACATCTGTGTCCCGACGACAAGCGGGCAGAAATCATATTACGGTGGAACATGGTTAAATGTGGATTAGACAAATCCCCTTATTTAATTGGTTTTACCAACTTTCATTACCCGCTACTACTAATAAAGTAATCGTCAACAACTAAAACTTTCAATCAACCATTTACTATTTGATTCGACATCCGATAGTAAGCATTTTATACCTTCAATGATCAAATGCCAATCGTATTGTGAGTACAAAAATTTAGTTTTATGTCAATTTTTTTGGTCGGCCTTTCCACCGTGGCAGCGGTCATCTAGTTTTTACACACACTTTACCGAATAATTTGATCTAGTCTAATTAAGGTCCATGATTCAGTTGAAATTTCATCATCATCATCACTAAGTAACTAAAGATTCAAAGAAATAAAGAATCAGGATCTAACTATAGAAAATGATGCAAATCTTCACATGAAATTGAAGTTTTTTTTTAAATCGATTTAAGTAGATTTAAATACCCTAACCTTCTTATCAACCACGGCTACGATACAATATATGCTACCCAAAAAAAAGTCACGCAGAGTCGGTTTTTCATGTCTCAGAGTGGGATTAAGCTAGGAATTCCTTCTTCTTTCAAAGATTCTGATCTCTAATTCGTTCGTTATTCCAAGAAAATTATATTAGACCTGCTAAATGAAGTAATAATGAAATAAGAATTAAGTTTGAGGATCTAATAGAAATTAGATACCTTTTTTCCAGCTGTAATAGATTATTAAATTTATGAAAGAATCACAAGATATAAAGATCTTTTCCATCGACGGCTACCAACTTGCTAGCTTTTAAACCAGATATACACTGTCGTGTGGGATAGCACAGCACGATGTTAATCTCCTCTGGCAGTCACTTTCTTGAATCATCGTCAATGTTAAGACGTGACCGAACTTTTAAGGTGAAATGAGAATTTAGAATTCAAATATTCTTAGCAATCCAAAGACATCTTAATTTTTGGACTAGAAAACCAATGTCTATCGCCAAGATAATTCAAACAAGTAGCAGCAATACCTTTAGGATTCTACAATGAACAACAACAACAACTCAGAAATAGATGAAATCTTTATTTCATTATGTAATTCTAAAGTTGCGCGCTCCTTGGACAGATACTATAGCTGACATGATTTTTTTTGGTAAGAAATCCTTCAAGTGATAGTTGTACATCCAGAATTGGACCAACCATTGCAACTTCACCAAAACAGGCAGAAGCTTTAGCTCTGCTACCGCTAGTAGAGTTCCACGGCCAAAGGAGACAGATCTTGTTGAATAATCAAGTGTGAATAATGTAAGTTGTTAGGCCAAGCATTATGGTAATCGATTTCGCTATGCTATCCCCTAATTGTAATGAAATCTAAGTGCTATGGTCTTCCATATCCCTTTAGAAAAGAGATATCCCTTAGCTACTCTATAAAGTTGATCAGATCTGATAAGCTTTGTAGCGTAGAGAAATCACACGGATACTGAGTATCCGTTTGCTTTTTCACTTTACGGAAACTCAGATTCCGTGTAGTATTCAACGGATGCTCAGTATCTGTTTCTGGTTTTCGTTATTTTAGGCTAATATTTCTATTTTTCACTCTTTTTATTTACTTTTACTCTTTTTTTTTACTACAAGGATACTCAGTATCCGTTTGACACTATTTACACAGAAACTAAGGGATGCAAAATCGCTATAAAAGCAACTATCGCATTTTGGATAACTTGGTACATATCATGAATTTGTTGAAAACTTCTCCTCTTTGGATTCCCATAATCTCGCCTATATTGGTTATATATTTTCGGCCAAAAGGTTTCGGGTTCTACCCTTACGAGAGAGAGATCTACAACTCGACTTTTGGCGTATCATGTTATGATTATGGCCAAATCTTCGACGGAGTCAAATGATGTCATGGTTGTACGTAGATGTATGAAATGTGGGTTTGTATAGTATATGGAGTATGGGTGGATTGAATATGCAAGTTTGGGGAGAATTGGGTATGAGAATGAGGTCACTTTACATAAAGAAAGATCTAACTGCTAGTTTTTCCGGAAAAAAAAAAGTGAAATATTTGAGCACAATCGGCCCTCATGAATTCCCATGAAAACCGATTGTGAATTAATGTCAAACATAATCGGTTCATACAGTTGTCAACATTCACCTATTGTACCTCTGAAATTCAAGAAAAAAATTGCACATTCCACCGACCATAATAGGTTCATATTTTTGCACACGTAATCTAATTCTAACTAGAAAAGGATACAGAAAACTGAATTTCTAAGACTTGAAGAATCGGATTATACGAATACCTACATAAGCCAATTCAAGGTTCAAAGCTAAAGAATCGGTTCATAGGTATAGTCATATGAAGCTACTATGTGCTTGTATTTACAAACCAAAGTTTGAAGCATGCATAAACTCGTTGTACCATAAACCCATTACATACAATAATTATAATTAAAATTCATAAGTTCATTGTATTATCACACCATTGTGTCGTAATTCAAGAAAACCATCATCCAAACAAGTCTTACGATAATTATAAACCATTAAAAGTCGTAAACACTTAAACTTATAATTATCTAACATCACAAAGCATCAGGGAGCTGCAGCATTTGGAGCACCAGCGTTTGGAGCATCACCATCAGCAGCAACACAAACTGCAGTAGCTTATGTTGCTAAAGCTTCATCCATTTTTGCATATAGAGCATTCATCTATTTTTCGTATGTCCTCCGACTCGCAATTTCATCCCTCCCTTTTCTGGAAAAACTAATGAGTTGAATCAGCTCATCATATACAAGCTTGTCAATAATGCCAGTGCCTACTCCAATGTGGTCTCCTTGCCAAAGGCAACCTTGTACATGCTTATATGTATTACATTTGCTTTCATGTCAACATCCTCTTGTTGGATGTCTCGAGAAAAAAATCTTAAGTGACTGGAGTCCATAACTGCAAAAAGTAAAATCAAACACAATGTTAGATTTGACACCTGCGAAGCCACCCATTATCTACGTGTAAAACTTTTGAAAAATGTAGTCCGAAGAATGGGTACATAAGAGACATACATGTAATCCGATTATGTCTAGGAAAATAGAAAGGAAAATGAAACCCTACGAATCGATGTATAAGACATAATTAAAACTGATTCTTATATGGGAATCTCAAAAGACAAGTGACATAATTGGTACATGAACCACATATATAAAAACAGATTGTAAGAGCATAAATTTAAAAATAAATTAGTACCCAGACTTATAAACCGTTTCTGGTATAACTTTATATATTTTGATTTCTATCCAGAATCAGTCGATGATAGTCATCTTATAAACCGATTCTGCTGCATGTTCTTCGTGGAGATGAAGAATAACCCAGAAGCGATGGATATAATGGATCCACAGAAACCGATTCTGAGTAGAAATCATAGATTTTGATTTTCATAAATGGGTTTTAGATGTATAAATCAATGAGTAAATCAGTTTAATAGGACGGGTTGATGGAAGTTTACCTTACTTTTGTTGGATCAGCGATAGTTGGACAAAAAGATTAACAAAAAAAATAATCAGGGTTTATAGATTTGGTAAGATTAGAAAAATACAGAAAGTTTTTTTTTTTTTAGAAGTTTAGGTTTGTTGGATTTTACCTGAAAAATAGTAATGATATGCATTTATAAGAGTTAGGATTAGGGTTAATTTGAGGACAGATTAGTCTTTTTACCCAATTTAGACACCCCATAACCATTTGCATAAATTGGGAAAAGAATGATAAGCCCCAGATAATTCTTATAGGCCTCAAGCTAGTCGGGTTTGTAAAATGCGTTTTTTTTTCTCTTTGTAAGCACCATAAATATCTCATTTAGGGGTGAGTAATGGATGGGTGGATGAGGGTTTGATATCACCCGCGTCCAATCGTCTAAATGGTGGATTTGAAATTCTCACCCGCATCCAATCCATTACCCGTCGGATTTGACACCCGCGGATGAGAGGATTGGATACTGATGGATTCAGGGATTTAAAAAAATATAAACGAAAACAAGTAAATGTTGAAGATGCGTAACATAACTTAGTTATAAAATTTAAAATACTGAAATATAAGTAATTAACATAACACAATCTCGTAGCAGCTGTTGATTTTGATCGTCTTATAGCAAAAGGCTTACCGAGAGAGACAATTAGGTTACCAAGCTTAAAAAGGGAGCAATACAATGTCTTTCCAACAACCAAAATTATAATTTTTATTAACATGAAGACTTTCGATTAATCCAAAATTGTTAGTATTGGAATATCTTTGAGGAATTTCAATGCATCTCAATAGGAGACTATATATGTAATCTAACAATTTTCTATAATAACCTTCGTATATTGATGTAGTTTTTCAAGTGGTAAGTAGAGATTCGTTGCTCGGACTCTTTTTAAAGATTTGGTTTTTGATTATTAAAAGAAAATACTAAGACAAACTAATTAAAATTGATTTCTATACCAAGGAGAGATGAGTCTAGGGTTTTGGATTCCACTACTTCTAATGATGGTAAACTCAATAATTAAAACTTTGACAAATTACTCCTATTTTACTCAAAACAATTTTCGAACTCAATCTCATGCTTTGGAAGATATAACACTACATGCTCTCTTTTTTTTATGACTTTCGTCGCTATTCTAAGGCTTAATCCTCCTTCGCTTATAAAAGAACGGTAGAAACTACCCAAAACAGTTTTTACGAAGCATGTAAAGAAGAGAGAATTTTTAGACAAATTAAAACACAATTTTGGAGTAAATATGCCAAAGAAATTAATTACTAAATATTACCCATCAAAAATAGTTTCCTCCAAAACCCTAGAGAATAGATTTAGCTACTCATAGAACCAAAATTGAAGAAAATTTCATTAATCATTGTATTAAAAATAATAATAAAAGTGCTTACAATGATTTCCAGTAATAAACGACCGTCTCCGAGGGTCTTTGTTTTTCCACTGTTTGAATAACGATAGAGGGTTAACTCTGTCCTTGTATTTAAGACTGCTTCTGCGACTGCTTTTTACAGGTGTTGTTCTTCGTGTTCTTGAGTTTTTGCAGCAGCAGGTGAACTTTCTAACTTATGATTTTCTCGACTCCTAGCTCTCTATTCTTCCCCAAAGTATCCGTCCTTCTTCTTGAGACTCCCCCAAGACTTTATATACACCACAGGGACGTAAAAATCTCTCTTTTTCTTTCCCAGAAAGTCTCGGACTTTCTCTTCTTCTACATGGATTCTCTGTGTTGTCAAAATCTTTTCTAACCAATAGAATACAATTTTAGGATCATACGTGTACTGTGTAATTGAAAATATTCCCAAAATGCACGTACCTTCCTTTGTTTTCAACTCAAAACTTCCCGGTAAGGAAAACCGATAATATTCTCACCTTCTTGTCGAGATTTAATCCCTTTTAAAGCTCCCAGAACACGTCATTGAACATCTTGTATATGGTAAGAACATTATCCTGTACCAAATCCCTTGAAAATCTCCCAAACTTCCCAAACTCAAACCAACAGAGACCCGTGGATGTTTCTTCCCCTGTTTGCTCTACTTGTCGTTCTAGCCCAAGTTAACCGGTTCTAATGGACATACCAGTCCTGTTTAGCTCCAAAGGGTCTAATTCAATAAAATCTGGTGATCGAATCTCCTCCGAACTCGCTGAAAAATCGAACCCTAAACTTGCCTGCAACTGGTTTATTTTCCAGCCATTATCCGTGAACTCTGATTCTGCTTCTGCCGATTATCTAGCCAATTCTGGTCAAAACAAAGACCATTACCATCCCTGTTTGGACCTTAAGAACAAACCCAATGATTCTCAGCGCTTTAGTCTCTTCCTAACTCCATCAAAATCCAAACCCTAAATCTGTTCTTCTTTTCCCGCCAAAATTCGAATTTCAAAAGGTTGAAGATGACTACCCCCTTATCCAACAGCAGTGTCCCTTTAGCAATTTGGGCTACGTTTAGCAATTCTTGGGGTTGCGAATAGCAATTTGTGGGGTACAAAGATGATTTTTGGGCTGTATATAGTGAAAAACTCCTGGGTGACTTTATCAACTCTTCCGGGACATTTCTGGGGGTGCCTTTAACACTTTTCTGGGTGCTTTTAGTAGTTTCTCGAGCAGCTATCTCTTACCTCTCATATTCACTTCTTTTCATCAATTTCATCACTAAGGTTGCCATGCTTTTCAGACAAAACTTGCATCACTAAAGCCGACATGCCTTTCAGAGATGAAGAAATAAAAGCAAATAATGAGAGATAATTCGCCTCCATCAGTAGTTGCACATGAAATGACACTTTAGCCCTTTTAAGCGACGTTTCCTCTTCTTTTGCTCCAAAGTACCTAAAACTCAAAATCAAATAAAAGATACATAATTTAAAAGAAAACATAAAAAAGAAAGCATAAACAATAGATAAATATCAAGGTGTTTTAGACACCTATCAAATTCCCCCACACTTAGACTTTGCTAGTCCTCGAGAAAATCAAACTAAAATAATTTTTAATGCATACAACTCCATCTCGTCGAGGATACGGTCACACTTAGCACGTATAACAAGCCTTTAAACCCCTAGGTGGCCCTAGTGGCCGAGTTATAGTCTCGGGAGGGTTTACCAGAGATATACCCACAAAACCTTTACTCCAGACCCTAGCTATCTATGCAGAACCTTGGAAGGCACTAAAGAATCTCCTTGGTTGGCGTATTTATTGACTACAGGAGGAAGTACCCAGATGCGAAATTCGAATTGCTGTACACGAGTTTGCACTCAAGCATACTAAAATTCATATATAAGTCACAGAGCTCTACTCAGATAGTCTCACTATGGACATCAATATCCGGAGTCAACAAATCACATAGATAGATTAAGAGATGGATATAGAAAAACATAGTTGGTTTTGATGTTGACTAGGTGAACGGTGTTTCTCATATCTGTCTGAAGGCCACTGCCAAAATAAACCTATCCTAATGGACTGAGATACTGGTCTGGACTAATATCAACACACTTGCATATACAAGGGTACCAGTGGTCGATAAACCTAACTCTAGGTCAACACAACTGGCATATACAAGGGTTCCAGTGGTCGAGTTTATTGAATTTATTCCTTTTGGTCTGATGGTCTGGTCTCAATTTCTTTCTTCTTCTTTTTTTTTAACTTTTTTTTTTTTTTTTTTAATTTTTTTTTTTTTTAGTAACTCAATCACTCTATTTCATCCTAGAAGTGGTAACAACTTGAATCGTGAGCCCCACCCAATCACTTAGAGAAACATATTTTAAAGAAAAATAAAATAAAAATAGAAGTGAAAAGGACTCAACGAGATATGGCGAAACTACCATGTTATTTCTAACACCTGAGCTCTGTGATTTTATGAATAGACTCTTTAGATGTTTCTATCTAATCAGATTGGTTCCTCAACCCCTACAACCAAAATGTTTCCATCCACTTAGATTGGTTAGTGCCATCCTTAATAAGCATAAATTTCTAGACTCTTTAGATTTTATTTTTTTTTATTTTTTTTTTAACTAACTAAAAGTTTTTCCCTCACCCCCACACTTAAATCTAACATTGTCCTCAATGTTTCAAAATAAAGTGCAGTACCAAAAATATAAGTAACAAGAGGAATAAAGAGGTAAGTCAGAAAGATAGTACATGGATGAAGCGTAGCAATCCTTCCATGGGAGCAAGAAAGAAAGAAAATAAAAACAAAACTAATGTACAACAGCAGGATCCTCCAGAGGGACCTAACATCACCATGTATGGGTTGCCTCCCAATAAGCGCTAAGTTTAGTGTCTTCAGCCAAACGTTGTGACCCGTTCAAATTAATCCTGGTAGACAGGATCTCTCAGCTCCGATTCTTCTATTGCATGACTGGGTAACTCCAAGAATGGTTTCAACCGTTGACCGTTAACCTTGAAAGTTTCTCCGTTCTTCGGATTTTCAACTTCAACTGCACCATGAGGAAAAACAATTTTGACAAAATATGGTCCGGTCCACCGAGACCTCAATTTACCAGGGAAAAGATGTAAACGAGAATTGTAAAGGAGAACTTTTTGACCTGGTTCAAATGTCTTTCGAATAATCGATTTATCATGAAATAATTTTGTTTTCTCCTTGTAAATTTTCGCACTCTGGTAAGAATCATTACGAATTTCTTCTAACTCATTGAGTTGCAGTCTACGGTTATCACCAGCAGTTGGTAGGTCAAAGTTTAGCCGTTTAATGGCCCAATATGCTCGGTGTTCTAATTCCACAGGCAAATGGCATGCTTTACCGAAGACAAGTCTATACGGAGACATCCCAAGTGGAGTCTTAAAAGCGGTTCGGTAAGCCCACAAAGCTTCTGCTAAGCGCAAAGACCAATCTTTTCGGGTAGGGTTTACGGTCTTTTCTAAAATCTGTTTAATTTGCCTATTAGACACTTCAACTTGGCCACAAGTTTGTGGGTGGTAAGGTGTAGAAACCTTATGGGTAATGGAGTATTTCTTCATGAGCGCCTCGAAAGACCGGTTGCAAAGATGGGAACCTCCATCACTAATGATTGCTCTAGGCATACCAAATCGAGAGAAAATATTGTCTCTAACAAACTTGATCACAACGTGGCGATCATTTGTCTTGGTAGCGATTGCTTTAACCCACTTAGACACGTAGTCAACAACTAATAAGATGTAAAAGTTGCCATAAGAATTGACAAAAGGACCCATAAAATCTATACCCCACACATCAAATATTTCTATTATTAGTATAGGATTAAGTGGCATCATATTACGTCGGGTCATCTTTCCTAACTTTTGACATCTATCACAACTTTGACAAAATAGGTGGGAGTCTTTAAACAGAGTTGGCCAATAAAGAACGGATTGCAAAACCTTCGCAGCTGTTTTCTTAGAACTAAAATGACCTCCACAAGCTCCAGAATGACAAAAAGTCAGGACACTGGAGATTTCGTTGTCAGGAATACAACGATGGATGATCCGATCAGGGCAATATTTGAATAAGTACGGATCATCCCAGAAAAAGTATTTTACCTCAGACAAGAATTTAGCTCTATCCTGTTTAGACCAATGGTCGGGCATTTGACCAGTTACCAAATAATTGACAATGTCTGCAAACCAGGGTAACAAAGAGATGGAAAATAATTGTTCATCAGGGAACGTGTCAAGGATCGGTTTCTCATCATCTCTCGTCTCATCAAGGATACGGGATAAATGGTCAGCTACTACATTTTCGGACCCTTTCTTATCACGAATATCTAGAGTAAATTCTTGGAACAATAATACCCATCTAATCAGCCGAGGTTTGGAGTCCTTCTTGGAAAGGAGATATTTGAGTGCGGCATGATCAGAATAGACTATGACCTTAGACCCTAGGAGATATGATCTAAATTTCTCCAAAGCAAAAACGATGGCTAACATTTCTTTCTCAGTGGTTGTGTAGTTCAACTGGGCATCGTTTAGGGTCCTACTAGCATAATAAATCACACTGGGTGCTTTATCACGTCGTTGGCCAAGGACAGCACCAACCGCATAATCGGACGCATCACACATAAGTTCAAAAATGGGAGGTTCCAATCGGGTGGTTGGATGATAGGGGCAGAAGTCAATAATGATTTTAGCTTCTCAAAAGCTGCAACACAAGCTTCATCAAATACAAAGGCAATATCTTTAGCAAGTAGGTTCGACAAAGGTAAGGCAATCTTGCTAAATTCTTTGATGAAACGACGATAAATCCAGCATGGCCAAGGAAAGATCTAACATCTTTTACATTCTTAGGTGGTCTTAATTTCGAAATTAGTTCAACCTTGGCTTTATCAACTTCTATTCCTTTAGAGGACACCACATGTCCTAACACTATTCCAGATTTAACCATAAAATGACACTTTTCCCAATTAAGGACTAAGTTCTTTTCTTTACAACGTTCTAGAACTAGTGTAAGGTGGTGCAAGCA
This sequence comes from Papaver armeniacum, assembly GCA_023531295.1. NCBI lineage: Eukaryota > Viridiplantae > Streptophyta > Magnoliopsida > Ranunculales > Papaveraceae > Papaver > Papaver armeniacum. Next base: position 453,592 of record JAJJWW010011499.1, on the reverse strand, counting down.
TTCATCGAATGAGGATCCAAAAACCGAAAAATCGTCCATAAAGACCTCGAGAAATCGCTCAACCATGTCCGAAAAGATACTAAGCATGCAACGTTGGAATGTTGCGGGTGCATTACACAACCCAAAAGGCATACGCTTGTAAGCAAAAGTACCAAATGGACATGTGAAGGTTGTTTTCTCCTGGTCCTCCGGTGCTATAGGGATTTGGTTATAACCAGAGTATCCATCTAGGAAACAATAATGGCTGTGGCCAGCTAATCTTTCTAACATCTGGTCGATGAATGGTAGAGGAAAGTGGTCTTTCCTAGTTGCTTTGAGTTCAGCTTACGGTAGTCTATACAAACTCTCCACCCTAGTAGTGACACGGGTAGGGATCGAGTTCATTATTCTCATTTGAAACTACAAAGAATCCCAGACTTCTTTGGGACAACACAGGACAGGATCGACCCATTTACTATCGGATATGGGGTATATGATACCCGCATCTAATAACTTAAGCACCTCTCAGTACGGACAACTTCCTTCATATTAGGATTCAAACGTCTCTGCATTTCTCTTGAGGTTTTGGCACCATCTTCTAGGTAGATGTGGTGCATACAATCAGCAGGACTAATTCCTTTCAAATCTGCTATAGTCCACCCTATTGCAGTCTTATGCTTTCTAAGAACACTAACTAGTCTACTTTCTTGATCGGGCTCCAAGTCAGAGGCAATTATGGCAGGAAGAGTATTCTCATTACCAAGAAATACATATTTCAGTGTATCTGGTAGCGGCTTTAATTCAAGGGTGGGTGCCTTAACCGATGATGGGAGGGGTTTATCTATGGTCGGCGGAAGAGGTTTGGGTTTACGCTGCCATTTTCCATAATTCATTACTGGTGCAGAGTCTAACAACGCATTAACTTCTTCAAAATGACTATCCTCATCATAGTAGGCTCCAAAGTGGGCCAAGCACGCCTCTAAAGGATCACTAACACTATTGGTGGTAAAGGTATTCTCAACTAGAGAATCAATCATGCATATAGACTCATAGTGTTCGGGGTCCAGTGGGGCTTGTAACGCTTTAAAAACGTTCACAGAGATTTTCTGATTCCCAAATGAAAATTCTACTAGGCCAGTTTGACAATGTATGACTGCATTTGCAGTGGCTAGGAACGGACGACCTAGGATGATTGGGATATTGATATCTTGACTAGAGACAGGTTGAGTGTCTAAAATCACAAAGTCAACTGGATAGATAAAGTTTTCTACCTGAACCAAAACGTCCTCAATAATTCCACGTGGGATTTTGGTTTCAAATACAAGATTTCTACTTTTCATTGTGTAGAGGACGAGAAGATGAAGATAATGCGACCTATCGGCTAATGCGACCTGCTAGTGATGAAAGATGGCTGAATTAGGATGGTTGCTGTTACGGTTAAAAAAGGTGGTACAAGGGTTACGGCGCAATGCTAACCGTAGTGTTATCCTAGTTGGTTTCATCTCACCTAGCCCAAGTTGTTCATATACCGAGAACGGTAAAAGATTCACACTAGCCCCAAGATCTAATAGCGCATTGTTTATCGTTTGGGTACCTATGACACATGTGACAGTAGGACAACCAGGATCTTTGAATTTGACTGGGTACTTTTGTGAGATTATGGAACTAACTTGTTGGGTTAAGAATGCCTTTTTATGGACACTCGCGTCTCTCTTGACAGTGCACATTTCTTTAGGAACTTGGCCATAGCCGTGTACATGTTTTATTGCATCTAATAAGGCATTTGCTTTTTGTTTATTTGACCTTAACTTGCTTAAAGATGTCTAGGATTTCAGCATATGTACTAGGCTTTTTCTTAGCGAGTCTTTGAGGAAATGGTACAGGTGGTATATACACTCTCTCAGGGATATCTTCCTCACTTGGACTCTTAGCACACTCGGGCCCATTAGGGTCTTTAGACGAAGTTTGGTCAACCTCAGTCTCTTCAGCTGGACTACTATCCTTAGGTGATTCTACCGAGTTTTCTAGAGTTTTACCACTCCTAAGGGTGATAACTGCTTTGACATGTTCATTGTGTTTAGAACCACCCGACCCATTAACCTGGTTTAATCCTTTCGGATTTGGAGTTGTTTGGCTAGGAAATTTCCCATTCTCCCTATCATTTAACCGGTTCGAAAGTTGACTTATTTGAGTCTCTAGGTTGGCAATAGCCCGGTCACTGCTTTGTTGGTTACGCTGACTCGTCAGGACAAAGTCATCAAGCTTTTGACTTAAATGGTTGATATTTTTAGTAGTATCGGCATGGTTTATCACACTACGGTCAATAAAGAGCTTTAGACTTTCCTCTAGAGATGACACCTTTTTATCAACTGGGTTCGGTTCTTGAGCTTGGTTCCTAGAAAAACCTGGTGGTGGGTTGCTAGATGGGCTACCTTGATGGTTACCTTTAGACCACGAAAAATTAGGGTTATGTCTCCAACCAGGGTTATAGGTATTAGAGTATGGGTCAAACTTTGGTCGACCCTCATATTTAGAGTTCATACCACCGTGTAGGACACTAACCTGGTCTCGGGTAGTTTCACTAGGGTAAAACAGGTGACAGTGAGGTCCTATATGACTTTGATCACCACAAATGGTACATGGGTATGTTCTAGGCTCACTATTACAGCTCATAGTCTGGTTTGACCCTTGGTTCATCTCTAAGGCCTCTAAACGCCTAAGGATATCTGACCCATTATCGACTCTATTAACCCTATGGATAGGATTCCTAGTTATTTCGGGCTCCCTCATTGAGGCCCATTGACGAGTCTTTTCAGCTAACTCGACCAACTCGTCAAAACATTCATCTGGGTCTTGATGGGTAAATTCTCCACCACTCATTGTTTCTACCTGCATTCGGGTTTCACTATCAAGGCCTTCATATAATATTTGGGCCATGTGGGCTTTATCAAAGCCGTGATGTGGGCATTGGTATAACAATTCATTAAACCTTTCTACATAATCGTGTAGGTGTTCACCTAATTTCTGCTTAAAGGTTTGGATAGACTGTCGAACAGCAGCAGTCTTATGGTGTGGGTAGAATTTCTTAACGAAAACCTCTACAAGTCCATCCCAGGTAGTGATTGTTTTGGAAGGAATGATATGATACCACTCACCGGCTCTCTCTTCTAGGGAAAAGGGAAACAAACGCAACCTAACATCGTCTTTGGTGACATTCGGATAACTCATGGTGTCACAAATCATCTCAAAGTCACGGATATGGGTATATGGGTTTTCATTCTCTATCCCTCTAAACTTACATAGCATGCCAAATGTCCCGGGTTTAATATCAAACTTAACAGTAGTGGCTGGTAAAACAACCCCAGGTTCACGTATCACTCTAGATGGGTTCAAACGGTCCCTAAGGGTCTTGGTTGGCGGGACTTCACCCTCATCATTTTCATTAACCATTTTGGAAAAAATCGAAGTATCACCTATATCTGTGTAGCGGGTTGGTGTCAAATTAAAAAGGTCGTTCTCCTCAAGTATATCTCCTATCCGTTTCCAGCGTCGCATACACAAGCAAGAATATTAGTGAAGCAAGAAAATCGTGCACATGCAAATGCAGGGTTTACTAAATTAGGTAAGCTTGGGTTACCTCAGCAAAATATACCTAAAGGTACAAGGCTGAGGTTTGTGGAATTTCGGCTGGTAACTCCCAAATGGCCCAAGGCACGGGTTCAGCGTACTTTTCCACAGTTTTCCTAAATTCGGTAATCTGACGATGCAATTGGTGTGTGCAACGTGTATTTTTTTTTTTTTTTTTTTTTTTGAATTAATAAAAAAAAGAAATAAATATACACAAAAAGGAAATAAAACCTAAAAAATAATAAAATTTTGGGTTTTGTTACTTACCTCTTTTGGTAGGCAATTCCACAATAAATATAGAATATTACCTGCACAATAAAAACAAGACAATACCCAAGTAAAATCAAAGAAAAGAAAATCAAATAAAACAAAAGAAAAAAAAAAGACAAAAAATAAAAAATAAAAAAATAAATAAAAATAAAAATATCTAAAACCTAACCTAAAGGCAAGTCCGCGTCGGCGGCGCCAAAAACTGATGTAGTTTTTCAAGTGGTAAGTAGAGATTCGTTGCTCGGACTCTTTTTAAAGATTTGGTTTTTGATTATTAAAAGAAAATACTAAGACAAACTAATTAAAATTGATTTCTATACCAAGGAGAGATGAGAGTAGGGCTTTGGATTCCACTACTTCTAATGATGGTAAACTCAATAATTAAAACTTTGACAAATTACTCCTATTTTACTCAAAACAATTTTCGAACTCAATCTCATGCTTTGGAAGATATAACACTACATGCTCTCTTTTTTTATGACTTTCGTCGCTATTCTAAGGCCTAATCCTCCTTCGCTTATAAAAGAACGGTAGAAACTACCCAAAACAGTTTTTACGAAGCATGTAAAGAAGAGAGAATTTTTAGACAAATTAAAACACAATTTTGGAGTAAATATGCCAAAGAAATTAATTACTAAATATTACCCATCAAAAATAGTTTCCTCCAAAACCCTAGAGAATAGATTTAGCTACTCATAGAACCAAAATTGAAGAAAATTTCATTAATCATTGTATTAAAAATAATAATAAAAGTGCTTACAATGATTTCCAGTAATAAACGACCGTCTCTGAGGATCTTTGTTTTTCCACTTTGTTTGAATAACGATAGAGGGTTAACTCGTCGTTGTATTTAAGACTATACCATTGCTTTTTACAGGTGTTGTTCTTCGTGTTCTTGAGTTTTTGCAGCAGCAGGTGAACTTTCTAACTTATGATTTTCTCGACACCTAGCTCTCTATTCTTCCCCAAAGTATCCGTCCTTCTTCTTGAGACTCCACCAAGACTTTATATACACCACATGGACGTAAAAATCTCTCTTTTTCTTTCCCAGAAAGTCTCGGACTTTCTCTTCTTCTACATGGATTCTCTGTGTTGTCAAAATCTTTTCTAACCAATAGAATACAATTTTAGGATCATACGTGTACTGTGTAATTGAAAATATTCCCAAAATGCACGTACCTTCCTTTGTTTTCAACTCAAAACTTCCCGGTAAGGAAAAACGATAATATTCTCACCTTCTTGTCGAGATTTAATCCCTTTTAAAGCTCCCAGAACACGTCATTGAACATCTTGTATATGGTAAGAACATTATCTTGTACCAAATCCCTTGAAAATCTCCCAAACTTCCCAAACTCAAACCAACAGAGACCCGTGGATGTTTCTTCCCCTGTTTGCTCTACTTGTCGTTCTAGCCCAAGTTAACCGGTTCTAATGGACATACCAGTCTGTTTAGCTCCAAAGGGTCTAATTCAATAAAATCTGGCGATCGAATCTCCTCCGAACTCGCTGAAAAATCGAACCCTAAACTTGCCTGCAACTGGTTTATTTTCCCGCCATTATCTGTGAACTCTGATTCTGCTTCTGCCGATTATCTAGCCAATTCTGGTCAAAACAAAGACCATTACCATCCCTGTTTGGACCTTAAGAACAAACCCAATGATTCTCAGCGCTTTAGTCTCTTCCTAACTCCATCAAAATCCAAACCCTAAATCTGTTCTTCTTTTCCCGCCAAAATTCGAATTTCAAAAGGTTGAAGATGACTACCCCCTTATCCAACAGCAGTGTCCCTTTAGCAATTTGGGCTACATTTAGCAATTCTTGGGGTTGCGAATAGCAATTTGTGGGGTACAAAGATGATTTTTGGGCTGTATATATAGTGAAAAACTCCTGGGTGACTTTATCAACTCTTCCGGGGACATTTAAGAGGGTGCCTTTAACACTTTTAAGGTGCTTTTAGTAATTTCTCGAGCGGCTATCTCTTACCTCTCATATTCACTTCTTTTCTTCAATTTCATCACTAAGGTTGCCATGCTTTTCATTTTTAATATATCGAGACAAAACTTGCATCACTAAAGCCTTAACTCCCGACATGCCTTTCAGAGATGAAGAAATAAAAGCAAATAATGAGAGATAATTCGCCTCCATCAGTAGTTGCACATGAAATGACACTTTAGCCCTTTTAAGCGACGTTTCCTCTTCTTTTGCTCCAAAATACCTAAAACTCAATATCAAATAAAAGATACATAATTTACAAGAAAACATAACAAAGAAAGCATAAACAATAGATAAATATCAAGGTGTTTTAGACACCTATCATATATGTATAATACTAACATTACCCTTAGGGTTGGATGTCCAATAGATGGTGTTCCACCCACGTCCAACCAATAAAAATGACTGGTTTCAAAAATTCGTCCATGTCCAATCCGATACATCAAGAAAACATAACAAAGAAAGATTAATAGATAAATATCAAGGTGTTTTAGACACCTATCCATTACCCTTACCAAAATAAAAATGACTGGGATTGGATAAAATAAAATCCGCGGATTTGGACATTTTTACTCACCCATATCATTTGGAGATTGATTTAATCTATCCAACATTTTGTTCACGAACCTTTAAGCTTCTTAACAGATCTCAAAGATTTATAATATATCCAAGGAGATTGCCTAAAGATCATAAATCATACGCAAGGTTATATATCAAATTATCAATGCTTATCCATACTTCAAGTTGCATCTCAACTCTCAAGTATTAGATGAATATAGTACAACTCTTGTTAGGGAGCAGCTTTACAGTTTATTCACAGATCAGAAAAAGGTGCAGCAGACTAAGGAAGAACTTACGGGCCTACGGTTTCAATAGAATGTACCAGTCAGGGAGAGAGTGATCAAGGCACAAGAGGCACATCTTTGTCTAGACAACAGCCAGCCTCAAGGGAGACATACACGATCACTCAACTTGGTTTATAATATCTAACTTTTTAAATAAAAACCTACTATATTGAACCTTAATCTGTGAAATCAACATGGCAACCCAAAATCTCTTGAACCAACTCAGGAGTCATGACCGGTTTTAGAAGTATATTCTTAACCAACCCAGTCACTGTCATAGATTTGAACATCAACATGTAACATATGGTGCTTTACTACCTGTATTGCTTCGTTTTAGATCAAGAATATGGGACAAATGCATAAGCCCAAACATAATCCCAAGAATAAAACAAGCACCGAATCGAGCTTCATTTAAATGAAAATTAAAGGATCTGCAGAATAGTATGACAGAAAATGTAACAATAAGAAACATAGACAATGGTACACTAGTTTATTAAAAGAACATAAATAACATGAAAGTACAGCTAAATGCACAGGAACGCGAATCTTAATGAGTTTCAGGGATGCCCCTTATTCAGGAGATTTTTCCCAATCCAAATTTTGGGTCTTCTAAACCATGTAACATCATTGAAGCCGCAGAATTTTCAGCCTCCTTCACCTTCGTCTTTACATCTCCTGATGTCACATAAGTACCTGCAGCAGTTTCAATCTGTACGGAACAAACAAATCCTCTCTCATGTGCAGCCCCGAGTTCTTTGTCAACTCTGCAAAGTACACCAAATACATTGTGCAGGGAAAGAGGTGTTGTAATTAGATAAGAGAGTGATTTCGAAAACTTGGTAGACAAACCACAGTCGAAATCCTACCTGATGCTGAACTTCTAGATACAAAACAACTAAGTGTATTCTTGTAAATTAACAGCATATAAGTAACGTTTATCAGCAAAACAAGATTCAGAAATGAAGTGGCTGAGACCAGTACTGAACCAAGCCCTAGGAAGCTAAATTCAATATTTCCTTTCAGCAAATATGATATACAACATTTGTAGTTTTTGCACAAAGCTTTTTAACTTTGACCCTTGAGCATCGTAAACACACTGGGATATTTCACTTCAATCTTCGGGTTTTTTTTTTGAAAGAATGTAACATACCACCACTCAGGAAGGAAGGAAAAAACATACATCATAAACATAAGCTACCGCTTGAATGTACAGTTGCTACTGCTACTACCATGCAAAATGTACTAAATCAAAGTTACCAAAACAGGTAACATAGTTAGGTTCTCATTCATTATGAAAGTGTCCAGATTTAACTACTTTTTACTAATTCTTTTACCAAAGCCTTTTGTACTTCTTCTTTACTTTCTCTTAAGGCATGCAATTTCTGAATTTCGAAGTCATCAATCATCCTTTCTCTTAAGAGTAGAAAAGCTGTTACTTCCATTTCTTAAATTAAGAGACTCTACAAATAACTTGAGGTCTCGAGATTACCGAGTGAATGTATAAACCAGGGGGATTTTTCCCTTCATATATTTAACCTCCACAAAATGTAAGGACTCTACTCTTACAGATTCAAGAGATTTACTTCTGCCTCAACCAAGCAAGGATTTTTATTGCACATGCTACATAATTCTTTTGATAGTTTTTGACATGAAAGAAGCAATAAAAGTCCTACATTCTCGAGGCAGAAGTCTTTTGATTCCACAAGCGCAAGAGAATATACAATGGGAAATTAAAAAAATCTGAAGTAAAAGTTTCTCAGGTTTTTTGATTCACTCAACGATCTAGGGATCTCTATTTATAGGCAGAGTCTCGTAGCTTAGAAAGTGAGATAACAACTCCCAGACCTGAAGAGAAGAGAAAATACATAACTGTATCTGAAAGCTTATTAGGTACAGAAATTTTCGTGCTTAAAAAAGAAAACTTAACAAACACTCTAGAGTACTTGTAATACAAAACTCTTACTAAACCTGAAACCTTGCATGATAAAAAAAATGAAAAAACCAAGTAATGATAGATAGAGATGGTTTCTGGACACCACAATTCCTGAGCTAAAGCTCAAGCTTAGGTTCACTTCAAGAAGTCAATTCAAACACCAACACATTGTTATAGGTTAGATTCAATACTGTTGTGAGCTAATAACTAAATCGATACATTACAGGAAAACATAGGTTTCTCCAAATCCAAGTTGTAATATTGATATTGACAAAACAAAGATGCAAATCACTTTTAATCTAATCAAAATCCTAACACGCCAAGTAATTCTCGAAATATTACAGACAAGCTATGAATTGATAATAACAAAACCGTCGAAAATATCTCTAATGTGCACTACCAATGAATCTTCCATACATGTGTTCTCTTATAATAAAATACTTAATATGCACGCAGAAGTTCACTTAGTATAGGAAACATATCAGGTATACTAAAAATTATGCGTTTTCATTTAAGGAAAGAATAATAATTTAACTACTGATATTTGAGGTTGAGTTGGAAGAAAGTACATACTTGTAAACTGGCATTGACCATCGTTTCTTGGTGCAAAGTGAATTCAGTTTTTGCTTCGCACCTTCAATCTCTTGCAAGTCATCCACCTTGACAATACTCCCATCTTCCAAAGGCAAAGAACCCATCTCGTACATTCTCTCAAGAGCTTCTTTCGCAGCACTAATTTTTGCAATATCCTTTTGATCAGAACTACTTGATCCTATGAGTTTGCCATCCACATAAACACTAGCAATATTTCTGGTTCCTTTTCTCCAATGTTTAATATCTACATGTTTCCCCTGCTTCTGACAAACCTCATACAACATTGTCACAGGTTGCTGCTCCAAGGTTTCTAGAGTTACAATCGGTTCCAACAGCCGACTAAAGTACTGCAAACATCAAATCCCCCCCTTAAAGTAAACGAAAATCTAAGCAAACACCACACTAAATTAGTGAATGTTACAATATAAAGTACCTCCCAAAGAAGCTTTAAATCAAAATTACAATCAACATAAATTGCAGCTGCAATTGATTCAACAAGATCAGCTAAGACCTTAGGTGCTTTAACACTTCCAGCATGTGGAATTTCATCTCCCTCTTCTTGTACTGCCAGAGCAAATTCTCTCACCTAGTTTTTCATGCAACACAACAGAATAATTCCTTGTCAACCCCTTTTAATTAAAATCAACAAATTTACTCCAAACAAGAAAAAAAAAGAAAGGAAATTCATAAACAGGACAAAACAAGTTTGAAGCAAATATAACAACATCAGCCCCTTAAAATTCTTTCAACAGAGCAATCTGGACCCAATTTTCATTTAAACAAAAGGAGTTTTAATCATGCAAGAATCACAGTAACAAGTTCAAATCAAAACCCTTAAACCTTAAATTCTGAACATAAAAAAAAAAAAAACCAATAAGTTTTGACTTAAACAGAGCAAAGGAAGGATGTTACCGTACCTTAATATCAAGAGAAGGAGCATTATGACGCATAAAGGGGTAAAGATTATGTCTAATAGCGACTCTGGCAAGTTTCTCAGTACTAATATTAGCAGCACGAAGTAGAGAAAGCTGACCAGGATCAAGATCAGGATAAGTTAAAAAAACAAAATTAGCAACAGCTAAACCCAAAGCAGCATCACCAACAAACTCAAGCCTTTGATAAGAAGGTGATTCAGTATAAGATGAATGCGTTAATGCTTCTTCTAACAAACTTTTATTTCTAAATCTATATTGTATTATTTCTTCAACCGATGATACCCAAATTGTTGTTGATTTTATTACATCTAATGCTGATAGATTCTCTTCTGAATGAAAATCTTCTTCTGATGTCATGGTGGAAGAGTAATTGGTTAGGGCAAGCATCTTTCTTTCTTGTTTTGTTTTTCTTTTCCCCTTTTGTGTAAACAGTGACTGAATCAGAAGTATATTAAGAAGTTTCTTGGTTTATTTTTAGGGTTTTCTGTTAACAACTTTTTCTGTTCATTAATTGATACAGACGAGAAAGAAACAGCAACAGGGAAAGGCGTTTCTGATTAGAGAGAGGAAGTGGAGGGAAAAGGCGAAGGACTGACTGATTGAAGTCCTTTCTTTCTTTTCTGAGTCAGAATCTGTCACAGTGGATGAAGTAATCTCTTTTCAGAGAAAGAGTCTATGGCTATATTCTTGGGAGATTGGGGTATACCCAAACTAATTGGGGTATACCCAATAAGAAAAAATCAGGTCATTATGAAGTAAAGCCAAGCCACCCCTTAACCTTGTATTTTCTAAATGGCTAATATGCCATTGGTTAATTAACACTAAAATTCTGATTAGGTTAATTAATTGAGTTTAGATTAAAATTTTGAAATTATGAATTCAGTAAATTAAACCTTTCATCTGTCTTATGAGTTCGATTTCGATCAAAAAATTTGGTTTTGAAAATGCACAAGGCCTAGCAAGGTCGTGGTTTGAATAAGGTGTCATGTTCTCTGGTAGGCAAGGTCCACTTTGAATAACCCGCCGACCAATGTTCAACCTATAGGTCCACTTTGAATAAGTGCCACCGTGGTTTCGGCGGCATTGTCTCGGTTGAAGAATACGCCTACTATCTTGGGCCAGAATTTTACGGTCGGCATGGAAAATTTTCCTACAATGCCGGCGGTCATAAGGTCGGCAAGAAAATAGTTTTTAACACTGTCGGCTGACCTGTAGTCGGCATGTTAAGGATTTATAACCTTGCGGACTTGTACTTATACCAAACAGAAAACAGAAGATGTAATTCACTTTATTCATGCAATTTTGGTTACTACGTTGATTGAAACATAAAAACGAATGCACTTAGCATGTGCATCAAGCCTTTAAATCCCTAGGCGACCCTAGTGGACGAGTTATAGCCTTTAAACCCCTAGGCAACCCCCGATGTTGTGAAGTCAAGAGTTTTCCACCAACACGAGGAGGTCTTGAAGGAGGACTAATAGCTTTCAGAGCTTTCTTCTTTGCCTTCTCCACCCTGAACAAGAACAATTCGGAAAAGAAAAAAAAAAACATTACAGTAGGCCAGGGTCGACAATCCTAGCAGTAAACATGGCCGAAAGGGTCCACCAAAAGATGCGTGTCGGCTAAGCCGCAATAATTAAAATAGCCTTCCTGGCTCCCAACAAAAATGTACACATGAGAAATAATAAATTTTCACTATACAGGTCGGCAAGGTCCATTACACATACATTGCCGGCTGACAAACCGCCGGCATGGTTTTATACAAATACCCTTCCAGATCAAAAAACTCTAGGCATCAGGAAACATTCAAAAGAAGCAGCCGGCAAGGTAAAAAACAAAAAGTTGTCGGCTTCATTAAAAAAAAAACTGACGCCGGCAAGGTATGCAGTTGAATAACTCCGCTAAGCCGCTAGTAGCGATTCATGAAACTATACATCCTAGCAAGTTCTTCAACCTTATAGCTTGCCGGCCAAACCCTAACTATGAAAATCCGGAAGGTTGATAACAAAATACCTTCTTGGCAAGGCCGCAACTGCCAATTCAAAATTTCGGATTTTCTGACCTAATTTGACATGCAAACATGAAATCGAAGTACTAGAGTGAGTTTAAGTAGGCCCTTACTTTCTTAATCGCACCATTTCTGCTTTTTCGGCGGCTTCGATTTCTCCTTCTTCGACGGTTTTTTTTTCTTCACTTTTTGTTAAACTATTTTTGCAATTTCGGGATTGAATTCATTGCGCTTTCTATTTGTTTGCTTCATCTTACTAGCCCTCGGCGGATCCATTGATGAAGATTAATCGGAGTTTTGGAATCGACAATTTTAACGAATTGATCGTCGAGTTTTTTTGATGGTGGTGGTGGTGGGGGTCGGTATGGTGGGGAGAGAAGAAGAAGAGAGGAAGATGAAATGAAGAGAATAAAATCTGATTTAGGGTAATTAAGATTATTAATGGGTAAGGGTAGTTTTGTAACTTACCCATTAGGACTCCCCCTAAAACCCACAAAAAGTGTCCCTTTAAAATTGGGTATACCCCAATCAAGCCATGATATTTATTGAGGATTCGGTAAGCAAATATTTACAGCGTAAAGTAAGGGTAAGTCGGTCAGAGGAAATTTTAGGGGGCAGTTTCGAGTTATTGTGTTAGGTAAAATCCAAATGAGTGTGGAGCACGAGGAAATGTTATAATTCCCAAGTACAGTGTCTGAAAACGGGCTGTTTTACTTTTACTTTTACTTTAGCGTTAGATTTTTGATTCTAGCGTTAAATTCTTTGAGAGAGATACAATCACAAGTTAAATTAGGGGTGGGACTTGGGTTGGGTCAACCCACCCAACCCATGCCCAACCCGAACGTTGGGCGGGCATGGGCAATGCATTTTAAAAGTTTGGGCAAGCTCGGGTAAAATTTTAATAAACCCGAATTAAACTTGGGCAAGCATGGGCACAAATATTTCTAACCCGAGCAACCCACCCAACCCGAGGAACTATAATATAATTATATAAACTATTTTTATAATTGGTAGTATTATCTATTAAAAGCAATTTTAGCCATTATCTTCAAACCTAATAATGAAAATATAAATCATATCTTTCACATTATTAATTCAATATGAAAAAAATTATAATATTGTCAATAATCATAAGTTATTTGGAAATTTAAGCTAAATACAAAAATTTGTTATTATCACATTAATAAAAAATAAATTTAAGACTTAAATTAAGGTCATTAGGGTTTCTGTGTGTGTATATATATATGAGTCTACTAACAAACCCAATTCTATGTCCATACTTTTTATGTTGTAAAGTATTAGCATGGGTCAACCCGAGGAACCCGCGGAACCCGAGGAATATAACTTGGGCGGGACTTGGGCAGCACCTCCACGGGTTCCATGGGCAATCCGGGCAAAGAATTTCTACCTCGGGTCTGCCTCGGCCAAGGCTTCCAACCCGACCAACCAACCCAAGTCCCACACCTAAGTTAAATGAAAGGATTAAATGTGTTGTGAGAATAGCGTACAAATGCATTAGTACTTGTGTCGCTTGATGACAATCTGGTGGATGGTTGGAAGTACCGGAACTTTAGCCTTTAGGTAGAAAAGAGAAGGTGAGAACCATCATTAGTGGTCGAACCCTTTGGCAGCGTTGGGTAGATGCGATTTTACAATTTTCGCCTTTGTCAAAATCGTTTGTAGACACCTATTTACTTATTGTTTTTACGTTTGATCTTTTAAGGCCTATCTTTTAGAGACGGAGGGAGTAGTTTTTTTTTCATACAAGAGGTTGAGCCTCAAACTTTATTTAATATTCATAATAAACCGATTTAGAACCGGCCGAGTTACATGGTTAATCTGGGTATTTTCATCAGACCTAACAAGTTCAACCTGACAACATATTACAATCAGGCCACATACATTTTCAGACATTCTAACAACACAGATACGGATAATAATATGAAGAAAAATTCTAACCATTCCATGTCGATTCCTAAGTACAGGGACAAGTTTAAATGGCCTGATTTGGAATAAGAATAACTCATCCAAACCTCTCAACAAATCTACATACTGTAGAGATGCTAGGATCCATAGATCCAACCATTTCTCAGGGTTTTTTTCATAATCACAGTAACACAAATGACTTTGGTATAATAGAATCCATAGATCCCACCAACAGTCATGGTTTTCATCAAAGATAAAGCTATACAAGTAACACAGGTAACCAAAATCGGTTTTCTTGAAGCTAAATCGGGTTGAATCGGTCTGAATCTTCATCTGACTCAGTATTGTGTATCCATTTTTTTTTTTTTTTTTTGAAGCGTTATGTATCCATTTGTTGCAGGTGTCTTAAGTGTTGCTAGTGTCTTAGATGTCTTTGTTGCTGATGGAGGATTTCTTGTTGTTGCTGATGGAGGAGTTCCATTGATGTTGATGAAGATCATAAAAAACACCCAACTGAAAATCTCTAAAATCAGAAAATCCCTAAAAACAGAAACCAAATCAAAAGCAAGGCTAAAATCTAGATTAGGCTAGATCAAAGAAAAGAGAAACTCCTAATAAGGTTTGATCTAAAATCAAACAGATCCAAAACCTAACTAAATCTGGGTACCTAAAACAGTGAAAAGAAAGGATTGAAAAGCAAATAGAAGATTAAGACGATTGAATAGAGATTTCCTGCTCAGATCTGCTCCTAATGAGCAAATATGAGCAGATTAGGTTCAGCCGGCGTTAGTTTCTCTAACGGAGAAAGATCGTTTAGTGGAGAGAGAAACTTTTTCGTTTATGGATTTGTCGTTTATGGATTTGTCTGTATATGATTTAGTTGAAAGGGGTGATATTTCTAAGAAGATTACGGATAAAGTTAAAAGGGTTCTTATTTTAATTGGACCTCTCAATGCACAAGGTGAATATAAAGCTAATGTTGTAACTGATTTAACAAGAGTTTTAGTTCATCAAGTAAAGGTTGTTATATTGGATGGAAATGATAGAGAACCAATCAAACTGAGAATCTTCTTCTTAGAGATTCCTCATGGTACTTTTAGAGATTGTAGGCATGTGGATAAAGATCACTCCAAGAAAAAGTGTTTACCGAGGGTGATTGTCAACAAAAAAATTTCTTCCTAGAGTCATCATTGAGAATGAATGAGTTGCTAATTTATTCAAGAGATATTTTGTAAAAGGGTCATATGTTTAGTGTGTAATTAGGGTCTGGGTTGTGGAAGACGCAGTTGATGCGTTAGGGTCGTAGACTAACCAAAGACCGTGAGAAAAATGTTAGCTCACTTTTTCTATTTTACCACACACCTTGACCATTAGTTGACTGATTTTGACTTTTCAAATAACATAATTATTCCATTTTCTTCCATCTATCTAATAAACTCAATCAACTAGTTAGTGATTAAACAAGACAACAACAAAGATTTCAAACCATCTCATTATTTGTCTTGCTAACTTTTCATAAAAGGGTATTAAACATTTAAACGAAATGGTGCAGTATGGGTGTTTTCCCTACTCCGTCACTTGCAATAACTTGTTACAAAGCCTATGGAGAGAAGGTAGAATCTCGAAGTTGAAATATTGTTGTAGAGGATGTATGAAAGAGAACACATATTAGATACAATGACTTGCAATATCGCGGTTGATGGTCTATGCAAAAGTGGGAAGTTAGTTGAGGCAATTATGATTGTAGATGGAATCTATGGCCGTGGAAATGATGCCTTTGGTGATCTTGGATACTCATTTATCGGGTTAGTAGATAATACTAGTAATGGGAAGAAATGTGTTCCTGACTTGATCACATATTCTACCTTAATTAATAGGTTATGCAAGGTTGGGAGGTTAGATGAAGCTAAAAAGAAGTTTGTGGAGACGAAGGCTAAGAATATGAATCCTTATTCTAAGGGACATGGAAAAGAATAACAAGAACTATTCATGAAAAATCACATGTTGGTGTTGTACACTGAACCAAGTTATTCACTCAACTAGCTATGGATTTGATGGATTGTATGCTTGGGTCCCTATGGCTAATCGTCATGGTCAAAGGAGATATTTTATGGGTGAGAAATAGGTACAGAGTTGAGTTTCAAGAAATATAACAAGAGT
This sequence comes from Papaver armeniacum, assembly GCA_023531295.1. Taxonomy (NCBI): domain Eukaryota; kingdom Viridiplantae; phylum Streptophyta; class Magnoliopsida; order Ranunculales; family Papaveraceae; genus Papaver; species Papaver armeniacum. The sequence continues at coordinate 437,323 of JAJJWW010011499.1, read as the reverse complement.
TTGTGCTGGTTTTAGGCAAGTTATGGATCCCATATTACATCCAAGATTTGTACAGATGGCATTGGTTGTAGGTGATGAACGGTTAGGGATTGATGAGTTTTAGAGAGTACGGTGGATAAGGATTCTTGTGTTGTTTTTCGAATTTGATATTGCTTCAGGGAAGGAGCTATAAAGGGAGGGGACACATCATACTCACATGTTTGTAACCAGTCTCTCACACAACAAGTGTTCTTGAAAAGTGCTCAATGAGTATTAAAACGGGTAAGCTATAGCGTCTTTGAACTATTTTGTATGGGTACTTTGGTAAAAAAATTAAACGGTCAACGTCAGTCTACGACCCTAACACATCAACTGCATCTTTCATGACCCATACCCTAATTTCGCATTAAACATAGACTCTTTCACAAAATATCTCCTTATTCAATGGGGAATCTTCTAAAGGAAACAAGAAAGTTGAATCTTTTGCAAGAGCTGCTTCAAGTATGCAAATTTACGACCGTGAAATTGATAAAGTAGACTATCAAAATAGGGGAAGTAAAATGAAACTAAAAAGAAAATATCCTATAAATGAAGGTGGTGAGGAAAATGCTGAAGGAGGAGGAGGGGGGGGACACATCATACTCACATGTCTATAACCAGTCTCTCACACAACAAATGTTCGTGAAAAGTGCTCAATGGGTATTAAAACAGGTTAGCTATAGCGTCTTTGAACTATTTTTTATGGGTACTTTGGTAAAAAAATTAAACGGTCAAAGTCAGTCTACGACCCTAACACATCAATTGCATCTTTCATGACCCATACCCTAGTTTCGTATTAAACATATGCCCTTTCATAAAATATCTCTTTATTCAATGGGGAATCTTCTAAAGGAAACAAGAAAGTTGAATCTCTTGCAAGAGCTGCTTCAAGTATACCAATTTACGACCGTGAAATTGATAAAGTAGACTATCAAATTAGGGGAAGTAAGAGGAGAATAATTAATTTTGAAGGAGAAAATTATGAAAACTACCAAAACACAATGAGAAAAGTTATTAGTAGTTCTGATGGAAACAATTCTACTAAAGTTTGTAACATGAAAGATGTTAAGGAACGTGACAAACTCTCTGATTAAGTTGGTGTTATTGGGGACATAACAGATATTATTACTGGTGAGTTGAAAATGAAACTAAAAAAAAAAATCTCCTCTAAATGAAGTTGATGAGAAAATTAAAGAGATATACTCCCTCCGTTCCTAAATAATAGGCTGGTTTCTATAAATAGATGTTTCAAAAAAATAGGCTGGTTTCCTAATTGGGAAAGTCAAATGTTACTTTAGTTTTCTGGACCACTTTTCTCTTAACTTCTTTTGATGACAAGTGTCATGTGGACCATTTCACTTTACTTCTTTTGCTAACAAGTGTCATGGGGACCATTACACTTCACTTCTTTTATTGCCAAGTGTCATGAGGACCACTTTAAATGATTAGTTCTCTTAATCTCCTTAATTTTCTCTAAAACAAAACCAGCCTATTAATTAGGAACGGAGGGAGTATAAAACAAAAGAAAAAAGTCTGAATAGTTCAGAATGTTAGGTCATGCTATTATGGGAGGGACAAATAGTATTGTTATAAATGACTTTGGTGAGGAGGATGATGGATCAAATGAATGGATAGTAGTGGAGGAAGAAGAAAATAGTGTTCCAGTTGAAATGACTGAAAAAATTCTTTTTAGTGACTAAGGAAATAGTCATAAACGTTTGGGTCAAGCTTTGGTGGAGATTTTCGCTTCAACTAAAATGCACAATAAGGAGATTGATGATTTATTCTGTGTTGAAGATGAAAACCTTATCTTTTGGAATGTTGTAGATTCATAAAGCATCGACAAAGATAATCCTGAACTGGCCAATGCCGAAATTAGTGCTGATGATCCTTTCCCTATGGAACAAGCTGAGGTAATCTTAAAGAAAATAAGAGAATTTAATCCCTTCACTGTCCATAAAGGCATTGTATTTCTTACAATACTCATTGGTAGGACATACATAAATATGATGTCCAAAACCAAGACACTTGGTACAGGGAGTAGTGTTCTTATTTATCCGAACCTTATTGTCCTTTTGATTAATTGAAAAAGAAGAATCCATAAGAGTTTTATTTTTTTATGTGTAAGAGTTTTCTTAATTTGTTGTGCAAAAAGTGACAAAGTATAGTTTAAGATATTCTCATCTTGTTTGTCAATTAATTCTGTACAAAGAGTAACAGAGTTGTCAACATAAATAATCGCAGGATTACCCGTCATGTGACTGTTATTTCTGTTACTTAGTTTGTAATAAAAAATCTTTAACTTTCCTATAAGACTACTTCTGGAAAGTATTGCAAGATCATTTCCTTCAGTGACGGTATGTTTCTTATATTCATATCGAGCTGGCAAAGATCTCCGAATTTTCATCACAATATCCCTTTCGAAAATAGTCCTAACTGAAAAAGCGGGGGTCTAACAACCACATCCAATATTTCGCTTAGCAATCTGTATGGACTAAACCTTAATAATATTCCGAGAGTGAAAAACTCAATCAAAGAATAATACTAAAGAGTTTATCTCTTACTCAACACAATCAATGGTTAAACAGAAGGAAGTCCGTAAACCTGATTTTAGTGTGAAGTTCTTGAACCAAAATCTTTTGTGTTAATCACAACCTATTCAATATCCACCGTGTATAAACCTCTTTAAGCAACAATCACTAAAGGAATATTTCAACACGGTGTCCACTTGAAACAGGGTTAGTCCGGACTGGTCTAACAATGTGAAAATAACAAAATCAATTGTTCAAGATCAATCAAGTCTTATCCAACAAACAAGGTCGGATTTAACAACTATGATTGATTAACGTACAACCTGTATTATTTCAATTATATAAATAAAATATAATGCGGAAAAGGTATAAAACAGACACCAGAAAATTTTGTTAACGAGGAAACCGCAAATGCAGAAAAACCCCGGGACCTAGTCCAGAATAAACACACACTGATTATAAGTTGTTACACCAATTTCCTGCTACCTATTCGGACTAGATGTAATAACTACTTCAACACAAATAGAACTCCTAGCACAACACCGATTGTCTTTAGGAATTCTTCTTGCAAATCTTCTAGCAGAACCCAAGGTTCTCTTTAGAAGATACAACAACACGGTTGATACGATTCAATATTTTGTTTGCACAAAACACCGGTTTGATTTCCCTTTAGATGTGAATCAAGGTTTTGGAAATCTTGTGTTTATTTTGATAAAAACAATTACTAGTTAAAAGTAATATCAAAACAAACTTGTAGATTAGGGATTATTATACTCGTCAATAAAGGAAGAGAAACCTAATTATTCTACCACAAGAACAACTAGAATAAATCTAGAGATATCTTGTTTAAAACTTCTTAAGGATTCTTACGAGATACCTTAATCGAAGTTTTCTTTCTAGCTTCCGATTTCGACTAACAAGTGTTGGTATACGATCGGAAACTGAAATCTATCAAAACCTAGGGTTTATGATCAACAACTCTTGAATGGTTTTATATCAGAAGAGAAAACCTTAGAATAGACAAGAGGTGAAAAACCTAGATTATAATTTGTATAATCAATCACGAAGATTAATCCAACTCGGCTTTGTGATCCCCAATACAAAGACTTTTATCTCAATCTTGTTCACGAAGAACAGAAGACGTGGAAAACAACCTTATGAAGCTTACACCAATTTTCCAAAGGGGATAAAAACGTGTAGCATTCACGAACTCTTATTTATAGTGAAACATAGCTTGAAAACTAAGCAAAGTTATTTTCCTTTTTCAAGACTCTCCTAATTTTGGGAGTCTTTCCTAAGTTACAACTCTTGCCAAAATAATTAAATAAATAATTAATTAGCAAATATTGTATTTATGTGAATAAATCACATTTTAACTTAGGCATGAATTTTAAGTTATCACAAACACTTTAATATGGTAATCAAATATGTTTGGATTAATAGCCATCTTGCCTAGACAAGGAAACATCACCAACTTGACCAAAAATGCCTTTTAGTCACGTAATTGGGCACAAGTCCGTGAACCGTTACAAGAAATCCATGGATTGTTTCCTACTAACGAACTGTAATAATTACAGCAACACTTATAATTGTTACTTTAATAAATCACTCATAACTTCATCGTTATAACTCGGAATTGAGTGATTCTTGGCTCGTTGAATTCGTAAGCTCATTCACTATAACATGAGAACCTTTCCAGGGATAAAGGTTATAGTCACAAAAGTCGTGGCTCAAATAACCTCGAGTATATATACATAAATGTACATTAACCGTCATAGGAATTGTTCCATAGAGTGAGCATTTGTTTCGATAGATTAGAAAGGTAGAATTAAACAAGAATCCAAATGAAATCAATTACCATATACCTTTGTTGATGAAGTCCTTGTTGATGTCTTCTTGAAATCTTCAGTCTTCATCCTTAAGAGTAGCTCTTCTTAGACCTAATCTAGTCCGAAACTATCTTTAGTATACTGAATCAAGAATGCGTTTTGGCAACTAAATTTGACAACTATCTTGACATACCAACGCTAGTGGGTTCAACCAAGAAATCCTCCAACAATCTCCCCCTTTGTCAATTTTAGTGACAAAACCATTTTACATATGGATTTAAACAAATAAAATCATTAAGCTCCAAAACCCAACATGCTTGATTTCCTTGGTTCTTCAACTATGCGTGTGTTCCTCCTGTACTTGTTGAAGATCCATCATAGTATTATTACACATCATCAAAGTTCAATTGTATCACAACTTTGACAATAATACTACGGTGATATGTATCACTCCCCCTTAGTCAATACTTCATCTCACAATGAAAACCACTCCCCATTACATAATGATCCGTAAACCATGTGTATATGTAGTGTGAACTACAAAATAATTCTCCCCCTTTTTTTCAATATAAATTGGCAAAGGTACGAAGACTGGTGGGATCCTAATGAAATTTTCATAGAGGAATTTCTTGACCAAAGGAAAAACATATCAACTTTACTTTAGATGATATCACAGAGTCGAAACTTAGTGACTTCATCAAGGAGTTTATTAAGATACAAGTTAACCCCTACATGTTCCACAACCGCTTCTCCCCTCAAAGATATAGCAATTAAGCACAAGTTCAATTAAGAACTCTCCCCCATAAAATGTCATTCCCGAAAGAACAACAAAAGTGACCTTACTCTGGAGATAAGGATTTATATATTGGATTTTAGAAACCCCACAAGGAGATACGAGCTAAATATCAATCATTGAAAGTCTCTCATGAGATCGTGTTACTAAAGAAATAGAACTATCTCATGGTAACAATACACAATAAGTAATCATGATAATCTTTTCTAAGATACAAACTTGTAGAGACAAGAATGGATATGCTTAGAAGGAATAATAACCTTTTCCACAAGGATTTACACCAAGAATGGTTACCATGAGAGTATGAAAAAGATTCTTTGACAATAAAAACCAACATCCACTGGCATTGATTATTGCTTCTGACCTGTTATACATAAGAATTTCAATCACACATCAAGTTAGGTAATTAAAAATCATACGCGTGGTATCCAACCATATTCTTCTTCACCATAACTAGTTCAAATGACTCAAATGAACTAGTTAGAGAGTTGTTCAATTGCAAGGAAATCTTATGTAACTACACAAGACACAATCGAAGCAAAAACGATTTGATTCACTCGAATCGGTTCATGAACTTTATAGCCACGGTTTGCATTTAGCATTCCTTAGTTAATATAAATATGTTCACAAACAATCGTTTTTAGATATAACCAACTTAAGTTCGCGGACTTAAGTTCCCGGAAGAAGTTCTCAAACTTCAGCAGATTTTCTCGGATCGAGAAATTCCGCCAGTTCACGGACTGAGTTCGCGGACTGATTTCACGGCTCTTGTTCCGGTTCTCTTGATCAACAAAGTTTGCAAATTTCGGTTCAAGGAAAAATGACTTATACATATATGTGTTGCCACACAATCATTGAAACATTCTTAGAGGACGTTATATAGTTGTTATTCACAAACCATTTTTCGTCAAAGCCATTTTCAAAGTGATTGAAACATAACATGACTTTCGTCACTAGGTAAAGATGAACTTGGCCAAAGCAAAAGCTTACCAACACATATTTCGAGAAATATGTAAGCGAGTTAGACTCAGCTTGAAACAATAAATTGTTCCACATATTCAAAAATTACCAAACACAATATGTGCGCCCCAATTCTTTTGCAATCCTCACCGCATTTACTAGGGCTTCTTGGTGAGGATGCACTTCCAACACAATCAAGTTGTGTTGAGGTGAAAAAAATCTTGCTCACCACAGGTATTCGAAACAAAATCATGCATGGACTCTAGGAATTTAACAACCTCCTTAAACTTTCAATAACTGTTCCATACCTTTTTAAGATGTTATCCCTTGTCGAACTCTTGTCTGGAAGATCCTTCTTAATAGTACTCGTTGCTTTATTGATCTTCTTTGGTACACATTTCTGAGTAGCTTTTGGAGCAACATATTTCTTTTTCTTCCCAATATAATTAGGAAATTTCTTGGAGGGAATACTAGAAGAACTGATATTATGAGACTCAGTTTTTCTCCAGTTTGGAACATCAGATCTTGTCATATTAACAGAATCAGATTTGGTTTTATCTCGTTTAAGATATCTGCAATTCCTTTGCAAGTGACCTGGTTTTCCACAATAAAAACAATGTTTAGTAGAATGGAAAAAGTTATGTTCAGTGTTACCTGAATGTGTATGTGCTTGCTTTGGAGTTTGACAGAATTTTCTCTTTTCGTCATCGGAAGTTGGTAGAGATACTTCACTTTTGTCAACCGTGGAAGGTTTTGGTTTAGAAGAATCTTTAGCTTTGACAAATTTTACCTCTTTGCAAATACCAGGAGCGTCTATTCTTTCATAGTCCAATCCTCGTGTATCACGATGAATTCTACATGCTCCCAATATCGAGGTTAATTTTTCTGAGCTGCTATTTCTAGACAAACTCTCTTTTAAGCTTGAGTTTTCTTCTTCCAACCTTTTGACCTTTTCAAGTGCAATAACTAGATCATTCTTGGATGATTCACATTGAACTTTGAGATCTTCTCGTTCCGAATCAAATAACAAGTTCATCTTAATGTTCTCCAAGTTATCTAGTTTTTCTTGAAGAATAATTTCCCGATCACGACCTCCGGCAATTTCTTCTTTAAGCTTTCGTATTTCGTTGAGATAATCTCTTGCACCACTAGATTCAAGTTGGTCTTGCAAGTCTTTATTCCGACTACGAAGTCTGTCATATTTAACTTTCTCACTGAATATGGTGCCTTCAGCTTCCGAAAGTTTCTGATGACATTGCTTAAGAAGTTTATTAGCGACTGGATCTTCATGGAACACTTCTTCGTCAGAATCAGAATCAGTATCCGAAAGAATTTTTCCAGAAGCTAATGCAACCTCGCCTGCGTACTCTTAGGGATTATAATATTCAGGTCCATCATCAAGAGTAGGCAAAGCTGCTGCATATGCCGATTGTCTACGGCTCCAGCTAGGATATACTGAAGATAAGTGCCCGAAACCACGACAGTTATAGCATTGTACATCATCATTAGGAGATGTTGCACCTTTAGAAAAACTCTTTTTCCTGTCTCTCAAGATTTTTATAAATTGTCGTGGAGTAACATCCCTAGTATCTGGCGAACCAGATTTATCCTTAGAGGATTCAAAATTGTTTGCAGCTTTAAGAGAAATCACCTCTTTTCTAGATGCGTATTCATTATCAAAGATATTTAACTTTCCAACAAGAGTATTTCTGGAGAGTGTAGAAAGATCGTTTGCTTCTTCAGTGGCATGTTTCTTAGACTCGTATCTTGATGGTAGAGACCTGAGAATTTTGCACACAATAACTTTCTCTGGAATAGTTCTTCCTAATGAATATGAGGTGTTAACTATTTGAGAAAGTCTTTGGTTAAACTCATCAAAGGTTTCATCATCAGACATGCGAAGGTTTTCCCAGTCAGATGCTAGGTTTTGAAGCCTCGCTTCTTTCTCTGTGGCATTCCCTTCAAATACGGTTTCTAAGATATCCCAAGCATCTTTAGACTTATTACACGTAGTTACGTAGTGCTGAAGATCTGGGGTAATGGCATGGATGATAGCATTTAATCCTTCAGAATTTTGCTTTGCAGCAATAATCTCAAGATCACTATATTCACCAATATCCTTTGCAACAGTTACACCGTCTACTGTAACTAATGGAGAATTATAGCCATTAACAATATGAACCCATGATTGAAAATCTCGCGCTTGAATAAAAGAACGCATAGCAATTTTCCACCATAAATAGTTCGTGCCATCGAAGACTGGCGGTACGTTTATAAAGATAACACTTATGTCCATAACAATCAGATTGCTTCAAATACAGACTTATAAGGTCTTAGCGTGTTTGCCTGCTCTGATACCAATTGAAAAAGCGGGGGTCTAACAACCACACCCAATATTTCGCTTAGCAATCTGTATGGACTAAACCTTAATAATATTCCGAGAGTGAAAAACTCAATCAAAGAATAATACTAAAGAGTTTATCTCTTACTCAACACAATCAATGGTTAAACAGAAGCAAGTCCGTAAACCTGGTTTTAGTGTGAAGTTCTTGAACCAAAATATTTTGTGTTAATCACAACCTATTCAATATCCACCGTGTATAAACCTCTTTAAGCAACAATCACTAAAGGAATATTTCAACACGGTGTCCACTTGAAACAGGGTTAGTCCGGACTGGTCTAACAATGTGAAAATAACAAAATTAATTGTTCAAGATCAATCAAGTCTTATCCAACAAACAAGGTCGGATTTAACAACTATAATTGATTAATGTACAACCTGTATTATTTCAATTATATAAATAAAATATAATGCGGAAAAGAAATAACACAGACACCAGAAATTTTATTAACGAGGAAACCGCAAATGCAGAAAAACCCCGGGACCTAGTCCAGAATAAACACACACTGATTATAAGTTGTTACACCAATTTCCTGCTACCTATTCGGACTAGATGTAATAACTCCTTTAGCACAAATAGAACTCCTAGCACAACACTGATTGTCTTTAGGAATTCTTCTTGCAAATCTTCTAGCAGAACCCAAGGTTCTCTTTAAAAGATACAACTACACGGTTGATACGATTCGATATTTTGTTTGCACAAAACACCGGTTTGATTTCCCTTTAGATGTGAATCAAGGTTTTTGAAATCTTGTGTTTATTTTGAGAAAAACAATTACTAGTTAAAAGTAATATCAAAACAAACTTGTAGATTAGGGATTATTATACTCTTCAATAAAGGAAGAGAAACCTAATTATTCTACCACAAGAACAACTAGAATAAATCTAGAGATATCTTGTTTAAAACTTCTTAAGGATTCTTACGAGATACCTTAATCGAAGTTTTCTTTCTAGCTTCCGATTTCGACTAACAAGTGTTGGTATACGATCGGAAACTGAAATCTATCAAAACCTAGGGTTTATGATCAACAACTCTTGAATGGTTTTATATAAGAAGAGAAAACCTTAGAATAGACAAGAGGTGAAAAATCTAGATTACAATTTATATAATCAATCACGAAGATTAATCCAACTCGGCTTTGTGATCCCCAATACAAAGACTTTTATCTCACTCTTGTTCACGAAGAACAAAAGACGTGGAAAACAACCTTATGAAGCTTACACCAATTTTCCAAAGGGGATAAAAATGTGTAGCATTCACGAACTCTTATTTATAGTGAAACATAGCTTGAAAACTAAGCAAAGCTATTTTCCCTTTTCAAGACTCTCCTAATTTTGGGAGTCTTTCCTAAGTTACAACTCTTGCCAAAATAATTAAATAAATAATTAATTAGCAAATATTGTATTTATGTGAATAAATCACATTTTAACTTAGGCAGGAATTTAAAGTTATCACAAACACTTTAATATGGTAATCAAATATGTTTGGATTAATAGCCATCTTGCCTAGACAAGGAAACATCACCAACTTGACCAAAAATGCCTTTTAGTCACGTAATTGGGCCCAAGTCCGTGAACCGTTACAAGCAGTCCATGGATTGTTTCCTACTAACGAACTGTAACAATTACAACAACACTTATAATTGTTACTTTAATAAATCACTCATAACTTCATCGTTATAACTCGGAATTGAGTGATTCTTGGCTCGTTGAATTCGTAATCTCATTCACTATAACATGAGAACCTTTCTAGGGATAAAGGTTATTGTCACAAAAGTCGTGGCTCAAATAACCTCGAGTATATATACATAAATGTACATTAACCGTCATAGGAATTGTTCCATAGAGTGAGCATTTGTTTCGATAGATTAGAAAGGTAGAATTAAACAAGAATCCAAATGAAATCAATTACCATATACCTTTGTTGATGAAGTCCTTGTCGATGTCTTCTTGTAATCTTCAGTCTTCATCCTTAAGAGTAGTTCTTCTTAGACCTAATCTAGTCCGAAACTATCTTTAGTACACTGAATCAAGAATGCGTTTTGGCAACTAAATTTGACAACTAGCTTGACATACCAACGCTAGTGGGTTCAACCAAGCAATGCTCTAACACTAACTAATGCATGAGAGGCATTTACTATCTTAGATAATTTGTGATTAAATTCCTCAAACGAATCTTAGTCAACCATACGAAGGATTTCCCAGACATAAATTAGATTTGAAGCCTTACTTCTTTTGGTGAGGTATTCCAATCAAATACGGCTTCTAAGATATCCCAAGGTTGCTTCGATGTAGAGCACAAATTATATCCCAAACAACAAGTACCCATGTTTGGAAATCACGAGCTTGTAAGCATGAACACATAGATAATTTCTAACCATAAGTAATTTGTGTCATCGAAGGCTGATGATACGTTAATAGAGATTGAACTCTTGTTCATAGATTCAGATCGCCACAAATACAGACTTGTTAGGTCTAACAATATTTTCCTGCTCTGTAATAATTAAAAAGGATATGGTACCAAGTATACCACCAATTTTTTCGTTCGGCAACCTGTATGTGGACAATATTTATATATCTATCTTGAAGAATCACAAAGTCTCAGATGAAGAGAACTTTACGATTTATATTTATCTCGTTCTTGATAGCAAATTGAGGAAAACCTCGACAATAAATTAGAGCAAGATTAGGATACATGAACTATCAAGGTAAAGATAGTCAGACTTGGATTCACGAATCCTTAATTGAAGTCTTCAAGTCGTAAACCTAATTATGTTTCTCAGAGGAAACCTATGTTAATAGAGGACGACTTTAATATACAACTAGGATACAAATGTATCAGGGATGGAATTCCTAGTTGTTTGAGTCTCTCTGTTTATAGACTTTCAAGTCTAGAGTCACCTTTGAGTTCAAGCTAATATAACATGTGATTCAAGCAAACACTTTTGCAGTTTAAATGAAATTCTTGCAAGGAGTTCATGTAAGCATGTGATAAATTTTGTTACGAAGTTATATAGATGAATATATATTATTGTCCAGGGTACTGGAACTGTGTACAATGATAGTTCATGGAAATTATGCCTTAAGAACTTATAAGCATAATCATGTTCACTGACAATCAAGACTTAAACCATGATTTATAAACAAAAAATGATTTAAAGAGCAAAGTTGTCTTTGAAGTGCTTATAAGAGTTGTTGCAATGCCAAACAAATTTGTGAAAATAGTTTATAAGCATCTACCTATTTTGTATTGGGTAAGTAAGTATGTGCAGGGGTACGCATATCCATGGGCCAGTTTGTAAATTAAAGATGCTAGGGTTTGCGCATTGGGTATGTGTACCCTTATTCATTCACGAATTCATTCCCTCGGGGAATGCGTACTGGGTATGCATACCTCCCCCATTCACGAATTCAGGACCTCAACGTACGTGTATTTGGTATGCGTACATACCCTACATTCCAGAAATTAAATGTATAGGGTACGCATATTGGTATGCGTGCATACCCCATGCCTAGAATTTTAGTAAATTCTGAAAACTCTCTTTAAACAATTTGAAACACTCCCAACCGCCACATATATCGAATATCATTGCTTGGGTAATTTTCAAATGATCAACTTGAAATAAAAATAGTCCTTCAATAATAAATTGTTCTTAACCAAGATTGTTAAGGATCTATGAACATTCATTGCTTGAATCATATTTCAAGAGAATTATCAAGACAAGCTTGACTCGAAATTTCTTCTTTGTAGTATGAAATCTACTAAAATATTACGACATGTTCTCATAAAGATAGAATCGTAAATATCATGAATATATAAGATGGTTCAGTCTTCACATACCTCTTTGTAGATGAAGTTCTCCAAACGTCTTGGTTTGTTCTTCAGTCTTTGATTTTCGAAAGCTATTTAGTGATGTCTGATACTGAACAACCATACTCTAATCCTAGTCCGAGACTCGACTTTAGTAGACTAGAAATCAAGATATAATTTTGTGCAACTAACATTGATAATAAGCTTGAGATAGAAAAACTTGCAAGTTCGACCGATCAGTGCTCTAACATGTACCATTTTGGGGTAAACTTGGGAGAGATAGCATGAATGGTCCTTAATTGACAAATTTGTGTGTGCACATTGTTATTTACAAGATAAACTTCTTACAAGCTTAATGGTTTCCTTTCTTGGTACCATGTTATTGTGAGTATGCTAATTATTTACCTGATTATGTATAAGTTAAACTTTAGATACCTTTCTTTCCAAAGTACTTGGTTTCCAGTCTTACGAATTCTATCAAAGGAAAAAACTCTTACTGGGGACCAAAGTAAAAACTTATTTTAAGCAGTAAGATATTGGCTTGGGATCAAAGTAATTCGTAAACGTGGAAGCTAGTTCACGAACTTGATTTGAATACAAGTAATAGTTGCTTGAACTTGAAGCAAAATAGCCTTCTTCATCATTATAAATAAAGGACTATCTGCAACTAATTAAGATTCTTAACACCTGCAAGTTGTGCATCTTGTTGCCACAAGAATTGTCCACCATAGACCTAGGTTTCCTTGAGAAACATAATTAGGTTACGACTTCAGAGACTTCACTTGGGATTCGTGAAAGATGGTCAGACTATATTTTAATTGATAGATCTTTGTTACACGCAATCTTATCTTTATCATCATACTTTTTTTTTTCTATTCTAAGGGTCTATCTCTTCAGGTATACGACATTTCAAGAACTATTGAGGATCGATGAAAACTACAATGATTTCTTCGTCTCTAACCTTGTTAGTTTCACAAGATTATGATCTAAACTCGATTTAGATTATATATATGGTGCATGAGTTAGAATCAATTAGGCATTTCTATACCCTTTTGAAGAGACCCTAATTGTTTAAGGTTTTCTTGACATATTTTTTACCTAAAGATCCATCAAAGCAAATAGATTTCCACTACCTTGATTGAAACGTATATAAAGAAAATAAAATAGTTGTCCTATTGGAGGCGGGGTAATACTAGTCTTCACGAAGGACCGAGGAGTAACCCCTAAGGATATCAGCTAGGGGAAGCAAGTGCATAGGGTCTTGCATGCAAGATCCAAAGACGTAAGAACACAACTGCAGATGAGTAACTTGGAGGGTATATTTGGACTCAACTACATTCCAGTCTGAAGTATGATAGTAGACTAGTGTTTGTAGCGGATTAATAAATTATGGTATTCAAATTAGACGAAGTCCCAGGGTTTTGCTGCTGGATTGAAGTTTCCTCATTAAAAAATATTCGGTGTCGTGTGTTGTTGATTTCCTTTTCGCATTATACTGTATATTCTTATAATCGAAATATCACAAGTAGTACGTTAATCAACCTACATAGTTTTCAACTTGCATACTAAAGATCCTATGAAACTTGTTTGTTGAATTTAGAGCTTGAAATAGAAATCGTATAAGACTTTATCTTGATTTACCTTGTAATTACAATCAGGAATAATGATCTTGTTTTTTTAAGATCTGATCGTATTGATTGTAAATGGATTATCCATACAGGTTCACGAACGAAAAACATGGTCGTGTACTAGGTACCCTCTCATTTTCATTACCCAAAACCAACTGTTATCTTGGAAGCTGATACTACTTATGTTATTGAATGTTGCATGCTTTTTTGGACTTTTGGTTTGGAAAAAAAAAAAACATATATTTTTTGTGCAATCACCTCTACTTGAATACCTAAATTATGGAATTTGACACACACGGATGCTATTTGGCAGATGAAATTTATCCAGAATGGTCAACTTTGGTTTAAGCCTATAGTCACCCCGGCGAGGCTCTTGATACGACACGAAAATGATTTCATGGAAAGATTGAACAAACATTTGGAATTCGGGCGAAGAAATTCACTATTATTTGTGGGCCTTATTGTTGTTTTGATCTATTCGAAATGCATAAGGTTATCGTTATTGTGGTCATTGAAGAAGCTCGATGTGATATTTCTTGGACTAGTTATCCAGATGAAGATTCGAGGCTTAATGCTCAAACAGAGTGTGGGGTATCGATAAGAGATTATATGGTTGCTAGTAATAAAATTCCGGACTAAAATTTGTCCAAACAATTAAGAGAGAAGACTTTGCAATTTTCGGTTGCTTATGGAGCCAGGGGCGGGAGGATGTGAAGTTTAGATTGATTCTAAAATTTAAATTATAATTTTGTTGTTAGTTTTGCTTATGTCATGTGAATATCGTTTAATGAATAGTTTCTGGGCGAGCTTGAAATAAACAATTATATTTAAGTTAAATTAACTACTAAAGCTAATTTCAAAATAAAATTATTACTTTTAACTAGAACGAATACATCTTACTTAAATTAACTTTCAAAATTGTTGATACAAACTATTACATTTACTTATTATCTCGACTTTTAACTTCTTTAAAATCATTAATTTCAGCATAGCAGGCTACGTTAACAACTTGCCGGTTTTCTTCTTCGTCTGTGACTTTTGGTAACTTGTTTAGATCTCTTCTCCATAAAACATATTGTTGCTCATTTATTTCTAAAATGTCCGCCGAAAAAATCGTATGTTTATCCCAAGTCCCAACCACGGTAATGATTTTCTTGTGTACAAATCTTCTTAAGCTTCTTACGCACAAATTAACCCAAATTGCTATTTGTGTTCTCGGTTACACGTTGATTGTTCTCTGTGAACCTAATCATGTTAAAATCACTTGTTTTTTTTTTCCGCTTTTTGTCGTTGTTTTCTTGCTCTTTTTTAACCTGTACTATTTAATTTTGCGGTTTTACCTGCATTGAGATTTTACTTGGAGAGGTATTACCTATAGGTGTGCCAGCATGCACTTGTTAAGTTGAGTTTGCTTCTGGTGAAGAAATTGGTGAACTGTCTTGAAATCCTTAAGAATTTGATGTACCTGGAGAATACGGTGATGCAGATGTCACTTGCTGCAAAAAATCTAACAAGACGTATTATACTTATTCACGACTTAGGATGTTGTATAAATTTTTGTATCCGAAAATTTTGCAATGATTTCTTTGCCGATCCTTTCTACACATTCATTTCTGCCATTTGCAGAAACAAATTCATCAAAGATCACTTCAAATAAGGATTTAAATTTTTCAAAACTTGACATGATTTTTAAATGGCTTGCATGTTCAAAGTAACATATATAATCACTTCTTATTCATTGTACAGAAACACTTTACCACCGAGTAAGATTACGTCTTCTTAAGTTTTGCGTATACTCGCATAATTCAACACATATTTTATCATAAAATCCGAGTACTTGTTCTCATGCACTTTCGAAAGAATCTAGTGTAAAATGTACGTAATTCTTCCAAATTGATTGACCCCCTTATGTAAGAAACTCTAAAGCACAAACTTTATTATTACTGGAGAAGGTTAAAAAGCAGCAACCATATTATATATTCCTCTAGTTAAACAGTTTCAAAGACTCGCCGCATTGAGGTATACATAAATTTAAGTGGACCTAGAGTATATGCTAAGGGGTGTCCAGAAGGGGTAAAGTTAGAAAAGTACCCTTGACAATTCTAATTAAACTAAGCTACTGGTAATATGAATTTCCTTTCATCTTTTCTTTCTTCCTCTATCCTAACGACCAATTGATCATGTTTCCACCGATTCCATCATTCTCTATCAAAATTCGTCGATTCAAAAATTTCATCATCGATCAATCTTTTCAAACATGAAGCGTTTCAAACAAAAGAAATCCTAAGCATCCTGACCTTGAAATTGGAAAGTCAACGGAACAACACAAACGGCAAAAAGAAATAATCAATTGTTGAAGGAAAATCACTAAAAGAGAAAAAATCGAAGAAATGAAGAGATTAAGAAATTAAGTAATCCCATAAAATCATTTTACTAAATGTCAGAAAAATCGAAATTGTTGAATTGTTATTCTATAGTCGTCAAGGTATCTCTTCATCTACCTTGACGACTTGTTATGTTTATTTTTGTCATCTTAAAAAGTTTCTCATTGTTTATTTAGGTGGAGAAATTGGGGATACCTCCACAAATTGGGAGATACTTTTTGTTGCAGTCGATATTGTTCAATACCGACTTTAACGATCAGCACTGGAAAACAATATCGACTGTAACAAAAAATATCCCCCAATAGCCCCAAATGTGGATTCTTTATTTACAGTCAGCATCTTGGTTAAAATGTTTTCCATTTTGAAATAAAAAGTATATTAAAAAGACACTACAAAACAAGAGGAGGTCTCAACCTAACATTGCAGGAACCAAACAAAAAGAAGATACAGAAGGAAACGGAAAAACTAGGAAAATAAACAAAAAAACACAGCATTTGGTGACTTGGAGGTTCCGAAATAAACAGATTATCCTCATTGAACACCATACTAAAAATGGAGATCGAATTTCCTTGTTGTAAACTTGCACCCAGAAAAGATGTATTACTTGCGCTGGAGTAATTAGAATAAATCCGCGATCGAATTTTCTTAATGATAGATTCACTTACCAGCGCCCAACCAGAAATAGACGAGTGAGATGCACTCACATTTTAAAGGGAAAAAAATGATACAAATTCAAACAAAGTTTTTTTTTTTTTTGACACGGTAAGCTGGGTTAAGGAGACCCAAACCAAAACAAAAGAAAAACAAAGACAAGAGCAGAGAAACAAAGGACAAACTAAAAACTAAACCTTCTTCCTTCGCTCATAGACCTCCTGGTTCTTATCAGCTGCCAAGATCTCCTTAAAGTCAGTAGAGAAATCTTCATTCCTTATCTCTTCCCACAGACTCTCAGCCTTTTTACTAGCCAAAAAATGAGCTGCTCTATTAGTCTCTTTAAAGCAATGGGAAACTGTCCAATGCACAAATCCGGTCTTCAGTTTTTTAATGCGTCTCCATATCTGAATAACATTCCTGGGAGGAACTGTCTCTGGGTTTGAAAGAATATTGAAAACAGCCATAGAATCCACAGCTACATGGATTTTAAGTAACTCCTTACGGATAGCCATATTTAAACCTAACTCAACTCCTTGCATTTCATGAGCTAATACAGAAATAGGCTTACCAGTACCATGAGCAGCATCCACTACTTCTCCTTGATCATCCCTGAGTAGAGCTCCAAAGCTACCTTCTTCATCTTTTAATGAGCCATCCGAGTTCAGCATAATTTCATCAGGGTTAGGGTATAACCAAGTACACTGAATTATCTCAGGTTGAGTAAAGGTGCAATTAACCTTCCATCTATTCAAGAACCATCTAGCATGAGGCTTGTTTTCAGCTTTGTGCACTTTAGCAGCCATTTTAAATCTGATATCCTGAACAATAGACATACTCACCTGATCAGCAGAATTGAATTGCGCACGAAAAATCCTACCATTTCTTTCTCTCCAAATGTGGTAAATAAAACCACTGAAAGCAAGTTTCTTTATTCTGCTTAAGCAATAAGACCCTGTGAAGTTTTTGCTGCACCATTGTATTTCATCATTCCAATTATTCATAGGATCTCTGATATAACCTAGTTTAAGAATTAATCCTCTCCAAATAGGTTCAGAAAACCTGCAGTGATGAAAGATATGGTCCTCAGTTTCAATTTCTTCATTACACAGAATGCAAGAAGCATCTTGAATCACTCCCCAAGACAGTAATTTGCTTCTAGTTTTTAATCTCTTCTGAACTGCCAACCAAGCTATAAAAGAATGCCTTGGGATTTGACCAGAGAACCAAACCAAGTTACTCCACTCCATTTTGGAAGTTTCTCCTCTTAAAGCAACATAAGTATCTTTCACAGTGAAAACACCCACAGAGTTAGGTTTCCAAATAATGAGGTCATGTTCAGAGATATTAAATTCAACAGTTTTTATCTGATCCACAATCTGCTTAGAAGAGTCCTCCATCAGGTCAGGGAAATTCCATTGCCCCTCATGAATAAAATCAGCCACAGTAGAAGAAGTAGAAGCACCAATATCCTGTAGAAAACCAGTATCCACCCAATCTGCTAGACAACCATTTGGGTGCCAGTTATCATTTATAAAGTTAGTGGAAGCACCATCACCCAACACAGTACCCAAGAATCTTTTTGCTAAGTCTCTGTGATCAAGTATCCTTCTCCAACACCAAGAGGAATCTTGAGGAACAGTCATCTGCCAAAAATCTTTATCTTTTATAAGGTTTGCTTTTACCCAAACTGTCCATATGGTCTTCTTATCAGATACAAGATCCCAAATATGTCTCATATTGGCTATGGAGTTAGTGACTTCCAAGTCCTTAATACCAAGACCTTCATTTTCATAAGAATGACAAAGATTTTTCCATTTAATGGGGTTAAAATTCTTTCCTATATCAGTACCACTCCATAAAAATCTCTTAAATTTTGTATTTATCTCTTTAATAGCTCTTTTAGGAAGGACAAAACAGGATAACCAAAAATAAACCATTCCACATAAGACTGATTTTATAAGAAGTAACCTACCAGGGAAGGAAAGAGACTTAGTTTTCCAGAATTGGACTCTAAGAGATATATTTTCCAATAAGGGAAGACAATCTTTATAAGAGAGTCTAGTAGAAAGCAGAGGAACTCCCAAGTACTTAATATGTAACTTACCAGAGGAGCAATCCAGCACTTGCATAATTTGATGTATAACAGAGTCTTCAACTGCAGCATGGAACAAAGCTGTCTTTTGGTTGTTTATTTGAAGGCCAGAGCATTTACTGAAACACTCCAGAGCACATTTGAGACTAGCAGCAGCCTGCACATTCCCTTTAAAGAATACTAGAACATCATCAACAAAGGTAAGGTGAGTGAGACTAGTTAATTTACATCTGGGATGAAAACCATACTTCTTAAGTTGTACTTGTTGCATTAAAGAAGAACTGAGAATCTCCATAACCATAACAAATAAATAAGGAGAAAGGGGACACCCTTGCCTCAAACCTCTTTTAGCTCCAAAAAACCCATATGGTGCACCATTTACCATAATAGAAAACTTTGCAGTAGTAATACATTGTGCAACCCACTCAATGAATTTGGAAGGAAATCCCATTCTTTTCATCACCATGAAAATAGCTTCCCAAGAGACAGTATCATAAGCTTTCCTTAGATCAATTTTAAGAGCACATCTAGTTGTTCCTTGAGTTCTATGGTAGTTTCTAACAATCTCATGTGCCACCATAATATTATCTTGAATGTTTCTTCCAGATATAAAAGCAGATTGATTTAAGCTTATGAGGCCATTAAGAACCTTTTTCATTCTTAGTGCAAGAATATTTGTAATACTTGTAAAGCACATTGCAACATGAAATAGGTCTGAAATCAGCCACAGTGGAAGGATTATCCTTTTTTGCTACTAAAGTAATAAATGTACTATTTACTTCCTTCAGTAATTTAGAGCTATGAAAAAAGTTTGTAACTGCAGCCACAAACTCATCTCCAACCACTTCCCAACTAGCCTTGAAGAAATGACTTGGAAACCCATCAGGTCCAGGGGCCTTATTAGAACCAATACAAGCAAGAGCACTAACCACCTCTTCTCTAGTAACCTCCTTGATTAAGTCAGGTACATCCATTTGTTGAATGCAACTACTAAACTCAATCCCTGAAAACCAGTCCTCATCAAATTTATAATCTTCTGGAGTATTAAACAAATCAGAGTAGTAATTGATACATTCTGTGGCAATGTCTTTATCCTCTTCTAATTTCACATTATCAGCAGAACAGAGATATAAGATGTTATTTTTATTTCTTCTGACCTTTAAAGAGTTATGAAAAAAAGAATTATTTTGATCCCCTATATCAAGCCATTTAATTCTAGACAGTTGTTTGGATTCACATTCCTCATACTTAATAAGCTTAGAGTACTCCTGAACATAAGCTCTTTCTCTTCTAGCTAACTGGGAATTTAAAGGATCATTTTGAAGCATTAATTGAGTACACTCCATATCCTCTTTAACTTTAATAACACTGTCAGAAAGGTTCTTAAATCTAGCCTTTTTCCATATAATAATATCCTTCTTGACTCTCTTCACCTTAGTTACAAATTTAAACATAGGATTACCACACACAGGTTCCATCCAAGCTTGTTTGACAATATGAATGAACTTTTGTTCTTCAGTAAGGAAATTGGAAAATCTGAAAGGAGGAGGACCATGTCTTCTTTTTTCAAAAATAGAAACAATGCAGGGAGAGTGATCTGATATACCAGGGACCAAGAATTCAGCAGTGGACAAAATAAATTGATGAATCCAATCAAGAGTAATTAAGGCTCTGTCAATTTTTGATCTGATAATGTTACCATCCATTTGACAGTTATTCCAAGTATAAAAACAACCAGAAAAGGGAAGATCAAATAAGTGGGAAGCTTGAATACAATTCTGAAAATCAGTATACTGGTGAGCCATAACCTCAGCACCACCAATCTTATCAGAAGGATGAAGAATGGAATTAAAATCTCCTAAAACTAACCAAGGCTTAGTGCTAAACTCAGCAAAAGCAACCAGAGAATTCCAAAGATGTACTCTGTTCAAATAGTAATTTTCCGCATAAACAAAAGTCACAACAAATTTTATTTGGTGTATAGTAGAAACCTCCAGAAAAATGGCCTGAGAAGATATATGGAGCACAGAAGCAGTCATGACAGAAGTATCCCAACCTACCCAGATTCTTCCACCATTTGAAACACTATCATTATCTATAAACTTCCAAGAAGGATTAATATTATTGCGAATTCTAACTTTATTAATCTCTTGGACATGAGTCTCAAGGATCCCTATCATAGAAAGGGAGTTATTCCTAATTAATCTCTTTATTTCAATCTGTTTAACTGGGTCATTAAGACCTCTTACGTTCCAACCACCTAATTTAAACATTATTTAAATTTAGAAAGGGAAGTACCTCGAGCAGATTTCTTGAGATCTGCAGTCTTTGGAAGAAGATTAGAAGACACTGAAGTTGATTGCTTCTTTGAGAAATGTCCTCTAGCACTTGAAGAATCAGTATTATCTTGAGAATTTTCAACATCAATCATGCAATTTTCCTGAGTATTTTCCTTATTTGCATCAAAAGCCTTTAAATGACTAACTTCATTCAACTTGTCCAGTAATATGAACTTATTATTCATAAGAAGATCCCCCTTCTCCCTGAGTTGAACTATAGGAACTTCGTTAAGGACAAGACTATCCAAGTTAACATGTACATTATTACTGCTGAGCTCCATCATAACCGGTTGATTATTAACATCACATTCAATGCCATTACTTCATCAGAAGTATAAGAACCTGTCTCAGTAGGATCCCTTATTCTCTTACCAGACTTTGCTGTCCATCCTTCAACATCAACGGAGTCATTATTCTTTTTAGGAGTCTTTGTTTTGAAATCCAACCATCAGCTTCCATAGGGGTAGTACTTTTCTGAACCCATTTCTGCACCATCTTTTGAACAGGCTTGTCTTGTTTGGGACAATTTGATAGGGTATGACCAAACACAGAACAATTACTACACTTAGGGGGTTTCCAAGAGTATTCCATTTTGATTTCCACTTTGTCCTTACCCCCTAGAGTGAAGGTAAAGGATTCAGGAAATTCACAATTAACATCAACTTCAACACAAATCCTAGCATAACTCATTCTGGTTTTATTCAAAGTTTGAGTATCCATCATTAGAGGTTTACCCAAATAGCTAGCAATCATACTCAGGCCCTTGTTGTTCCACATAAAAAGGGGAACATTCCTAAAATTCATCCATACAGGAATAGTTTTCAATTCAGAAATTTCTTGCTCAACAGTCCTAGACCATGGCTTAATAATGAACAATCTATTCGAAATAAACATTGAGCCCATTTCCAAAGCACGAATTCTATCTTCATCAGAATTAAAATAAAAAATAAACATGCTCTCACCATGAATGGTCATTTGGATGTTACCTTTAGGTTTCCAAGCTCGATTCACTGCATTACGAACCCAATTGAATGGCAAACGTCTACCCACAAATGCTCCAATTACTTTATCTTCACAGTTTATAATATCTTCATCAAACACTTCATATGGAATATCCATAGATTTCTTCCCATCCAACATCGGATATGAATAAAATTCCATATCTGCAGAGATAACTGAATCCTTCTTCTTATCAAACAAAGAAGACCAAGCAGCCTTTGAGTTAGCAGCACCAGATTGAGGAAAATCTTCAAATCCTGGAGGAATGAGGAAAATCTTCAAATCCTGGAGGAATAACTGGATCTACCATCGAAACTTTACCAGAGGCTAAAGGAACTTCAACACCCCCAAAGAAGGTTCCTCTAGCGATATGGAGGAAGTCACTAGAGGAAGAATAGCCGGAGAAGACACCTGCATCTCACCAGAGGAGATGCAGAAGATCGAGAAAGCTTAACCTAAAATCGCCTTTGACTAGGTCAGCACTTGACGGCCCTTTTAACCAGAAAAGTCAGTAACACTAGTTTCAAGTTTTAAATTCAAACAAAGTTGCCTAATGTTTTTCCGGGGAGAAATATTAGCCATCATGCCAGCTAAATGTTTCCAGTCACCTAAAGAATAGCTCAGTGGAGAATTCGTAGGCTTCTTTCTTTGTCTTCTGGGTTACAAAGAGACGGGACTCGAGTACAGACTACAAAGTTGGCAACAAGCCGTGTCAATTTCAAATTTGATCCTGCGACTCAAAGTGAGCTTCAAACACAGTTGATAGATTTGCAAGGGTTAACAAAATGAATATGCCTCCACGCAACCTCTAGTCTAGACTACAGAGCAAATATCACCAGCTACAGCTCATACCGTGTGCAACTATGCGGATCTGGACAAAAATTCAAGTACATGGAAAATATTTCCATAAAGACATGGAAAAGAGAAACATTTGTTAACACCGATATCATCAAAAACCAAAATAGTAATATTTGACAAGATTCGCAATTCTCGACAGAATTCCCTTTCTCAAAGTTTCAATAGCGACATCCTCGGTTCTTTCTTTTCACTTCTAACTTTCTCTAATGAACAAGAGCACATAATTTATAAACATAAACAAACATGGGAAAGCATAAATAATTACTGTAACAAATTTTCTCTAAAACTACTACTATCTATTAGAAACAATAGATAATCAAGATGATAGGAGAAGGGCTCGTTTCACCGGTTGGGGTGCCCTTGCTGCTCCGACGAAAGACTCGCATTCATCCTGAAGCAATATACGTACGTAGTACCAAATTAGAACTCGTACTGATGATGCAGACAATACGTATTAGTAGTTGCTGTGGTTGTGGTAGTAGTTGTGGTAATAGTCGCAGTCAGAGGGAAATGAGCTTAAAGAACCCTCGACTGGTTAGCTAGTAAATGATCAAGCCCTCCTCCAGCTTGAAGAGCTGCCACCCGGTTGTTTCCTGCGGATGCAACATTGTGTATCAACTGTTGCAGCCACCGCTTTGTTGTTACATCATCCTACAAAGTAATGACAACGTTAAAACATTATCATTGTTTCCCAAGAAGTTCAAATACAAAAATGATAAATGGATGACAGTGGAATGCCTATTGCCCAAAGCATAGTTCATAAATTCAGACGCATTTGGAAATTTATCATGATTAAATAAGAAACAGAAACTGAACTTTAATAAAAGTGAATTAACCTAATATTGTTAAGTAACCTAAGTTCTGTGAAGGGGGTCCTTTGCGATCTTGCAGGTACTAACAGTCTGATGTTCTCTATAGGAGGACTATGAAAAGAAAACTACTAATATGGTCTATTGCTAGTGAACTGATCCATTTATTTGGAACTGGAAAGCAATCATAAGCAAGCATGCAACTACAGCACAATTCAGTTCCGCACAATGAGAAAAACCAACAGTTGCAACATTCGCGAAGGTTAACATGTAGCACTTACTCGCAAGCATTGACTGAAGGTTGCATCTCTCAACATGTCAGGGAGGCAATTTCTCAGTGCCTCACAAGCCCTGCATTTGGAAGCAGAAGAGATCAAAATCACATTCATTAACTGATGCCTGAAAGTAGAAAAATATGGATGGTCTATTGTACGAGAATTATGCCAAGGTATTCATCCACAAACAGACCTTGGGTTATCTGAAAGCCTAAGGTAGCAGCGAATGATATGTTTCAGCAACCGTGTAGAAGGTTGTTCAGCAAGTGATGCGACCATAGTTCCTAGAACACGACCAACAGCAAAAAACCGCTCTGCTGTAGCACAGATGTATCTCAGCCCCACATCATCCAGCAGAATCTTTTGAACAATAAACGTGGCTACCTATGTGTTTACAAGAACAACGACAACAAACAATATCAACAGAGCCCAGAGTAACTTTTTATAATGAACATGAACAGGATTTGACATTTTATCATTTATCATTTATCATTTGTTCTCTAGTTACTCACTGTTTTTGAAAGTTCACTTCCCATTTCCATGGTGCGCAGACATAAGGGGATTATTTCTGTTGAGAGAAGGAAACTTATTACTTCAGTATCATCAACCTGCAAAAGAAGATTATAACCTTGCTCAAATAAGAATATTACAAGAATATATATCTAGCTATTGCATGATGAAGGTAAATACTATAGAAAAATGGCTTATATTGTTCATCCTGCACATTGAGCTTGAAAATGTTATCCAAAGATAGAAATTACACAAGTATGGTTTAAGCCACAAAGCCAATCTGTTCAATAAAAAAATAAGTATGAAAAAAAAAATGCAAACCATAAAAAATCTGCAAGTGTGTACCTTTACAAGTGCACCAATAACACCTAAGCTGGTAAGCCTTAAATATTCAAATGGCCGTGTCTTGCTTGTGGTATTCAGGAAAGGATATAAATACAAAGGTATATGAGCTGCAAAAGATAGAATGCCAAATAACCAATTATGACTACTGCCCAAAACCAAACACATTTGCAGAAAAACAAATCCCTATTATTTTACAGATATCTATTGTATTTAAGGTGCAAAATCTTGTTTCAAAGATATACATAAATTAGTTAAAATGTTGAGGCGCCCACATATCAGTGCATAGAGAAAGCATTTTCAAACAATGAAAGAGTAGTACTCGCACACATCCAGTCTAAATAAGAGGTGCCAATGCACTGGAAGTATCTCTGAACCTTCTGATTCAAGATACACAAAAATTGGATGACTCCTAGTTCATACAGTATATGAGGATTTAGATAACATACCATTAAGAAACAATGTTCTCGTGTCAGGGTGAGAAGCTACACACTGAAATTAAACAAGAGAAAAAGAATGAGAAAAATCGCTATACCAGATTCTCTTGAAGCAAGGGAAACTGACAACCTCGTAGCCTAAAAGAAAGAAAAGATAATGTTTCCATATTCAACGTAAGTGGAACAGGAAGTCTCATGTGTATCACATCTGAAAACATAATCAACAGTTCAACAGCTGAACCACGTAAAAGGTTTTAACCAGAAGTATGACTGTAAAAACTAAAAAGGACCAAGAAGTAACAATTATATTAAGATTCTGAGTATAACAGGGAGTAACTTATCGAAGTTTAAAATGATTTAATGAAAGAACAACCATGGATAGTATGTAACCAGCATTATCGTTATGAAATAAGATATGATCACTTTACGTTCCATGTATCGTTTGAACTATGATGAGCCATATACCAGGTCTACAATACATTAAACTAAAAATATAGTAGTAACAATGACCTGAAGAAGAGCAAGCGCGTTACAAACTCGATTTGATGCTCCAGGAGTAAGGCTTGGAGGTGAAAGAACAGGGTATATGGAAACTATCTCCTGCAAGAGATGGAATTTTGTAAGAAAATCAGTCAAAACTTGTAAAAAAACCAACTTCTAAAACCCTAGCTTTTGATGTGAATGGAAACATAAGGATACCTGCAAGAGAGCGGCAATAGTCCCAAAAGAATTCCACAATAAAGGAGCAAGATCTTGAAATATCTCTCTTTTCTGATACAAAAAAGGAAAAATAAAGTTGAATTCGTATTGTTCTAACTATTAACCCAAGCAAATCAGATCAATCATAGAAAGAAGCCAGCTTACACCTCGTCCACCTTTTACAACAAATATCCCAAAAGGCCAAACTTTTAATACTCTTGAATAGACATGCAAACAGGAATTAATGCAACAATGATGAACATTAGCCCAAGAGAGGAAAAAAATCAATAGAATCTCGTCTTTTCAGTCCAAATTTTTAATTTTGGGTTAGAACTTGTAATGCAAACTATATAAGTAAAAATCGATCAATTTGAACATAAACCCATTAATATAAATCGTTAATTAGATAAGAAAAGTTCCTCCCTTACATCAACTTTCCCCAAAACTGATTTCAAATTATCCAAACCCTAAAAGTGCACTCGAGATATATAAATCGATCCTATTCAGAAACAAATTGAGGCGATATAGAATTAAAAGTTAGGGTTTTTTTCTCACCTTAGATAGATCAAGCAAAGCATTTTCTCTAAGATCGGGATTGCAAAGATCGAGTACCAATTGCTCAGCAGAAGCCATTTTTCTATCGATATTAGGCTGACCTACATTTATTTCTACAGAAGAAGAGATGGGATTAGTATTGCCACCCCAAAAGAAAGAGTGTTTGTAGATAGCGTTTTTTGTCGCTGCTGCTGCTTAGACATATTTAAAGTTTAAACACTAACCTAACCCCAGAATAAAATAAAAATAAAATAATGAAGTAATAAAAATAAATAAAGGAAGCAATGGTAGGTATATTGGGAAGGAGTCCACACTCCACAGAGGTCGAGGAGAATTTTGACATTCTTGATGAAGAAAATTACTAGTACAAAATTACTAGGCTGGCTGGTAGAATTTGACAATTTGTTAACCCCACGTTGCAACCTTGGCTAGAATTACGGCCAATTCCAAACACATGCCAACCACGACTTAGAGTGCCTAACTGCCCATCATGCTGAAGTTGGGAACATGGACGTCATAGATCTTTATTGTGTTTTTTTCTGGGATAGCGAGTGTACGAATTATTGAACCTCCTTGATGACAGAACTAAAGTTTATTGATAAGTTATTTGCATAACCAGACCATACAGACATGACTCCTTTGTATAAAGGAGATTGTTTGAAGGACAAGAAAAGTAAAGACAACCTTACACAAAGATAGTAAAGATAAAGTTGTAAAATACATTTACTCACACTCCCCTTCAAACCTGAGCTGGAGCAATGCATCAGGTTTGCCTTTAGAGTAGAGAAACGAAAGGAAGTGAGACCTTTAGTAAGGATATCAGCAAGCAGAGCAGATGAAGGAATAAATTCAACATCAACATCACCTGTTGCAAGTAGTTCACGGACAAAGTGATAGTCAACCTCAATATGTTTGGTTCTTGCATGAAAAGCAGAATTGTTGACAAGATATCGAGCACCAAGATTGTCACAGTAAAGGTGACATGGTTTTGTAAGAGCAATTCCCAGTTCATCAAGCAGTTGAGATAGCCACATCACTTCAGATGAGAGTAAACTAACAGCTTTGTACTCGGCCTCAGTAGAAGATTTAGCAAAAATTAATGGGTTGCTTTTTGGAAGACCAACTAATAAGAGAGGAGCCCAAGAAGATGCAGTAGCCTGATGTTGATCTGCGAGTGTCAGGTTATCCATCCCAGTCAGAGTCTGAGTATCCACTGATAGAGGTAATATCACTCGTAGAAATAGTAATGCATTCTCAAATTGTGCCTTTGAGATGACGTAAGATACGTTTGACTAGAAGCATATGAGAGTCTTTAGGAGCTTGCATAAACTGCGAGACATAATTGACAGCAAAGTTGATGTCAGGTCTTGTTAATGTAAGATATTAGAGAGCACCAACTAAGTTGTGATATTGGAGAGGATCTGAGAGCAAGACACCATCAAGATCTGAAAGTATTTTATCAGTAGTAATTCGTGTGTTGGAAGGCTTAATATCAATCATATCAGCATTAGTTAGCAAATCCAAGGTGTACCTTGTCTGAGTCAGAATTGCTGAATTTGGAGATGTACTCAAGTTAGCTTCAATGCCAAGAAAGTAATGAAGGGTGCCTAAATTCGTCATTGCAAAAGTTGCATTGAATTTAGAAAGTAAGGAAGCAATGAATGAGGTATAACTGCCTGTGAGAATTATATCGTCAACATATAGGAGGAGAACTACCATAGCTGTAGAGGACTGATAAATGAACATAGATTGATATGTTGCAGCTCTGACAAAGACCTGTTGTGTGAGAAAACTAGTGAATTTCTCATACCAGGCACGAGGTGCCTGCTTAAGACCATACATAGATTTCTTGAGCAAACAAATATGATTGGGCTTTACTAGATCAATAAATCCTTGAGGTTGATCCATGTAAACTATTTCAGAGAGATCGCCATGAAGAAAAGCGTTGGAAACATCCAATTGCTCATTAACCCAATTCTTAGATAACGTCATGATAAGAACATCTCTTATGGTAGTTGACTTAACAACATGACTAAACGTTTCATTGTAATCAACTCCATCTTGTTGAAGAAATACTTTAGCTGCAAGACGAGCCTTAAACTTATCAACACTTCCATCGGGATTTAATTTAATTATGTATACCCACTTGGATTGTAAACGTTCATACCAGGTTCAAGAGCAACAAGAATCCATGTATCATTTGCCTATAGTGCATCAAACTCTTGTTGCATAGATGCAGTCCATCTGTCATCTTTAATGGATGATCTGTAGTTTCTTGGTTCAAGTAGAATTGTATCATGAGGAGTAGTGAAATAAGTGATAAAATCTGGTAGATATTTTGGTTTTACAATGCTAGGTTTAGCTCTTGTAAGCATTGGATGAGTAATATGTGCTTCAAAATGAGAAATAAATTCATGCACACTGTCAGTAGGTAAAATAAGTGGATTCAAATTTGGTAATATAGCAGGTGGGTCTGAAGTAGATGAGGATGAAGAAGATAGTTGAGGGATTGAAATAGTGACAATATTTAGTGTAGTAGGTGAAGTGGGAAAAGTAAAAAATGGGAATGTGGGCTCGTCAAATATAACATTTCTTGAGATGTACACCTTTTTAGAGTCATTATCATAGCACTTATATCCCTTGTGACTATTGTTGTAGCCTATGAAAGTACATCTTGAGGATCTGGGACTTAACTTGTCCTTTCTATAATCTCCAAGAA
This sequence comes from Papaver armeniacum, assembly GCA_023531295.1. Classification (NCBI taxonomy): domain Eukaryota; kingdom Viridiplantae; phylum Streptophyta; class Magnoliopsida; order Ranunculales; family Papaveraceae; genus Papaver; species Papaver armeniacum. Next base: position 407,680 of record JAJJWW010011499.1, on the reverse strand, counting down.
AGGGGTAACAGGTGCAACCAAATACTTTAAGTAAAGAGTAGTCTGTAGTTTTTAAGAAAAGTACTTCATAAGGAGTAAGAAATTTGAGCAACTTAACTGGTGTTTTGTTGATTAGATAAATGGCAGTGATGAATGAATCAAACTAGAAGGACTTTGGAAGGCAAGCTTAGAAGGAGAGTGTGTTCCCTATCTCAGTAATGTGCTTATGCTTTCTCTCAACCAAGCCATTTTGCAGAGGTGTGTTGGGACATGAGATAGACATAGTTATGCCACGTTCATCAAGATACTATCTTAATTTTCCTTTGACAAGTTCAAAAGCCCCATATGTTTGAAACACTTTAATTGTTGGAGAAATAAGGTTTATATTCATAGTCTTGAAAAGCTTGAAGCAAGCCACAGTTTCAATTATGTCCTTCATGGGGTAGATCCAATGGAATCAACTGAAGTCATCAATGAAGAGGATATAATACCTATAACCCAATATGGATAATTCAGGTGTTGTCCCCCATAAATCGCAATGGATCAAAGCAAGTGGTAAAGTAGCATTTCTATCGGATGCTTTGAATGGTAAGCGCTTGCTCTTGCCCAAATAACAAGGATGATAGATAGAGTCAAACTCTAAATGCACCAGTGTATCATTGAGTTTGTGCATTATCTTATGAGCAGAGGATGACCCAAACGTTTATGCCGAATGGGTGAAGAAAAAGCAACTGAGAGAAGAGATGTAGGTGACTATTGAGTTGAACCAATAATAATGAAATAGAGATTATTGGTTTTGAGTCCTTCAACTAATACCTAATTTGTAGTAATGTCCTTAATCTCATAAACCCACGGTGAAAAGGATATAGAGCAATGATGCTCAATAATGAATTGACCCACCGAAATAAGATTTTTTTTTAAATTTAGGAACAAAACATACATTGGATACAATAAAAGACGTAGTGGAAGTATAAAGGACTGAGTCACCTATAAAGGTGATAGGAAGAATTACAAACCATTACTTGAGCTGGCCCATTGTAAGTTGAATTGTTAGTGAGTAAAGTAGGGTCATTGGTAATATGATGGGAAACCCCTGAGTTAGCTAGCCAATAAGTTGTAGCTAGGTAAACAGACATCTCAGAAAAAGAAGTTGCATTCTCTTTAACGCAAGTATTAGCTTGAGGTGTAAAAGTTTTGGATGGGGTAATTTTGGTTTAAAGTATCTAGATGGAGTGTATCTATATTTGCAGTTGGCGGCAGAATGCGCAATTTGTTTAAAAATTTGACACTCCGTATTTTCATAATCAATAAATGAATAAGAGGGTTTGTCGGATCTAGAAGAGTTTGAACTAGAACCTATAGAGTTAGAACTACAACCCCCAAGACTGAAAGTCTTTTTAGCAAAAATGCCTAAGGAGTTAGATCCAAGACAACTGTAGATTCAAGTTCTTGACTCTTCAACCATTGTTCATGGTTTATAAGTTTAGATGTGAGAGCAACATAAGAAAGTTCAGTATAACGATTTTGAATACACTAGTGGAAAATCAAAAAAAAATAGTCTGCCAGAAAAAGCCTTACAATCACTAAAAACGGCTGCTTTTGGGAGCCCTAAATTGGTAGTCTTATTTCTCAAAACGACTTCTCCTGGGAGAACTTGAATCCTTTCAGAAACGACTTCTTCAGGCAGTCAGTATATATTGACTGATAGAAGCAGCCGTTTATATTGAACATACTTTATCAAAAAAAAAAGTGAAATTGATTCAGCTGAATCAACTGAATCTAAAAATAAAAGCTGAATCACAATTAAATCAAATTTTACTTCAAATCTGTATAAATCAGAAAATTAAATGGATAATAACTTCAAAACTTAATTTGTATTAACAAGTGCTAACAGTTTAACTATCTAAAATACTTAAGTTCCAAATCTGACAACATGAAATGCTAAATTGTTTATTTCTATTACAAGCTTAACTGCCAAAACGTTAAATGCTAATTTTTTTATTTCTATTACAAGCTTAAGACTAAGTCTTATGGGGTGCTAGTCTAGCACCTAGATTAGCAGTCAGGACTACCTCATAAGTCTTATGGGAGTGCTAATCTAGCAGCTAGATTAGCAGTCCACGTCAATAGCAATATTTGAATGGTTCAACGCTTTAAATCTCGGTCGTCGATCAAAAATAAATCTCTCAGTAACGAACCATTCCGCGAAAAGGTAGTTTTCAAGCTACCAATCATTCAAACAGTAACTATCTAGCATGCTAGTTCACATACTAGCAACTGGTAGGAGAGAGAACTAGTGTTAACTTTTTTGCCACATTTTTTTTTTTTGAATTGCAACACTTAAGTGCTAATCTAGCACCTCCAATCTAGCCCATAAGACTTAGTCTAACTGCCAAAACGTTTCAACATGAATTTAAAGGATACAATTCAACATCTATGCCTTCGTATACATGGGAAAGGATCAACTTTGCAAGCTACCTTCAATTGCAAGCAGGAGTTGAAAACATGTTGCAAGTTTAACGATAAAGTATAGGATAATGCAAGGAACGTCAAATGTGATCGCCAATATAGAGGAGAAGCCATCAAGACGAAAATAGGTTTGCAGGACATCAAGATCATCGTCTGGATAGAAAATGGAATGCAGTTGTTGTGACAGAAAAGCAATCATCTTTAAGTTGGCTGTCAAATAAAAAATATTAGATTGAGCACGGCACCTTAATGAAAGAACAAAATAAAATAAAGAGAAATTAAAGAGCATTACTCACAAAAAGAAGAATCTAATGTTATCAGTCGGGGACAACGAATGGATCCACTGGATAAAACACCACATCCCTTAAATTCCAGCAGCACCATTAGAGGTCCTGCAATGTCAAGTGCATCCAATTTAGAGCATACACCTAAATTAAAAGACCAAAGAACAACTTACAATAGCAAACAAAAAAAAATATTTGGTCCGTTAATAGATTCTAATTGGGCAGAGAGAATTGCATAAAGAGATATGAGATACGTAATACACTTTGTTGAAACAAGACAAACAAAGAAATTAATCTCACTTACAGGAAAAAATGATGCTCGTTCAAGATGATCATAACCATCTAAATGAACTTGTTCAAGGTATGGGCATCTGAGTTAGGTCATGCCTCGGAAACCAACAAGACAAAGAGAAACTAGGAACGTACTGCTGAATTTTACTGCGGTTAGACTCTGTAGAAAAGTTGAAGTCATGTTCAGCACGTTTCAAAACATCAACCAGTAAGCATGTTAAGATTATTATATATTAGTTTTTACACAAACCTTGCAGTTGTTGAGGACCAGTGACTTGAGTACCGGGCAACCAACATCATCACTGAAAACCTCACAAATAGAAGTCGTCAGAGCTTCACAATTGTATCTCATCACCAGAGTCTTCAGGGTTTCCTTATTTTGCAACATCAACTTCTACGCATACACAAGACAACAAACACAAATTATAAATTAGACATTTCACAAATCGGCAAGAGAAAATTTCAATGGACATAATAACAAGACAAGAAAGGGAATACTAACCTCGAGAGAAATGTTGGGATAAGCTGCATTGAGATCGTGACATAGAAATGCAGGTTCTAAAACAAACATAATATGCTAATTGACACCAATGCATCATTAGAGTTTTGAATTTAGCTCCACTGACATGACAACTCAACTAGGAACGGCGTCCCTGCAAAATCATAGAAGTTAGACACAATGTATCATGTAGTTGTTGGTCTTGTATAACAATGAAAGTTTACCACAATTAGACTGAGTGTGTGTTTGAAAAAGGCAATTGCAAATGTAAGTATCAAATCTAATCGCCTAAAATAGGACGTGAATGTAATAGACCGTGATCAATGTTAATGGAGATTTACTACAAAAACAACAAGCATGCAACACGATATATATTAATGTAGCCTTATCCTCCAATTGGGAGAAAGAAATGGTTCCTAACCGAAATAATGTATATCTCTACAGGAGGTATATATTTTATACAATATATGCATTTTATGGAATGTGATGCCGTAGGTGACATGACCCACTATTTATTTTAATACTCGTTCACCGACTCAGTTATAACTGTGTGAATGTTGGATCTGAATGAGTCCAGGCTCAAGATTGGTACAAATAACAGAACTAAGCTTTTTCCTACATATGCCCTCACCCGAAAGATACCGCCTCCAAAAAGCGCACAGACGACCCCTAGTATGACTGCATCGCCAGCCACATAAGGATTCCCCATCCGTGTCACGAATCTAGACATGGCTCCAGAACCAAATCCAGCTGCCATTCTGCAAATTCATTTAGGTGTCAAGATGAATACCCACCACATTTAAAATTTAAGATAATAGTTCAACAATCGACTGTTATCAAGCCATGGATTCCCTGTGATTTTGAGGGCGAGCCCAATGCATCTGTCCAACTGTTAGCAAAGAACTAGAAGACGTAGATAGGGTGGGTTAGTTAGTTAGTTACTGGTTCTGGACATCGTCTTTCCCTCTAATTCTTTTCATAATACAAATTATACTGGTATAGGTGCACTGCACAGCAGCAAACATATGAGCTTTGGCCATTTTGAGTCACGCCAACACCAGGACATAAGCATAACCAAATCAAGACAAATGAGGTGATCAATATAACAAGAAAACGTGCAATCTATTGATGCATACCTGTGGATTCTTTCTAAAAAGAAAAATATGTCCATCAGAAATCACAACAAAGATAGCCCAAACACAATAAAGGGCATTTATTCCCAAACACTTAAAGATAAAGGGCATTGTTCCCAAACACAATAAAGGGCATTTATAAAGTGCAGACTAATAAATCTGACCGACCAATTTCTCATAAAAACATTTCACTGAGTACTTCGTATGCAATCACTAACATTAGTCATCAACAAACCATTCAAAATATCAGACTCATAAATATAATGGGTTTACATTTTACCTAAATCCAAATGATTCCCACTCTCGTCAAACTAGAGTACCATTAGCCATCCGCAGTTACCCATTCCTTCACTATCAAATATCCTCTCCCGGCTCTTCCCCATTTCTCTGCTCCCTAGTTTATTGATGAAATTTCAGGTGGGTTAAACCCTTGTTTGTAATAGGTAAATATTCACCTTTAACATAAGACATTTTACAACAACAAAATCCCTGCAAAGTTAGGTAATGGTTATACACAAAGGATATAAGTTTTAACAGGATCTTAGTGGATAGATAAGAACAGGGGTTATGGTTCTCTTAGTTATTATTCTGAAAGCTATAAGAACTTCATTAGAATCCTAGTACAGTACGATAGCACAACATTTTATATTTAGGTCTAAATAAAGAAAACACAAAGAACAAAGCCATTTCACTAATTCACCCCATTACTCCAACAATACAAACACTACCCTAAATATCTACATTTATACACCTCTCACGGAAGATAAGAGAAGTCCCCAAATCAACAATTGCATAAATAGAATAATCGAATTAACCCTAATCTTTATACAAAAGTAAAAAATAATTACACCTAAAGAAAAATTAAAATCCAAATTAAAACTTAAACCAAAGCATTCAACTCAAAATCACTCTCACAGGTGAATCTCAACAGAAAATCAACTCAATTGAAAACATCCAAGCCCTAATTTGACATAGGAAAACAAAACCCCAAAATCCCTAACCAACGAAAACTTTGAAAACAAAAACTATAAACCCTTAAATTGACACAACAAAACAAAAGAAAAGAAACCCGGATCTTACATCGCCAAAAAAAAAGCTTATAAAACAACAAAATTGAAAGCATACAGATCTGAAACTTACTCTGGTGTTTGTTAAAGTGGTAGTCGAGATGATTATTAAGGTAGGGTTGAAATTAGTCTGGTGTTTCATCAGGTGGAGGCAAGATTTAGGGTTGAAACTGAGAGAGAACTTAGAGAATTGATGGAGATAAGTGAACTTGTGAGAGAACTGAGAGAGATAAGGCAGTTCGAGGGAGAAATGATTTGTTTCTAGAAGTGCGGACCATAGAAAGAATTGCCTGTAACAGTCTTAATTTAAATCCACGTGGATTTTATTTTATTTATTAAATTATCCTCTTGTGTTAGACTAAGTCTTATGGGCTAGATTGGAGGTGCTAGATTAGCACATAAGTGTTGCAATTCAAAAAAAAAGTGTGGCAAAAAAGTTAATACTAGTTCTCTTTCCTACCAGTTGCTAGCATGTGAGCTAGCATGCTAGAGACTTACGCTGAATGATTCAGCGCGAGGAAAAGTACCTTTTCGCGGAATGAAACATCGCTAGAATATTGTTTTTCCCCAAATTTATCGTACCATCACAGTAAGTGGGTACCAGCAATATTATTTATTGTTGGAACTATTCGTGTGGGGTCCGACCAAGGGTTGGTACCATTATTTTGAGAAGCATAAAGGGATGTGTGAATGACGTGTCATCACCTTATGCATTTGTGCCTTTGATAGACACATTTTTGTGTCTAATTTGATCTCAATACTATATATTGTTGGCACTCGATTTTGTACTAATTTTGGTTTTTATTTGTGTGTAGGTGTTTTTGGAGAAATACACTTGTGTGGAAAAAGTTGCTCAAAAAGTGTTATTTGGACCCCCGGGAGAAAAGTGATAAAGGCACCCTCAATTTGGATAAGGGCACCCCAGGCACCCCAGCTGATAAAGGCGCCCATGTTTTGGATCGGGGCACTTCATCCTCTCCATTTCAAATTTGGTTTTGGCGGGAAAATATTCATATTCACTGGCAGATTTTTGTTTGGATTTTTGGACGTGTTATAGGGAGATTAAATGGCTGAAAATTTGTGGGATTGTTCCTGGGACATGTATAAAGCTATTACAAGTGTTTTGGTCGATCAAATTTGGCTGAAAAATCCGTGAGAAGAAATCAGAGCAATACGTGCATGGGGAGAGTTTTCACGGGATTGTACGTGCCGATGAGATTCTACGTGGGTAGCAGCGTGTTTTATATTATCTGGGAAGAGTAATGAACGTGTAGAAGCATGCTTGCCAGAGAAAACAGCGTGGAGGAGATAAAAAAGGGAAGAAATTTATCTCGAGAATATTTTTCATTCACTGCCGAGTAATGGAAGAATTTTCGGGAGTAATGAAGAGATTTTGAGGCCCCGACTAGTATATAAAGAGTTCTGGGGTCGATTAGAAGCGGAGGGAGAGCTTGGGGGAGAGTTTAGAGCGTTAATAGGTTGACAAATCAAAGTTGCAGAGCATATTTTTTCTGCTCCTGTGGAGATGAAGAACACGAAGAACAGACGGCCAGGAACCGTCGTTCCTAAACAGTGTTAACGACTCGCTGTTGTGGGTCATAGTTTGGAGGCGGACTTAAATCAACAGTATTAGCGACAGAAAGGTTTTATCGTTCTTTGCAACAGCTCGGTTTGTAACACTTATAACTGTTACAAACCCTGTTTTTATTTGATATCTCTCCTTTTCATCATTTGTAAGCACCTTTGAGCAATAAAATCATATATTGAGCGTGTTTCCAACATGATGAGCTAAACCCCATCTCTGGGACGACGGACGGAGATGAATTTCATCATGTGGTAAATTAAATTAATTCCTTAATTACTTTTTGCACCGATTTTTTAATGATTCATGATTTCTATTAATTATTTGTTATTTTGTCTGATGTCGCATGCTTAGTTTAAATTACTTTTGATGCGTCATGCTTACGATTTACAGATAATGTTTTATGAAATCTACTTTGGCAAAGAATAGAGTTAGTGTTTCTTTTATTTTGAGCGATAATTGCCTAGGATTAATTTACGAACCACTTGAATATGAAAGTCGGTAAAATCCGGAGTCCCAGTAACGCTCTTCATCCTGTGACAATTTTTGTATATATTTTTCTTTTATTTTCTTTTATTAATTCTTAAAATGAATCTCGTCAAGTCCGAGTGAACGACAACCCTTTTATTACTACAACATCATTGAAAATAACCATCAGCCTTCTACCCAACAGACTTTGTCTGTTAATATTCCACTTTTGATGCGACAAAAGATGTACATGTCAAATGAAATTTTGTGGCGCTGTTTGGTTCAGCGCCCAACGCTATTTTATTCAGCGACTAGCATGCTAGACTAGCACTCCCATAAGACTTAGGTGATTTTGCTAGCTGACGTGGATTGCTAATCTAGGTGCTAGACTAGCACCCCATAAGACTTAGTCTTACTGGTTGCATTCTACCTAACTTGATTTACTTTGTAGGAATTATTGTTTAGTCCACTTTTTCATGACTCAGTTAATGGCTAGTCCACCCATGAAAAATATTTACTCCCTAGTCCACCCATGAATTACTGTTTAGTCCACTTTTTCATGACCCATGTTTTTGGACTAGATTATTTACTCTCTAGTCCAAAAACTTCGTGGAGATTATAAAGTGTATTTTCTAAACCTAAAACACCCTTCTATGTTTAATTAGTATCAACACATGTAAATGTTACTAGTAGTATGTTACTACATACTAGTAATATCAATACGGTGATACTACATATTAATATGTACTATACTAGTAGTAACAAAAATATCTTATTGTTACTAGTGAATTAGGTAACTACTTTACTATACTAGTAGTAACTACTAGTAGTAACATATGTAGTATCAATACATAACAATTTTTTGATATGTAGTATCAATACATAACATACTACATATCAATATGTGGTATCAATATATAACGTACTACATATCAAACATACTACATATCAATATGTAGTATCAATATATATAACATACTACATATCAAACATATACTACATATCAATATGTAGTACATATCAATATATAACGTACTACATATCAATATGTAGTATCAATATATAACATACTACATATCAAACATATACTACATATCAATATGTAGTACATATCAATATGTAGTATCAGTATCAATATATAACGTACAACATATCAATATGTAGTAGTATCAATACATAACATATTACTACTAGTACTAGTCACTACTAGTATACTAGTTACTTCTAGTATACTACATACTACTTACTAGTTACTACTAGTATACTACATACTACATATGTTATTACTACATACTAGTTACTACTAGTATACTACATACTACTAGTATACTAGCTACTACTAGTATACTACATATGTTATTACTACATACTACATATGTAGTAACATATGTATTAATATACGTAATCTTATATGTTAGGGTTAGTAGAGTAATTTTACTCTTTTCAAAACTTTTTTGGACTAGCGAGTAAATGTGTTTTCCCGCTGGACTAGCCAGTAACCCGGGTCGAGTTTACTGGACTAAACAGCAAATCTCTCTTTACTTTTCCATCGAAAAAGACTACCTTCGGAAGCCCATTATATAAAGAAAGCCCGGGGTAGTTTTATTTATGAAGCCCAAACAGACTTAAAAAACCTATTTTCCACTAGTGATAGCAACAATGATGTCATGATTATTTGTACCCAAACCTTGTAAACTATGCATAGTAATATCACTTTCAGAAATAGCTTTTGTAATGACAACCAAGGAATCTGTAATAGATTTAATCTCTTGAAGATAGTCACTAATAGATTTAGTGCATATTGTATAGTCGATTTCTAAGCATGGACTTATGAGCAGAGGACTAATTTTTTAACTTATTAGCAAGATAAGACAAAACCTGAGTTGCCGTTTACATCCAGGAATAAAAGTTGTAATAGGTGGAGAGAAGGTAGCATTTAAGCAACTATTAACTAGTCTATCCCATCTAAACCACTTTAAGTAAGCAGGATTTGGAGCAGATGCATCTCCAACACCAATAGTTCCAGCAGGACCAGGTAAAGAACCATCGAGATAGCCAAATGAATTTGTACTTATCAAAATCGAGGATAACAAAGATGTTCATACCCAAAAATTAGTATCATCAAGTTTAATGGAGATGAAGTGAGCAATATTTATGAAGGGTAAGGTGGTTGCAACTTCATAGTGAAGAGGTTCAGGTAGCTACGCAATTGAACAATATCCATGAACAATTTGAAACATATTCTATTTGATTTGTAATTGTACAAAGCACTTATACAAAAACCAGTTCATGAACATAATGCCACGGTTTGCAAAACAAGTTCGCATACCTTAATTCATTAAAGTTCCAGGGACTTTAGTTCGCAAACGAACTTGAGTTCATGAGTATGAGTTGTCATACTTACCGAGTATAGAACCTAACCACTGTGTTCGCAAACTGAGTACTCGAACCACAATTCCAGACCTAGCCTAGTCTTGTCATTTGCAAACACTATTTGCAAACCACAGTTTCAGACCTTTCATAGTTAAACCCGTTCGCAAACAAGATTTCCAGACCCGAACTAGTACTCCACAGTTCGCATACTATGTACGCATATTGTGTTGTATCCAGATATTGGTAGTAGTTCTAAAACTCTCATTCAATCATTGAAACATCCTTGGAAGACAATAATGGTAATCTTACACATACCACTAGCTTCAAGTAATTTTCAAATGATTAATTGATTAATACGAAACTTCCCAAGTTAACATCAAATGATTGTCTCACACAAATCATGTAAGATGTTCAACTAAACTCGTCAAGTAGATGATGAAGTTAGGCTAAAGCTAAAAAGCTTCCAACACGTATTTCGAGAAATATACAAACGAGGTAAACTCGGCTCGAAATTTCAAATGTGGATGACACAAAGTATATATAGTTATACGACTTAGTCTCATTAGAAGATAAAATAGAATATACTTCTGAGTGATAGATAAGTTTTAGTCTCCACATACCTTTTGTTGATGAAGTTCCTCCAAGCTCTTCAGTAGATATTCTTCTTCAATTGGTGAATGCCATGAAGTCTAATGATCAATTACACACTTCTATCCTAATATGAGACATAGCTATAAGTAGACTTGTTAGAGCACTGCTCGGTCGAACTCGCAAGCGTTGCTATCTCAAGCTTGTTTGTCAAGTTTAGTTGCCAAAACTATAAGTCTTGATTTTTAGTCTACTTATAGCCAAGTCACGGATTATGATATAATATGTAGTTGAGCTTTAGACTTCACGACGTTCATGGATTGAAGACGAAGAACTACTAAAGGGAGTTTGTGGAACTTCATCAAAAAAGGGTATGTGGAGACTTGAACTCATCTATCACTTGGAAAGTCTATTTTTATTCTATCTCCTGTTGAGACAAAAGTCGTATTGCTATATAGACTTCATATTATACACATTTGGTATTTCGAGTTGAGTTTAACTCGCTTATCTATTTCTCGAAATATGTGTTGGTAAGCTTTCGATTTAACCAAGTTCATCTTATATTCTTGACGAAAGTCAAAAAGATTATCATGTGAAAATCGCCTGGTAACATCTTATATGATTTGTGTGAGATAATCATTTGGTGTAGACTCGGAATGTTTCGTATTGATCATTTGATCACTTGAAAATTGCTTTGAAGCTAATAGTTTGTATGAGACAGCTATTGTCGTCTTCTAAGAATGTTTCAATGATTGAAATGGGAGTTTAGAACAATTAACCTTTGATTGGATATAGCATAGTATACGTACTTGTATGCTAACTATTGCAAGTTATTCCAAGTTCGAGAATCCAGTGTGCATACTCGTATGCGTACTAAATTCAACAGTTGAAGTCCGGGAACTAAAGTATGCGTATTCGTTTGCATACTTACTTCAACTGAGTTTTGGTAGTGTATGACAGTATGCGTACAAGTTTGCATACTGGGGAACACAGGCCAAGTCCGAGAACTCAGGGATGCGTACCCGTTTGCATACTTGAGTGGGTTAAGTTCTAAAATCGTAAATGTATGTTTACATACTCATGAACAAATACATTTATATAACAAGGAATGCAATCTTTCAAACCGTGGCTATAATGTTCATGAATTGATTCGAGTGAATCAAAACCGATTTTGCTTCAATTGTGTCATGTATACTTCTATGAGAATATAAACAATTGAACAACTCTATAACTAGTTTTATTTGAGTCATTTGAACTAGTTGTGTTAAGATGAACAAGGTTCATATGGAAGTGTTCATATGGCTAACTTCGGTTAACTATTGTTGAGCTAACTAAGTGTACACGTTTAGGTACGGTTACCCATATCTAAATGAAGGTGCATTTCATTTGTTTGTAACAAGCTAAGTTTGATCTAACGGTTGAAAGATATAGCTTGAATCTAATCATGTTTTCATTGAACGGTGAATATTGGTTACTTTGTCTCAAAGTAAACAAACCCTGATTTGGAGACTATATAAGGAAGAACTCTAGCAACTGGGAAACCTAATCCCCACACCTCTTGTGTGATACTAGTTGCGACTAGAATCGATTCTCCTTTAAACTTAGGTGTTTCCCAAAACCCTGTAGGTTAAGATTATTGTGAGGTGATTGATATTACTTGGCCGTTCTTCAGGAATATAAGTCCGGTGTATCAATTGGTTCCTGTATCAAAAGACGGAACAAAACTCGTAGGTATTTCTGTGGGAGACAGATTTATCTTTTCAATAGACTTTTCTGTGTGAGACAGATTGGTTTATCAAGTCTTCGACTTTGGGTCGTAGCAACTCTTAGTTGTGGGTGAGATCATCTAAGGGAATCAAGTGCGCAGAATCCGGCGTGGTTCTAGAGGCGTAAGGAACGCATTTTACCTTGATCAGTGTGAGATTGGTTAGAGATCAACTACATTCCAGTCTGAAGTTAACTTGCAGTAGGCTAGTGCCTGTAGCGGCTTAATATAGTGTGGTGTTCAAATCTGGACTAGGTCTCGGGGTTTTTCTGCATTTGCGGTTTCCTCATTAACAAAATTTATGGTGTTTGTGTTATTTCTTTTCCGCATTATATTTTCTATATAATTGAAATATCACAGGTTGTGCGTAGTTCAATCAATTGGTAAATCCGACCTTTGGTTGTTGATTAAAATTGATTGATCCTTGAACATTGATCTTTGGTACCGTTCAAGTTATTTCTCATATCAATCAGGCTCACAGAACTTCTTCTGTTTGATTGCAGATTGTATTGAGAAATTGAGATACAACTCTTAGATATATTTCCATTGATTGAGTCTGAATGTCTAGTTGATTCTCTTGGAATTATATTGGAGTTTGTCCATACAAATTGCCTAAACGGAATATTGGGTGTGGTTGTTGTACCCCCGGTTTTTCAAGACTAGAAATTAAGTATATAGTTTTGATCAACTAAACTTGACAAACAAGATTGAGATATCAACGCTTGTGAGTTCAACCGAGCAGTGCTCTAACAATCTCCCCCTTTGTCAACTTTAGTCACAAAACTATCGATACATATGGGTTACAAAATAAATAAACCTTGTAGCTTCTGATCCATCATGCTTGATTTCCTTGGCTCTTCAACTTCCTTAAATTCTTCGTTACTTCAAGTTCTCCATCGATTCTGAATGTGTTCAACTCAACATCATTGTTGTTGAAGATCCGTAGCAACAACAATACGAAAACAAATGTTCTCAATAATTGTTTTTCAGTGTCATAGACAGTCAGACTCAATCAATGGAAATACATCCAAGAGTTATATCTTTGTTTCTCAATGTAATCAGCAAATCAAACAGATAGAATCCGTGAGCCTGATTATTATGAGAAACAACTTGAATGGTACCAAAGACCAATGTTCAAGTGTCAATCAATTTATATCAACAACCAAAGGCTGGATTATCTAATTGATTGAACGACGCACAACCTGTGATATTTCAATTATATAAAAAATATAATGGTGAAAAGAAATAACATAGACACCAGAAATTTTGTTAACGAGGAAACCGCAAAAGCAGAAAAACCCCGGGAGCTAGTCCAAATTTGAACACCACACTGTATTAAGCCGCTACAGACACTAGCCTACTGCAAGTTAACTTCGAACTGGAATGTAGTTGAGCCCTAACCAATCTCACACTGATCAAGGTACAATCGTGTTCCTTATGCCACTAGAACCACGCCGGATTCTGTGCACTTGATTCCCTTAGATGATCTCACCCACAACTAAGAGTTGCTACGACCTAAAGTCGAAGACTTGATAAACAAATCTGTATCACACAGAAAAGTCTATTGAATAAATAAATCTGTCTCCCATAGAAATACCTACGAGTTTTGTTCCGTCTTTTGATAAATCAAGGTGAACATGAACCAATTGATACACCGGACTTATATTCCGAAGAACATCCTAGTAATATCAATCACCTCACAATAATCTTAATTGTATGGTAGTGAAACAAGATATTGTGAAATCACAAACGATGAGACGAAGATGTTTGTGACTACTCTTTATCTTTCCTATCGGAGATTAAATGTCGAGCAAATTTTAGAGAAGATAGTACTCAATACGATAGAACAAAGAAAGATCAGAACAAGCAACTACAGAGAAAATAGTTGGGTCTCGCTTCACAATCCCAATGAAGTCTTTAAGTCGTTAACCTATAATGGTTTTAGGAAAAAACCTAGGTTAAAGGATAATAGAAGGCCAAAGCACTCCAATGATTCTAAACGTGTTCAAGTCATCGTCATAGTTGTTGAAGATCCGTAGCTACAACAATATATAAAAACAAGTTGTTTTCGTATTGTTATATAGTGTCATAGTATTATTACACAACATCAAAGTCTAATTGCATCACAACTTTGACAACAATACTATGGTGATATGTATAACTCCCCCTTAGTCAATACTTCATCTCACAATGAAAACCACTCCCCCTTACATAATGATCCGTAAACCATATGTATTTGTAGTGTGAACTACACAATAATTCTCCCCCTTTTTGTAAATATAAATTGGAAAGGTACGAAAACTAGCGGGATCATACTGAAATTCTCATAGAGATACTTCATGGCTAAAAGAGTACATATCAACTTTGTTACGATGATTTCACATAGTCGAAACTTAGTGTATTCATCAAGGAGTTTATAAAGATATAAGATAGCTCCTACAATATTCCACAACCGCACTCCCCACTAAGATTTTGCAATTAAGCACAAGTTCAATTAAGAAGTCTCCCTTATAAAATGTCATTCCCGAAAGAACAACAAGAGCGACCTTACTTTTACAAGAAAAGAAGGATTTCTTTGGACATTAACAAATTACATGAAAAATGAATTTGTATCCAGAAAGCTCAATTAAATTAACCACAAGAGAACCCATGATTAATTTAATCGGAAATGCTCAACATAAGAGAACTTACGGAGCCGCACAGTACTTTCACATAGAAGTGGATCAGGGAAAGTTCAATGCTACGGAATATACAAAGATTCATTCTATTTTCATCAATATTTGCATAATGATACCATAGACTTAATCTTTGTTATCAAAAGTTCATTATATTTTCCATCAATATTTGCATAATGACATATAATAGACTCAACTTTTGACATATATGGGACAATCATAGTTCACGGACGTAAACATACATATCCCATAAAATTATTTTTGCAATATATAAAACCAATAAAGATTAATACTGCAAAATCATCTTCCAAATAAACTTTAGAATTTAAATAAATAAATCTAAAAACATTGCAAGATGAAAATCGTTGGCAATAACTATGTGTACTCACAATAATTGTTATTCGAAACCCTAGTTATCCTTCTTAAAACACAAGAATAAATTCTCATAAGAAGTTTCCTAGACAAAAACCAAAACCAATCACAAGATAAATAAAGTTCACGTTCGGAAGCTGCACGGGTTTCAAGACCTTTGAGCTTGTGATTGACAACATCAACTGCTTCTTCAGAGAAGGTATTCTCGTTCAGAAGATCCTTAACATCTGTCTTCATGAGATCAAGGTCAGAGTTAACCTTTTTTAACTCAGTTCGTAACACATCAAGACCTTTCATGGTATCAACAAGTTGCAGTTTTGCTTCCTCAAAGTGTCTAATAAAATCAAGAACCACTTCAACAAAAATCTCTTCATCATCCTCAATGTCTGAATAATTATCAGGAGATTGAGAAGAGAAATTGTCAACTTCTACAAGAGTTCTTTTCTTCTTCCCTTTGGATTCGAAACCAAAACCCTTATCAAGAAAACCTTTTGCAAAATCACAAGTGCCAGGAGGTGACGCCATTCTTGACAAGAAAATAACCCGGAGTACGTGTACTCAACTTAATAGGTTTGGTATTTAAATGGTTTCTCAGGGAATAAGATTTTAGGGTTTCTAAAGACAGTTCGTGACAAGTAACACGGGTACCCGCACGTACATAGCCTTCACCCATAAACAAGAGACATTAAGACAACAGAAATGGCAAACCAAGAAAATTGTTTGCAAATAAGAATATTGCTAAGTGAATATTTTCACAAAACTTAGCTCAATAAATTTTATATTCTCCCAAGAAGAAAATTTAGAGCGTAAGAGTAGCATTTTGGACCATTACAAAATTCAAAAAAATAATTAAACCTAATATTTTTGAAATTAAAGGACTTAAGCAACAATGCATGTGGACAAAAATTTGGCTAGAAACCGATAAGATAGTAGCACGAACAAAATAGAGAATATTTTTCAGCAGACATACTTGTTTATAGAACAATCTTACCCAACAGGATTTTTCATGAGTAAGATTTCAAACCTTGTGATTAATTAGCACAAGTATGAGATCTAAGCTCATTAAATGAATGGTGTTCACGGTTGAGTCTCTTTTTCGTTCCAATTCTAGGAGATAACCCATTTTGATGTGAAAAGTTATCTTAAAACTTACTGTCATCAAAATACGAGACTATGTTTGAATCCTTACCCGAAGAAGTTTGTCTGGAGACATTCATCAGCCTGTTGACAAGATCATTGTATCCCTCAATTATCATATTTAGGTTGACCTTCATGTCTCCAATGTAGTTTCCACCTTTCGGAGATTTTCTCACTTCTTAAACATTATTTTCTACTTTAGGTTGAGGAGAACCTTTCTGAAATCTTCTTGACGGAATTATGTTACCGCTACTATTATGTGTTCGAACGTTGGATGAGCAAATTGAACTGACTTTCATGGAAGGGTTCACAGGGAAAGTACATTTCCTCAATTTGCATCTTCGTTGAACTTTTCCTTTTGAATCACAAAAGAGACATCTCAGATCACGAGAGTGATTAGAGTGAATAGTATTAACAGGATCGTTAGGAGATTTCTTCCTTCCGGGAGATGTAATGACTTCTTGATGAGTGGAAGTAATAGGCACATCTTTTGAAATCAGAAGAATATGTATTTCAGTTTCTGGAACTATTTTTGTCGGAGGATCATGATTATACATGGTCACATTTTCTAACTTCACAGTTGGTTCGGAAGCGATTGGTATAATGGACTCCTCAGAACATCCTTTACATTGAATAAAGAGTTTACTCTATAGATGTTCAATTTCCAAAGCATTCTCCTTGAGTTTGGCCTCATGGAGAGCCTTAATTTGGAGAACACGAACCCTTACTATACCAATGAGTGCATTGATTTTGTGTTTCAACCGATTATTTTTATCAGCCTGGATTCTAACAAGTTTTAGAATCATTGCACTTTCTTTGGCTGCTTCCCTTTCTTCATTAGAGTCAGACTCGTTTGAAAGGTAATCGGGGTAACACTTATCAGTGCAAGTATGTTTCGTTGGAACACAATGTTCATTTATATTCGAGATTGACAAATCTTTCTCTTTAATAGATTTTATAGAAACATAACTTTTGTCTCTGGTGATGCATTTGTCAGAGATAGCACAACTGTCCATAGAGTCGGATCACTACAAACACACACTTATAAGGTCTTAAACGTGTTTGCCTTCTCTGATACCAATTGAAAACGCGGGGGTCTAACAACCACACCCAATATTTCGTTTAGGCAATCTGTATGGACAAACTCCAATATAATTTCCAAGAGAATCAACTAGACAGTCAGACTCAATCAATGGAAATATATCCAAGAGTTGTATCTCAATTTCTCAATTCAATCTGCAATCAAACAAATAGGAATTTGCGAACCCGACTGAATATAAGAAATAACTTGAACGGTACCAAAGACCAATGTTCAAGCGTCAATCAATTTATATCAACAACCAAAGGTTGGGTTATCTAATTGATTGAACATACATACAACCTATGATATTTCAATTATATAAACAAATATAATGCGGAAAAGAAATAACACAGACACCAGAAATTTAGTTAACGAGGAAACCGAAAAAGCAGAAAAACCCCGGGACCTAGTCCAAATTTGAACACCAAACTGTATTAAGCCGCTACAGACACTAGCCTACTGCAAGTTAACTTCGGACTGGAATGTAGTTAATCCCTAACCAATCTCACACTGATCAAGGTACATTCGCGTTCCTTACGCCTCTAGAACCACGCCGGATTCTGCGCACTTGATTCCTTTAGCTGATCTCAACCACAACTAAGAGTTGCTATGACCCAAAGTCGAAGAATTGATAAACAAATCTGTAACACACAAAAAAGTCTATCGAATAGATAAATCTGTCTCCCACAGAAATACCTACGAGTTTTGTTCCGTATTTTGATAAATGAAAGTGAACATGAACCAATTGATACACCGGACTTATATTCCCGAAGAACAGCCTAGTAATATCAATCACCTCACAATAATCTTAATCGTATGGTAGCGAAACAAGATATTGTGGAATCACAAACGATGAGACGAAGATGTTTGTGACTACTTTTTATCTTGTCTATCAGAGATTAAGTCTCGAGAAAATCTTAGAGAAGATAGTACTCAATACGATAGAACAAAGCTAGATCAGAACACACAATTACAGAGAATATAGTTGCGTCTGGGCTTCACAATCCCAGTGAAGTCTTTAAGATGTTAACCTATAATGGTTTTAGGAAAAACCTAGGTTAAAGGAGAATCGAGTCTAGTCGCAACTAGTATCACACATGAGGCGTGGGGATTAGGTTTCCCAGTTGCTAGAGTTTTCCCTTATATAGGCTTCAAATCAGGGTTTGCAATCAATGTTACATTGTTAAAAAAACATTCAATATTCACCGTTAGATGAAAACCTGATTAGACTCTAGTTAATATATTTTAACCTTTAGATCGAACTTAGCTTGTTACACACAAATGAAAAGTGACTTCATTTAGATATGAGTAATCGTACCTAAACGTGTACACCTTTTTGGCTCAACAATAGTTAACCGAAGTTAGCCATATGAACACTTTCATATCAACCTTGTTCATCTTAACACAACTAGTTCAAATGACTCAAATGAAACTAATAGAGTTGTTCGATTGTTTATATTCTCATAGAAGTATACAAGATACAATTGAAGTAAAATCGATTTTGATTCACTCGAATCAATTCATGGAAATTATAGCCACGGTTTGCAAAAGATTGCATTCCTTATTTTACAAATGTACTAGTTCATGAACAAACCGATTTTAGAACATAACCCACTCAAGTATGTAACCGGGTACGTATACCTAAGTAGCCGGACTTGGTCTGGGTTCGCCAGTATGGGAACTGTACGCATACTGTCGTACACCACCAAACTCAGTTGAATTCCCGGACTTGAATTGTTACGCCGGTACACATACGGGTATGCATACTAAGTTCCCGGACTTCAACTAACAAACCAGTACCCATACGGGTATGCGTACTATGGTTCCCGAACTTGGAATAACTTGCAACAGTTAGCATACAAGTACACATACTGTGCTATATCCAATCAATGGTTAATTGTTTTAAACTCCCGTTTCAATCATTGAAACATTCTTAGAAGACGACAATAGCTGTCTCACACAAACTATTAGCTTCAAAGCAATTTTCAAGTGATCAAATGATCAATACGAAACATTCCGAGTCTACACCAAATGACTGTCTTACACAAATCATATAAGATGTTACCAGGCGATTTTCACATGATCATCTTTTGACTTTCGTCAAGAATATAAAATGAACTTGGTTAAAGCGAAAGCTTACCAACACATATTTCGAGAAATATGTAAGCGAGTTTTAGCTCGAAATATCAAATGTGTATAATTGGTTTTAGCTCGAAATATTAAATGTGTATAATTGAAGTCTATATAGATATACAGATTTTGTCTCAAATAGGAGATATGGTAGAAATAGACTTTTGAGTGATAGATGAGTTCAAGTCTCCACATACCTTTTGTTGATGAAGTTCCACAAGCTCCCCTTAGTAGTTCTTCGTCTTCAATTGATGAACGCCGTGAAGTCTAAAGCTCAACTACACTTTCGATCATAATCCGAGACTTAGCTATAAGTAGACTAGAAATCAAGACTTATAGTTTTGGCAACTAAACTTGACAAACAAGCTTGAGATAGCAATGCTTGCGAGTTCGACCAAGCACTGATATGTATCACTCTCTTTTAGTCAATACTTCCATCTTAGAATGAATCCACTCCCCCTTACTTAATGATCTGTAAACCATATGTATGTAGTGTGAACTACTAAATAATTCTCCCCCTTTTTGTCAATATAAATTGGCAAAGGTACGTAAACTATGAGATCATAATGAATTCTCAAAAGATAATTCATGACTAAAAAGAAACAATATCAACTTTTTTTCGATGGTTTCACATAGTCGAAACTTAGTGTATTCATCAAGGAGTTTATTAAGATACAAGTTAACCCCTTCAAATTCCACAACCGCTCTCCCCACAAAGATATGGCAATTAAGCACAAGTTCATTTAAGAACTCTCCCCATTTGATGTCATTCCCAAGATAACAACATGAGCGACCTTATTTTTACGAGAAAATAAGAATTTCTTTGGACATTAACAAATATCATGGATTTTTATCCATTAAACCTCGAGTAAATTAACCACAAGAAGATCTTATAGATTAATTTAGCCGGAAATCACTCAATATAAGAAAACTTACGGAGTAAATATAGTACTTTTACAAAATAGTGGATCAGGGAAAGATCAATACAACGGAATTTCTCAAAAAGTCCATTCTATCTTTTATCAATATGTGCATAAAGACATAATAGACTTAACTTTTGAGCATATATGAGATAATAGCACAATTCACGAATGTAAAGGCATATATATCTCATAAGACATTTGCAATATGTAAAACCAATAAGATTAAATACTGCAAGTTCATCTTCCAAACAACTTATAATTTAAATAAATAAATCTAAAAACATTGCAAGATAAAAAGTCGTTGGAAATAGACATGTGTAATCACAATATTTGCTATACCAAACCCTAGTTATCCTTCTCAAATATAAGAATAAATTCTCATGATAAGAAGTTTCCTAGACATTATTTAAACTTTAGAACGATAAAAGATATTTCACTTACTTTGAAGACTCTTCTCATATTCCCTGTATTCATCAAGTTCATCTTCGATTAGATCAATCCTAGATTCGAGATTATCGATCTTATCTTCGAGTCTTTTGGTTGAAGTTTCAAGTTCATTCTTCAAAGCATGTACTTATTCCAAAACAAGATTCATCGTTAGTGAGAGCTTATCAAGATGAGAGATCGTGGGATTCTCACAAGATGAGGAGTCACGTTTATATTGACCTAACTCACTATCAGAAAAATCAAAACGAACTTTCCTATCAATTTTATTGATTGACGAGAAGGATTTTTTACGAGACTTTCTTTTTATCTGTCTAAGAGATTTCTTTAACTGTTGTACAAACAGTTAAAGTGTTGAATTAAAGCAATTCTCATCCTTAATGTCAATCAATTCGGGACATAAAGAATTTACATCAGGTGCAACAACAGGATTGCAAGACACGTGAAATTTTTCTCTTTTACTTAGTTCAAGATCAAAAATCTTTAGCTTTCCAACACGGGTATTTCTGGAAAGTATTTCAAGGTTATTTCCCTCAACAATGACATGTTTCTTAGAATCGTATCTAGCTGCTAGAGATCTGAGAATCTTCATCACAATGTCCTTTTCAGAAATAGTCTTACCCAATGCAAATGATGCATTAAAAATTTCAGACACTTTGTGATTAAACTTATCAAATGAATCTTCATCAGCCACATGAAGGTTTTACCAATCAGAATTTAGGTTTTGAAGCCTAGCTTCTTTATCAGAGGTATTCCCTTCAAATACGGTTGTTGAGATATCCCACGCATCTTTAGACTTAGTGCACGTAGTCACATGGTGTTGAAGATCTGGGGTAATGGCATGAATGATAGCATTTAATCCATCAGAATTTCGCTTTGCAGCACTAATCTCAACTTCATTATATCTACCAATATCCTTTGCAACAGTTACACCATCTGTTAGAGCACTGCTCGGTCGAACTCGCAAGCGTTGCTATCTCAAGCTTATTTGTCAAGTTTAGTTGTCAAAACTATAAGTCTTGATTTCTAGTCTACTTATAGCTATGTCTCGGATTGGGATAGAATGTGCAGTTGAGCTTTACACTTCACGACGTTCATCGATTGAAGATGAAGAACTACTATGGGGAGCTTGGGAACTTCATCAACAAAAGGTATGTGAAGACTTGAACTCATCTATCACTCAGAAGTCTATTTCTATTCTATCTCCTATTGAGACAAAGTCGTATAGCTATATAGACTTTAAATTATACACATTTGATATTTCGAGCTGAGTTTAACTCGCTTACATATTTCTCGAAATATGAGTTGGTAAGCTTTCGCTTTAACCAAGTTCATCTTTTATTCTTGACGAAATTCAAAAGATGATCATGTGAAAATCGCCTGGTAAAATTTTATATGATTTGTGTGAGACAGTCATTTGATGTAGACTCGGAATGTTTCGTATTGATCATTAGATCACTTGAAAATTGCTTTGAAGCTAATAGTTTGTGTGAGATAGCTATTCATGTCTTCTAAGAATGTTTCAATGATTAAAATGGGAGGTTAGAACAATTAACCATTGATTGGATATAGCACAGTATGCGTACTTGTATGCTAACTGTTGCAAGTGTATTCCAAGTCCGGGAATTTAGTATACGTACCCGTATGCGTACTGATTCAACAGTTGAAGTCTGAGAACTATAGTATGCGTGCCCGTATGCATGCTGATTTCAAATGAGTTTGGTCGTGAACAATAGTATGCGTACATGTTTGCATACTGGCAAACAGACCATATCCGGGAACTATAAGTATGCGTACACGTTTGCATACTTGAGTGGGTTAAGTTCTAAAATCGGTTCAGTATGTTTATATACTCATGAACTAATACATTTATATAATAAGGAATGCAATCTTTGCAAACCGTGGCTATAATGTTCATGAATTGATTCGAGTGAATCAAAACCGATTTTGCTTCATTTGTGTCTTTTATACTTCTATGAGAATATAAACAATTGAACAACTCTATAACTAGTTTTATTTGAGTCAATTGAACTAGTTGTGTTAAGATGAACATGGGTGATATGAAAGTGTTCATATGGCTAACTTCGGTTAACTATTATTGAGCCAACTAAGTGTGTTAGAGCATTGCTCGGTCGAAATCGCAAGTGTTGCTATCTCAAGCTTGTTTGTCAAGTTTAGTTATCAAAACTATAAGTCTTGATTTCTAGTCTACTTATAGCTAAGTCTCGGATTAGGATAGAAAGTGTAGTTGAGCTTTAGACTTCATGGCGTTCATCGAATGAAGACGAAGAACTACTCAAGGGAACTTGTGGAACTTCATCAACAAAAGGTATGTGGAGACTTGAACTCATCTATCACTCAAAAGTCTATCTACTCTATCTCCTATTTGAGAAAAACGTCGTATTGCTATATAAACTTCATTTATGCACATTTGATATTTCGAGCCGAGTTTATCTCGCTTATCTATTTCTCGAAATATGTGTTTGTAAGCTTTCGCTTTAACCAAGTTCATCTTTTATTCTTGACGTAAGTCAAAAGATGATCATGTGAAAATCGCCTTGTAACATCTTACATGATTTGTGTGATGCAATCATTTGGTGTGGACTCGGAATGTTTCGTATTGATCATTCGATCACTTGAAAATTATTTTGGAGCTAATAGTTGTGTGAGACATCTATTGTCGTCTTCTAAGAATGTTTCAATGATTGAAATGAGAGTTTAGAACACGTAAAGGTCCAACTCCGGGAACCATAGTATGTTTACCCGTACGCGTACTGGTTGGTTAATGGAAGTCCGAGAACTAAGTATGTGTACCCGTACGCGTACTGGCGTAAGTCCAAGTTCCGGAATTCAACTGAGGTTGTTAGTATGCGTATACGTTCGCATACTGACGAAACCAAACTCAGTCCGGCTACTTAAGTGCGTACTCGTTTGCGTACTTGAGTAGGTTATGTTCTAAAATCGGTTTGTTCGTGAACTAATACATTTATATATTCAGGAATGCAATCTTTTGCAAACCGTGGCTATAATGTTCATGAAACGATCCGAGTGAATCAAAATCGATTTTGCTCCAATTGTGTCTTGTATACTTCTATGAGAATATAAACAATTGAACAACTCTATAACTAGTTTCATTTGAGTCATTTGAACTAGTTATAATGAAGATGAATAAGGTTGATATGAAAGTGTTCATATGGCTAACCTCGTTTAACTATTGTTGAACCAACTAAGTGTACACGTTTAGGTACGGTAACCTTTATCTAAATGTTGGTACATTTTATTTGTGTATGGCAAGATAAGTTCTATCTAACGGTTGAAAGATATTAGATTGAATCTAATCAGGTTTTCATCTAACGGTGAATATTGAATGCTTTGTTACCAAGGTAGCATTGATTGCAAACCCTGATTTGGAGACTATATAAAGGAGTACTATAGCAACTGGGAAACCTAATCCCCACACCTCATGTGTGATACTAGTTGCGACTAGAGTCGATTCTCCTTTAACCTTAGGTTTTTCTCAAATCCAGTAGGTTAACGACTTAAAGACTTCATTGGGATTGCGAAACCAGACCCAACTATTTTCTCTATAGTTGCGTGTTCTGATCTTGTTGTTTTCTATTGTGATTGAGTATTATCTTCTTTAAGATTTTCTCGAGATTTATTCTCCGGTAGGCAAGATTGAAAAGTAGTCACAAACACATTTGTCTTATCGTTTGTGATTCCACAATATCTTGTTTCGTTAATCGATTGAGATTATTGTGAGGTGATTAATATAACTGGGATGTTCTTCAAGAATATAAGTTCGGTTTATCAATTGGTTCCTGTTCACCTTGATTTATCAAAAGACGAAACAAAACTCATAGGTATATTTGTGGGAGACAGATTTATCTATTCAATTGACTTTTCTGTGTGATATAGATTTGTTTATTAAGTCTTTGACTTTGAGTCGTAGCAACTCTTAGTTGTGGGTGAGATCAACTAAGGGAATTAACTGCACAGAATCCGGCGTGGTTCAAGAGGCGTAAGGAACGCAACTGTACCTTGATCACTGTGAGATTAGTTAGGGCTCAACCACATTCCAGTCCGAAGTTAACTTGGAGTAGGCTAGTGTATGTAGTGGCTTAATACAATGTGGTGTTCAATCTGGACCAGGTCCCAGGGTTTTTCTGCATTTGCGGTTTCCTCGTCAACAAAATTTCTGGTGTCTGTGTTATTTCTTTTCTGCATTATATTTGTTTATATAATTGAAATATCACAGGTTGTGCGTAAGTTCAATCAACTGTGAGTCCAACCTTTGGTTGTTGATTGAATTGATTGACACTTGGATATTGGTTTTTGATACCGTCCAAGTTGTTTCTTATAATAATCAGGCTCACGGATTTCTATCTGTTTGGTTTGCTGATTACATTAAGAAACAGAGATACAACTCTTTGATATATTTCTTGATGAGCTCGCTTTATTAGTTGGTGCTCTTAGAATTATATTGGAGTTAGTACATACAGATTGCAAAGCGAAATATTGGGTGTGGTTGTTAGACCCCCACTTTTTCAATTGGTATCAGAGCAGGCAAACACGTTTAAGACCTCATAAGTCCGTGTTTGCTGCGATATGACTTTATGGACAGAAGTACTATCTCTGACAAACGTATCACCAGAGACAAAAGTTCTGTTTCAATGAAATTTAATAAAGAGAAATACTTGTCAATCTTACATATAGATGAACATTCTGTTCCTACGAAACAGACAAGTATTGATATGTATTCTCCTGTTAATCTTACTGACGAATCTGATTCTGAAGTAGAAAGGGAAGCAGACCGAGAGAGTGCAGCGATTCTAAAACTTGTTAGAATTAGGGCAGCTGAAATCAATAGGCTGAAACACAAGGTTAATACAATAATAGAATATCGTGATTCCCAACTAAGGGCTCTATGTGAGAAAAAACTCAAAGAAGATGCTTGTGAAATTGAACAACTATTGAGTAATCTCTCTATTCAAAATAAATGTTGTTCTGGGGAGTCAGTCATTCCAAATACTTCTGACTCTGCTGTGAAAACAGCTTCAGAAGCTAAACTGGAAACCCTTCCTATTGATACATAATTGTTTGGTTCTTCCACTAATCATGGATTTACCACATCTTATGGAAGGAAGAAATCTTCTAACGATTTTTCTAATGCTACTCACTCTGAGCACTCAGGTGATCAGAGAGTATGTCTTTTTTGTGTTTCAAAAAGACATGTTCAACAGAAGAGCAAACTAAAGCTAAATGACAATTCTTTTGTCGACTTCAACACACCTTAGACTTAATACTCAAAGGTGTAACTGACATCCGGATGTTCAAACCTATTGGTGTTAGTACTCTCCCGTGAATTCTTCCAAGGATGTCAGTTCAGTTTGCTCATCGAATGCTCAAACAAATGGTAGCACTTATACAAATCGTTCAATGAGATTTCAGAAAGGTTCTTATCAACCTAATGTGAAGAATAATATTCAAGATGTGAAAAAGGCTTCTGAAGATGGAAGCAACTGTGGAGATATAATGGACAATATTAATCTGATAATTGAAGGATACAAGGATCTTATAAACATGTTGTCAAAATCCTCCATACAAACTTCTTCAGGTAAGGATTCAACCATAGTCTCGTATTTTGATGACAGTAAGTTTTATGATAACTTTTCACATCAAAAAGAGTTCTCTTTTAGAATTAGAAGGAAGAAGAGACTCAACCGAGAACACCATTCATTTAATGAGCCTAGGGCTCATACTTGTGCTAATTAATCACAAGGTTGAAACCTCACTCAAAAAAAGAAAAATCCTGGTTGAGTGAGATATGATCAGGAATACGTTGTGGCAAAATGTTCTCTGATTGGTTGAGCTATTTTCTTGTCGTCCTTAGCTTGATTCTTTCCCATGAATTTTTAATGGTTTATTTATCACTCTTATGCTTTAAATTTTTCCTCTTGTGAGAATATAAAATTTGTCAAGCTAAGATATGTGAAACTTTTCAAATAGAAACTTTTTGTTGTGCAAACAATTTTCTTGGTTTGTTCCTTCAGTGTCTTTTATTTATGGGTCAAGACTGTACTCGTACAGGTACCCGTGTTACTTGTCACGAACTGTCTTTAGAAACCATAAAATCTTTTTCCCAGAGAAACCTTTTAAATACCAAACCTATTGAGTTGAGTACATGTACTCCTGGTTTTGTTCTTGTCAAGAATGGTGTCACCTCCTGGCACTTGTGATTTTGCAAAAGGTTTTTTGATAAGGGTTGTGGTTTTGAGTCCAAAGGGAAGAAGAAAAAAACTCTTGTAAAAGTTGATGATCTCTCTTCTCAATCACCTGACTCTTATTCAGACATTGAGGATGATGAAGAGATTTCTGCTGAAGTGGTTCTTGATTTTATTAGTCACTTTGAGGAAGCAAAACTGCAGCTTGTTGATACCATGAAAGGTCTTAATGTGTTGCGAACTGAGTTGAAAAGGGTTAACTCTGACCTTGCTCTCATGAAGTCACATGTTAAGGATCGTTTCAATAAGATACCTTCTCCGAAGAAGCGGTTGATGTTGTGAATCACAAGCTTAGTGGTCTTGAAACCCGTGAAGCTTCCGGACGTGAACTTTGATGTTAGCTTGTGATCGGTTCTGGTTTTTAGTAGTTGTTTTTATTTTTTCTAGGAAACTTCTTATGATAATTTATTCTTGTGTTTTGAGAAGGATAACTAGGGTTTGGAATAAGAATTATTGTGAGTACACATAACTATTTCCAACGTTTTCATCTTTCAATGTATTTAGATTTATTTATTTAAATTATAAAGTTTATTTGGAAGATGATTTTGCAGTATTAATCTTTATGGTTTTCTATATTGCAAAAACTTCATGGGATATGTGTGTTTGCGTCCGTGAACTATGATTGTCCCATATATGTCAAAAGTTAAGTCTATTATATGTCTTTATGCAAATATTGATGGAAAATAGAATGAACTTTTGATAATAAAGATTACGTCTATGATATCATTATGAAAATAGTGATGAAAAATAGAATGAATCTTTGTATATTCCGCAGTATTTATCTTTCCCTGATCCACTTTATGTGAAAGTATTGTGTGGCTCTGTAAGTTTTCTTATGTTGAGCATTTCCGATTAAATTAATCATAGGTTCTCTTGTGGTTAATTTAATTGAGTTTTCTGGATACAAATTCATGTTTTATGTAATTTCTTAATGTCCAAATAAATCTTTCTTTTCTCGTAAAAAGTAAGGTCGCTCTTTTTGTTCCTTTGGGAATGACACTTTATGGGGGAGAGTTCTTGATTGAACTTGTGCTTAATTGCCAAATCTTTGTGGGGAGTGCGGCTGTGGAATATTGTAGGGATTATCTTGTATCTTTATTAACTCCTTGATGAATACACTAAGTTTCGACTATGTGAAATCATCGAAACAAAGTTGATATGTGTTTCTCTTTTGGTCATGAAGTGTCTCTATGGAAATTTCATTAGGATCCCACTAGTTTCGTACCTTTGCCCATTTATATTGACAAAAAGGGGGAGAATTAATGTGTAGTTCACACTAAAAATACATATGGTTTACGGATCATTATGTAAGGGAGAGTGGTTTTCATTGTGAGATGAAGTATTGACTAGGGGGGGGGGGGGGTGATACATATCACCATAGTATTGTTGTCAAAGTTGTGATACAATTGAACTTTGATGTTGTGTAATAATACTATGACACTGTATAACAATGACTGAGAACAATTGTTTTCTTATTGTTATAGCTACGGATCTTCAATAACTACGATACTGAGTTGAACACGTTCAAAATCACTGGAGTACTTGGAAGTGACGAAGATTTCGAGTAATGTTGAAGAACCAAGAAGATCAATCATTTGGATGAGAAGCTACATAGTTTATTTATTTTGTAATCCATATGTATTGATAGTTTTGTCATTAAAATTGACAAGGGGGGGGGGGATTGTTAGAGCACTGCTCGTTCGAACTCGCAAGCGTTGCTATCTCAAGCTTGTTTGTCAAGTTTAGTTGCCAAAACTATAAGTTTTGATTTCTAATCTACTTATAGCTAATTCTCGGATTAAGATAGAAAGTGTAGTCGAGCTTTAGACTTCACGGCGTTCATCGAATGAAGACGAAGAACTACTCAAGGGAACTTGTGGAACTTTATCAACAAAAGGTATGTGGAGACTTGAACTCATCTATCACTCAAACGTCTATCTACTCTATCTCCTATTTGAGACAAAAGTCGTATTGCTATATAGACTTCATTTATACACATTTGATATTTCGAGCCGAGTTTATCTCGCTTATTTATTTCTCGAAATATGTGTTGGTAAGCTTTCGCTTTAACCAAGTTCATATTTTATTCTTAACGTAAGTCAAAAGATGATCATGTGAAAATCGCCTTGTAATATCTTACATGATTTGTGTGATGCAATCATTTGGTGTAGACTCGGAATGTTTCGTATTGATCATTCGATCACTTGAAAATTGCTTTGGAGCTAATAGTTGTGTGAGACATCTATTGTCGTCTTCTAAAAATGTTTCAATGATTGATTCGCAAGAGCAATTCTAACCATAAAGACCTCAGTAAATCCTTTTCAATTTCTTGTTTTCTCGACAGAGAGGAGTCAGAAGAGGTGTGACATGAGAAGTTGTAATCTTCTTTATTTTCAACGAATCCAAAAACTTAACATACTCTAAGACTTCCTCATCAACATCTCTATCAATATCTGAATCACCTTCATCAGAAAGTTCATCCAACTGTTCTTCTAGGCGTGTTTCCCAATCAACAGTTTCTACATTCAGAGAATGTTTAGATATTGACTTAGATGTGACAGTTCTCTC
The DNA here is from genome assembly GCA_023531295.1 of Papaver armeniacum. NCBI lineage: Eukaryota > Viridiplantae > Streptophyta > Magnoliopsida > Ranunculales > Papaveraceae > Papaver > Papaver armeniacum. The sequence goes on along the minus strand of JAJJWW010011499.1, from coordinate 377,568 downwards.
AGGAGAATCCAAGCTTTTAAACTCATCTGGTAATTTCTGAATTGGTACGTTATTAGAGATAGACTCGTCCATAATAATCAGATTGCTACAAACACAAACTTATATGGTCTTTAACGTGTTTGCATGCTCTGATACCAATTGAAAAAGCGGGGGTCTAACAACCTCACCGAATATTTCGTAGCAATCTGTATGGACTAACTCCAATATACTTTCAAGAGAATCAACTAGACAGTTAGACTCAATCTTAAGAAAAATATATAAAAGAGTTATATCTCAATCTCTCAATTCAATCCGCAATCAAACAAATAAGAATTTGCGAGCCTGATAGAATATAGGAGAAATAACTTGAACGGTACCAAAGACCAATATTCAAGGATCAATCAATTTCAATCAACAACCAAAGGTTGGATTTACCAATTGATCGATTCAACGCACAACCTGTGATATTTCAATTATATAACAAAATATAATGCGAAAAAAGAAATAACACAGACACCAGAATTTTGTTAACGAGGAAAACCGCAAATGCAGAAAAAACCCGGGACCTAGTGTACACATTTAGGTACGGTTACTCAGGACTAAATGAAGGTGCATTTCATTTGTGTATAACAAGCTAAGTTCGATCTAATGGTTGAAATATATTAGCTTGAATCTAATCAGGTTTTCATCTAACGGTGAATATTGAATGCTTTGTTACCAAGGTAACTTAGATTGCAAACCCTGATTTGAAATCTATATAAAGGAGAACTCTGGCAACTGGGAAACCTAATCCCCACACCTCTTGTGTGATACTAGTTGCATAATCTAGAGTTTATTCTCCTTTATCCTTAGGTTTTTCATGAAACCCTGTAGGTTAACGACTTGAAGACTTCAATGGGATTGCGAAGCCAGACCCAACTATTTTCTCTGTAGTTGCGTGATCTGATCTTGCTGTTTTCTATCGTGATTGAGTACAATCGTAAGATTGGCTTGAGATTAATTTCTCCTATAGGCAATATATAAAAGTAGTCACAAACATCTTCATCTCATCGTTTGTGATTCCACAATATCTTGTTTCGTTAATCGATTAAGATTATTGTGAGGTGATTGATAATACTAGGCTGTTCTTCGGGAATATAAGTCCGGGTTATTAATTGGTTCTTGTTCACCTTGATTTATCAAAAGACAGAACAAAAACTCGTAGGTATATTCGCGGGAGACGGATTTATCTATTACCGTGGACTTTTCTGTGTGATACAAATTTATTTATTAAAGTCATCGACTTTGGGTCGTAGCAACTCTTAGTTGTGGGTGAGATCAGCTAAGGGAATCAAGTACATAGAATCCTACTGGGATCAGAGACGTAGGAGCATAATTTTACCTTGGATTAGTGTGAGATTGATTGGGGTTCAACTACAGTCCAGACCGAAGTTAATTTGGAGTAGGCTAGTGTCTGTAACGGCTTAATACAGTGTGTGTTCAATCTGGACTAGGTCACGGGGTTTTTCTGCATTTGCGGTTTCCTCTTTAACAAAATTCCGGTATCTGTGTTATTTATATTCCGCATTATATTTGTTTATATAATTGAAATATCACAGGTTGTGCGTTGTTCAATCAATTAGACTATCCGACCTTTTAGTTGTTGATTTAAATTGATTGACACTTGTATTGGTCTTTGGTACCATCCAAGTTATCTCTCTTTGATAAAGACTCGCAGATTTCTATTTGCTTGAGTAAAGATCAAATCGAGAGATTGAGATATAAACTCTTTGATATACTTTTCTCTAGATTGAGTCTGACTTTCTAGTTGATTCTCTAGAAAGTATATTGGAGTTTGTCCATACAGATTGCTAACAGAAATATTGGGTATGGTTGTTGTACCCCCGCTTTTTCAATTGGTATCAGAGCAGGCAAACACGTCTAAAAGACCTTACAAGTTTGTGTTTGTGGCAATCTGATTCTGAGGACAATATCTCTAGCATCTACGCATACCAAGATGTCTTCTAAAGCTTTTAACTATGCCAAATTTCTTGGGAATACCTCAAAGGATTACTCCTTAGCATATTCTTCCGAATCCCGAGGTAGAAAGGTTGTCCCATGTGTAGACATCTCTCTCTCCGATGAGACATTAGGCACTATGGCAAAAGCTGAAAAGGAGCTCACCAGAATCTCAAAAAACACTGATGAGTTTATTAATTTTCAGGATCATGATCAGCTTATTGATGAATTTGAAAAGTCTCTTGATCGAGAACGTGAACTCTATAACATCATTGAGTCCTTCTCTAAGAATATTGAAAAACTTCTCCAAGAAACTACTCTACAGCGTGAAAAGATTAGTGTTCTTGAGAATATTGTTAAAGAAGACTCAATTAGAGAAAAGCGGTTGATCGAGACGCATTCATCGAATCTTAACAAACTTCTTGTTGGGAAAGAGAAACTAAGCGCATCTCTTAGTCTAGCCCATGAACAGTGCGGTTTCTTGGAAAAGGAAAACTCTGTCTTAAGGAGAAATTCTTCTGTACAAACTAATTCTCATGAATTACAGCACATGAAGAAAACTCCTCCAGAAGAAGGTTGTGTCAAGAAAAATTTACATAACTTACAATCTTCTCATATGGCTATGAAGTTAAAACATGTGCCATTTATTGCTTCTCCTCCACGAATTTGTACATTCTGTGGGAAAAAGAATCACTATGCTATCCATTGTTTTGCCAGGAGAAAACAAATTTCTAAACTTCATAATTTGCTTCTCTCCACTGTCAATGGAATAAATAGTCGGTCAACTACTGCAGTGAATCACATGCCCACAGAAAACCAGAAACCTTATATATATGATCTCTTTCCTAGAAATCATCACAGGGCTCAAGCACGTTCTAGTATAAATTCTTGTGTTGCTAATGAAAGAATTCCCTGTGTTTATAAGACTGTTTCTGGTAAATCTAAGTCTAGAAAATGGATTCCCTTCCATCCTGATTCTCTTGAACCTGTTGCAAGAGGTCCTAGATTTAGTCCTCAGAGAAAGCCTTCATATAGATATGCTAAACATGATGTCTCTTACTTCTCTGGGATGAGCGTTTGTCAAAAAAGGAAGGATAAACAAAAACAACGTTCATTTAATGAGCTGAAGGCTCATACTTGTGTATCTTAATCACAAGGTTGATATCTCACCTACAAAAATCCTAGTTGTGTGAGAATTGAATAGGTATACTCCTGGTAAAGTGCCTCTGATTATCTAGCTAATTTCTCATCGTTCTTAGATGGATAGTTAGTCAACACTTTACATGAGTATTTTTTAAGAATCCTTCCTTGTTTATTAGTTTTTCTGTCTTTGTCTTCAAATTGTTTTTGAAAAATAAAAGTATAGACTTTTTCGTGCAAAGCCTTGAGAAGCCTCTTCTTACGGGTACATGTACGGTTTTTGGGGCCCTCTCTCAAACCATTCATGTAAACCTTAAGTCTCTCAAATATTATTTATATACCTATCCTATTGAGTTGAACTTTTCACTCTAGGCTCTATATTATCAATGGCTTCTTCCTCCTTCTCATGGGATTTACCTGAAGACTTCGTTGATAATGCGGTATATTTTGAATTTGATAAAGAGAAGGGAACTTTTGTTGAAGTTGAAGGATCTTTTCCTCAATCTCCTGATTCCTTTTAGGATATTGAGGAGGTTGAAGAGATTTCGTCTGATGTAGTTCTTGACTTCCTAAAAAAACTTTGAGGATGCAAAATAACAACTTGTTGATACAATGAAGTGTCTTGATGTGGTAAGAACTGAGTTGAAAAAGGTTAATTATGACCTTGTTCTCATAAAAACTCGTGTTAAAGAACTTCCCAACAAGGATCTTCTCTTCAAAGGGGCAGAGGAAGCTGTCGCTCACAAGCTCAAAAACCTCAAGACTCATGAGGATCCTGAACCGTCTGATTGACTTCAGTTCGTGTCCGGATTTGGCATAGGAGTCTGGTTTTGATTTAGCTTGTTTAGACTTAACATCTAGTAAATCTTCTATTTTTCTTGTTTTGTTTAGAAGAATAACTAGAGTTTGGAATAGCCATTATTGTGATTACACATAGCCATGTCCAACGTTTTCATCTTCATGTTTTTAGGTTTATTCTAAAATTGTTTGGAAGATGATTTTTGCAGTATTAATCTTTATGGTTTTATATATTGCAATTGTTATGGGATATGTGTGTTTGCGTCCGTGAACTATGATTGTCCCATATCTTGTCAAAAGTAAAGTCTTTCATAAGTCGATATTCATATGTTGATAAAGGAATGAATGGACTTTTGACAAATACAAAAGTTAAGCCTATATTGTCAATTATTGACGCAAGATAGGTTAAAATCTTTTGTTTTCAAGGATTATGTCTATTGTCTGTCATTGTGCAAATGGTGATGGAAAATAGAATGAATCCTTGTGTATTCCGCAGTAATTGATCTTCCCTGATCCACATTTTATGTATTACTGTGAGGCTCCGTAATGTGTCTTATGTTGAGCACTAAACAACCAAGTTGATTATTTTATGATTAGCTTTGTTGTTGTTCCGTAAGGTACTTTATTTCGAGCATTTTTGAACTAAATTAATCATCTTGTTTGGTTATTTAGTTATAACTCCATAAGTTTTCTTATGTTTGAGCGTTTTTGACTGGGTTGATTATTTTCATGATTAACTTAGTCATTGCTCCATAGATTCTCTTATATTGAGTATGACCAATTAAATTGATTACTTTTGTGATTAGTTTGGTTGTGTATTTCGATTAGATTAATTATGGGTTCTCTTGTGATTAATCTAATTGAGTTTTTTTGAGTCTCCATAAGTTCACTTGTGTTGAGCATTATCGATTAAATTAATCATGAACTTCTTGTGGTTAATTTAATTGAGTATTTTGGATTCAAATTCATACTTGTATGTGATTTGTTATGTCCAAAGAAATCCTTCTTTTCTTTCGAAATTAAGGTCGCTCTTGTTGTTCTTTCGGGAATGACATATAATGGGGGAGAGTTCTTTTTGAACCTGTGCTTAATTGCCAAATCTTTGTGGGGAGTGCGGATGTGGAATATTATAGGGGTTGTCTTGTATCTTTAAACTCCTTGATGAATGCATTTAGCTTCGGCTTTACGATTGAATCTAAATAAGATGATATGTGTTTGTTTCTTTTGGTCATGAAATATCTCTTTCAGAAATTTCATTAGGATCCCGTTCTTGTACCTTTGCCAATTTTATTGACAAAAGGGGGAGAATTAATATGTAGTTCACACTACAAATACATATGGTTTTCGGATCATTATGTAAGGGGGAGTGGTTTCCATGTGAGATGGAGTATTGACAAAGGGGGAGTGATACATATCACCATAGTATTGTTGTTGAAGTTGTGATACAATTGGACTTTGACGCTTTGTAATGATACTATGACACTGTATAACAATGATTGAGAACTTTTGTTTTCTTGTTGTTATAGCTACGGATTTTCAACAACGATGAAGCTAAACTTACAACCTTTGGGATCATTGGAGTACTTGGAAGTGACGAATATTTCGAGTAATGTTGATTAGACATGTGGTATATGAGCTACAAAAGTTAATTTATTTATTTTCTGTATTCCATATGTATTAATAGTTTTGTCACTAAAATTGACAAAGGGGGAGATTGTTAGAGCATTGCTCGGTCGAACTCGCATGCGTTGCTATCTTGTTTCGTTAATCGATTAAGATTATTGTGAGGTGATTGATATTACTAGGCTGTTCTTCGGGAATATAAGTCTGGTTTATCAATTGGTTCCTGTTCACCTTGATAAATCAAAATACGGAACAAAACTCGTAGGTATATCTGTGGGAGACAGATTTATCTATTCAATAGACTTTTCTGTGTGATACAGATTTGTTTATTAAGTCGTCGAATTTGAGTCGTAGCAACTCTTAGTTGTGGGTGAGATCAGCTAAGGGAATCAAGTGCGCAGAATCCGGCGTGGTTCAAGAGGCGTAAGGAATGCAACTGTACCTTGATTAGTGTGAGATTGGTTAGGGCTAAACTACATTCCAGTCCGAAGTTAACTTGGAGTAGGCTAGTGTCTGTAGCGGCTTAATACAATGTGGTGTTCAATCCGGACTAGGTCCTGGGGTTTATCTGCATTTGCGGTTTCCTCGTTGACAAAATTTCTGGTGTCTGTGTTATTTCTTTTCTGCATTATATTTGTTTATATAATTGAGATATCACAGGTTGTGCGTAAGTTCAATCAATTGTGAGTCCAACCTTTGGTTGTTGATTGAATTGATTGACACTTGGATATTGGTTTTTGATACCATCCAAGTTGTTTCTTATAATAATCAGGCTCACAGATTTCTATCTGTTTGATTTGCTGATTACATTAAGAAACAGAGATATAACTCTTTGATATATTTCTTGATTGAGCTCGCTTTATTAGTTGGTGCTCTTAGAATCATATTGGAGTTAGTTCATACAGATTGCTAAGCGAAATATTGGGTATGGTTGTTAGACCCCTACTTTTTCAAAGTGTACACGTATAGGTACAGTTACCCATATCTAAATGAAGGTACATTTCATTTGTGTGTAACAAGCTAAGACCATCTAACGGTGGAGAGATATTGCTTTGGTTTCAAGCAAACTTAGCTTAACTCTTAGATCAAGTGTTCATCTAACGGTGAATATTGATTGCTTTATTTCTAAGCTATCAAAACCTGATTTGAAGACTATATAAGGGAGAACTCTAGCAACTGGGAAACCTAATCCCCACACCTCCTGTGTGATACTAGTTGAGATTAGAGTCGGTTCTCCTTTAACCTAGGTTTTTCCTAAAACCATTATAGGTTAAAGACTTAAAGACTTCATTGGGATTCTGAAGCCAGACCCAACTATTTTCTCTGTAGTTGCGTGTTCTGATCTTACTTTGTTCTATCGTATTGAGTACTATCTTCTCTAAGATTTGCTCGAGATTTATCTCCGATAGGTAAGATGTAAAAGTAGTCACAAACATCTTCGTCTCATCGTTTGTTATTCCACAATATCTTGTTCTGCTACCATACGGTTAAGTTATTGTGAGGTGATTGATATTACTAGGTTGTTCTTCGGGAATATAAGTCCGGTATATTAATTGGTTCATGTTCAACTTGATTTAACAAAAGACGGAACAAAAACTCGTAGGTATTTCTGTGGGAGATAGATTTATCTATTCAATAGACTTTTCTGTGTGAGACATATTTGTTTATCAAGTCTTTGACTTTGGGTCGTAGCAACTCTTAGTTGTGGGTGAGATCAGCTAAGGGAATCAAGTGCGTAGAGTCCTGCTGGGATTCAGAGACGTAAGGAACGCAACTGTACCTTGATCAGTGTGAGATTGGTTAGGGATCAACTACATTCTAGTATGAAGTTAACTTGTAGTATGCTAGTATCTGTAGCGGCTTAATACAACGTGGTGTTCAAATCTGGACTAGGTCTCGGGGTTTTTCTGTATTTGCGGTTTCCAAGTTAACAAAATTTCTGGTGTCTGGGTTATTTCTTTCCCGCATTATATTTTCTATATAATTGAAATATCACATGTTGTGCGTAGTTCAATTAATTAGATAATCCAACCTTTGGTTGTTGATATAAATTGATTGACACTTGGATATTGGTTTTTGATACCGTCAAAGTTATTTCTCATAATCAATTGGGCTCACAAATTACTATTTGTTTGATTCCAGATTGAATTGAGAAATAGAGATATAACTATTGGATATATTTTTATTTGATTGAGTCTGACTGTCTAGTTGATTCTCTTGAAAGTATATTGGAGTTAGTCCATACAGATTGCCTAAACGAAATATTGGGTGTGGTTGTTATACTCCGCTTTTTCAATTGGTATCAGAGCTGGCAAACACGCTAAGACCTTATAAGACTGTGTTTGTAGCAATCTGACTCTATGGATATAAGGTTATCTCTGTAAACGTACCACCATTCTTCGATGGCTCAAATTGATTATGGTGGAAAATTGATATGCGTGCCTTTCTTCAAGCGCGTTATTTTCAATCATGGGTTCGTGTAGTTAATGGCTATGATCCTCCGGTTGCTACAGAAGGCGATATAACTGTTCCAAAGGATATTAGTGCATATGATCCTGTCGATATTCTTGTTGCAAAGAAAAATTTTGACGGATTAAATGCTATCATCCATGCCATTACCCCAGATCTTCAGTACCATGTGACTACGTGCACTAGGTCTAAAGAACCCTGGGATATCTTAGAAACTATATTCGAAGGGAATTCCTTTGAAAAGGAAGCTAGGCTTCAAAACCTAAATTCTGACTAGGAAAACCTTTGTATGGCTGATGAAGATTCATTTGATGAGTTTAATCATAAAGTGTCTGAAATTGTTAATGTATCATTTGCATTGGGTAAGACTATTCCTGAAAAGGACATTGTGAAAATTCTCAGATCGTTGCCAGCCAAATACGACTCTAAGAAACATGCCATCGTTGAAGGAAATAACCTTGATACGCTTTCCATAAATACTCTTTTTGGAAAGTTGAAAATACTTGATCTTGATCAGAACACAGTCAAAACATCCGCGTTCAATGTTGTGACCAACACAAATGAATCTTCTAACATGTCTTGGGCTGATGAATGTTGTCCTAATCATGTTGATCCTAACAGATCATTGATTACACAAAAGATCAAGGATATTGTGAAGAAAAGCAAGAGATATGAGAAACTACTTTCCGCTTTTGATGATTCAATTCAAGAAAAATCATCTCAGTTGGTCAACGGTACTTATACCTCCGACGCATGTTCAGAACTTTCAACATTCTCAGCAGAATATTCCATTAACTCAGAATACGAGCCTGATACTGAGATTTTAGAAATTCTTGGATAAAAATGAAGAAATTCACCATGAAAATCTTCATCTGAATATTAAATTGGAGAAACTTGAATCATCACTTCTGGTGAAATCTCTTGAGATTGATTGTCTTAATGACGAATTCACCAGAACCCTAACTCTAAAAGAAAAAGAGATTGATACTCTTAAGTGTGACCTGCAAAGGTTGTCTGGAAGCTCCGAAAAGATCTCAACAATGTTATTCGGTCGAAAGGCTTTTGGAAACACAAATGGTTTAGGGTTCAAAAACAAGGTTGCGAGCACAAACAACTGCTTTGTTCCGGCCGGGTCTGGAATAATGGGTGATGAAAGTTGTGATAAACATGAGCCATTTCAACAAAACAAAAACTCTTCTCTGTTTTGTTCGTTTTGTAGAAGTGCAAGTCATGTTCAAAGTAAGTGTTGAAAATTCAATAAAAACAACAGAAGAATTGCCAAGCTTCAAAATGACATGCAAAGGATGAACCTGGATTTGGATAATCAACAAGGAACGTCTGGGGACAATAAGAAGTCTAAATGAACCAAAGTCATGCGAGGTAAGTCTGTTTATCCAACAAACCTTGGTATGTCACCACGTGACAAAAGACGTGAGCACTATGCTCACTCCATTACTATCTAGGTATAGTAGTGTCTTGCATCCTTATTTTTTGACTTGAGAATAAGGATTGCATCAAGGTTGCTCGAGTCTTGTAAAAATAGTTGTTTTCTTGTGTCTTTTATTTATATATTTAGTTAATTAAGAAGGTTAAAATGCGCAAGTGAATATTTTATTGTTAAAATAGATAATGGATTGAGAACCATGAAGACTTGTTCAAAGTTCTTTTAGGGTGTGATTCTGCGATGGTCTATTTATGTTCATTTGTGATCAAAAATACCTTCACTTCTTTTTCTTTGAAAGATACAGTTTCATGGCTCCTATAACTAGAGGTACCACGAAAAAGGATGCAGTAGAAGCAGTCAATGTGTATCTATGTGAAGGAATCTAGTCCTCAAGAAAGAAGAAGAAGAAGAAGAAGGCTTCAAATGATAAAAAAAGGTTCTTCCTCTAAGTGCCTATTGTATGTTTGTCATCATGATAATAACTTTATGGTTATGTTGAAAGATTTCATTAGCAAAATAAATGATTTAAAATCTCAAATCATTTCTTCTTTAGAAAAGATAACTCACTATGAACAAATGTTGTCTCTGACAAAGAACACCCTGCGTGAACTGAAAAGAGAACTTAGTGAGTTAACTGATATTTCTGAAGATTTGGAGGAATTGAATGATCCCATAATCAATGGGTTTTTCAATAAGGAATTCTCAGTAGATGCCCTGAGAAAACTCTACAATGTCTAGGAAACTTCTTATGAGAATTTATTATTGTGTTTTTAAGAAGGATAACTAGGGTTTGGAATAGCAATGATTGTGATTACACATAGCTATTGCCAACAATTTCATCTTGCATTGTTTTTAGATTTAAATTCTAAAATTCATTGGAAGAAGATTTTTGCAGTATTAATCTTTATTGGTTTTATATATTGCAAACTTGGTATGGGATATGTGTGTTTACGTCCGTGAACTATGATTGTCCCATATATATTCAAAAGTTAAGTCTATTATATGTCATTATGCAAATATTGATGGAAAATAGAATGGACTTTTGATGACAAAGATTAAGTATATAGTATCATTATGCAAATTGTATGGCTCCGTAAGTTTTCTTATGTTGAGCATTTCCGATTAAATTAATCATTGAGGTTCCTTTGTGGTTAATTTAATTGAGTTTTCTAGATACAAATTCATGTTTCATGTAATTTGTTAATGTCCAAAGAAATCCTTCTTTTCTTGTAAAAGTAAGGTCGCTCTTGTTGTTCTTTCGGGAATGACATTTTATGGGGGGGAGTTCTTAATTGAACTTGTGCTTAATTGCCAAATCTTTGTGGGGAGTGCGGCTGTGGAATATTGTAGGAGTTATCTTGTATCTTTATAAACTCCTTGATGAATACACCAAGTTTCGACTATGTGAAATCATCGAAACAAAGTTGATATGTTCTCTTTTAGTCATGAAGTATCTCTTTTATAATTACATTATGATCCCAAGAGTTTTCGTACCTTTTCCAATTTATATTGACAAAAAGGGGGAGAATTATTGTGTAGTTCACACTACAAATACATATGGTTTACGGATCATTATGTAAGGGGGAGTCGTTTTCATTGTGAGATGAAGTATTGACTAAGGGGGAGCGATACATATCACCATAGTATTATTGTCAACGTTGTGATACAATTAAACTTTGATGCCGTGTAATAATAATATGACACTGTATAAAAATGATTGAGAGCAACTGTTTTCTCATTGTTATGGCTACGGATCTTCAACAACTATAAGTCTTGATTTCTAGTCTACTTATAGCTATGTCTCGGATTAGGATAAAATGTGTAGTTGAGCTTTAGACTTCCGGCGTTCATCGATTGAAGACGAAGAACTACTAAGGGGAGCTTGTGGAACTTCATCAACAAAAGGTATGTGGAGACTTAAACTCATTTATCACTCAGAAGTCTATTTCTATTCTATCTCCTATTGAGACAAAGTCGTATAGATATATATATAATTTTAATTATACACATTTGATATTTCGAGCCGAGTTTAACTCGCTTACATATTTCTCGAAATATGTGTTGGTAAGCTTTCGCTATAACCAAGTTCATCTTTTATTCTTGACGTAAGTCAAAAGATGATCATGTAAAAATCGCCCGGTAACATCTTATATGATTTGTGTGAGACGGTCATTTGATGTAGACTCAGAATGTTTCGTATTGATCATTTGATCACTTGAAAATTGCTTTGAAGCTAATAGTTTGTCTGAGACAGTTATTCCCGTCTTCTAAGAATGTTTCAATGATTAAAAGTTTAGAACAATTAACCATTGATTGGATATAACACATTATGCGTACTTGTATGCTAACTATTGCAAGTGTATTCCAAGTCCGGGAATTTAGTATGCATACACGTATGCGTACTGATTCAACAGTTGAAGTCCGGGAACTATAGTATGCGTACAAGTATGCATACTGATTTCAACTGAGTTTGGTCGTGAACGACAGTATGCGTACACGTTTGCATACTGGCGAACAGACCATGTCCGGGAACCGTAAGTATGCGTACACGTTTGCATACTCGAGTGGGTTAAGTTCTAAAATCGGTTAAGTATGTTTACATACTCATGAACAAACACATTTATATAATAAGGAATGCAATCTTTTCAAACCGTGGCCATAATGTTCATGAATTGATTCGAGTGAATCAAAATCAATTTTGCTTCAATTGTGTCTTGTATACTTCTATGAGAATATAAACAATTGAACAACTCTATAACTAGTTTCATTTGAGTCATTTGAACTAGTTGTGTTAAGATGAACAAGGTTGATATGAAAGTGTTCATATGGCTAACTTCTGTTAACTATTGTTGAGCCAACTAAGTGTACACGTTTAGGTATCGTTACCCATATCTAAATGAAGGTACATTTCATTTGTGTGTAACAAGCTAACACCATCTAACAGTTGAAAGATATTGCTTTGGTTTCAAGCAAACTTAGCTTGACTCTTAGATCACGTGTTCATCTAACGGTGAATATTGATTGCTTTGTTTCTAAGCTATCAAACCATGATTTGAAGACTATATAAGGGAGAACTCTATCAACTGGGAAACCTAATCCCGACACCCCCTGTGTGATACTATTTGCGACTAGAGTCGATTCTCCTTTAACCTAGGTTTTTCCTAAAACCATTATAGGTTAACGACTTAAAGACTTCATTGGGATTCTGAAGCCAGACCCAACTATTTTCTCTGTAGTTGCGTGTTCTGATCTTACTTTGTTATATCGTATTGAGTACTATCTTCTCTAAGATTTTCTCGAGATTTATCTCCGATTGGTAAGATGTAAAAGTAGTCACAAACATCTTCGTCTCATCGTTTGTGATTCCACAATATCTTGTTCCGCTACCATACGATTAAGTTGTTGTGAGGTGATTGATATTACTAGGTTGTTCTTCGGGAATATAAGTCCGGTATATCAATTGGCTCCTGTTCACCTTGATTTATCAAAAGACGGAACAAAACTCGTAGGTATTTCTGTGTGAGACAGACTTATCTATTCAATATACTTTTCTGTGTGAGACAGATTTGTTTATCAAGTCTTCGACTTTGGGTCGTAGCAACTCTTAGTTATGGGTGAGATAAGCTAAGGGAATTAAGTGCGTAGAGTCCTGCTGGGATTCAGAGACGTAAGGAACGCGACTGTAACTTGATCAGTGTGATATTGGTTAGAGCTCAACTATATTTCAGTCTGAAGTTAACTTGTAGTAGGCTAGTGTCTGTAGCGGCTTAATACAGTGTGGTGTTCAAATTTGGACTAGGTCCCGGGGTTTTTCTGCATTTGCGGTTTCCTCGTTAACAAAATTTCTGGTGTCTGTGTTATTTCTTTTCCGCATTATATTTTCTATATAATTGGAATATCACTGGTTGTGCGTAGTTCAATCAATTAGACAATCCAACCTTTGGTTGTTGATATAAATTGATTGACACTTGGACATTGGTTTTTGATACCGTCCAAGTTATTTCTCATAATCAATCGTGCTCGCAAATTCCTATTTGTTTGATTGCAGATTGAATTGAGAAATAGAGATATAACTCTTGGATATACTTTTCTTTGATTGAGTCTGACTGTATAGTTTATTCACTTTAAAGATATTGGAGTTAGTCCATACGGACTTCCTAAACTAAATATTGGGTTTGGTTGTTATACCCCCGCTTTTTCACCATCTACTGTAATTGTTGGAGGATCATGGCCATTTACAACGCCAACACATGAATGAAAATCACGCTCTTGTATAAAGGAACGCATAGCAATTTTCTACCATAAGTAGTTTGAGCCATCGAAGACTGGCCGTACGTTTATAGAGATAACACTTATGTCCATAAAGTTAGATTGCTACAAACACGGACTTATGAGGTCTTAGTGTGTTTTGCCTGCTCTCATACCAATTGAAAACGCGGGGGGTACAAGTACCAAGGTAGTCAATATCGGTTGTACAGGCCGATATTACAGGTTTTTATCGGATATCGGAAAATTCCTATACGATATCGAAAATATCGCCGATACGAAGACAGAACGATAAAAACGTTTGTATCGGCCGATACCGATTGATATATCGGTTTTACCTATACACTGATATTATCGGTTCCAGTATCATTTTTAATATAGATGAAATCTATAAATGGAAAATTAGGCATTTCAGTATCATCTGTGGTAAAGATCTAGTAAACTAAACACGAACGAGTTAGGGCATTTTCTTTGTTTTGGAAAACAGATTGATCCATAAATCGATAATGGTACGGCAAACTGATTGCCTTCTTTGTTCGAGAATTTTTCTGTAACCCTTCACTTGTTAGAGTGACAACATTAAGTTTTGATTGTGCATAGGCAATTTCGAGGAAAGAGAGTTAATGAGAATGTATGTTAACTACATCTTATTTTGGAAGTTTGAGAAATATTTATGATTATTATTGTTTTTGACTATGATTTTTATAGATATTTGAAATTATAATTTTAATAATGTAGCCGATAAAAACCGATAATATCTTTTGTATAGGTGTATAGGACCCGCCCGATACAATACCGATACGCGATATTAACTACTTTGGGTATAACAACCACACCCGACTAATTTGTTTTGCAATCTGTATGAACTAAACTCCAATATAAATCTGAGAGCACCAAGTTGCAGAGTCTCAATCAGTAAATCAAACGGTCTATTATGGTTTTTATTTCCTTCTTAAGATAAAGATCATGGTGTACATGAAACTCAACTAATAATCCGGTCTTATATTCCCGAAGAGCAACCTAGAAATATTAGTCACCTCACAATAACCTAACTGATTAACAGAAGAAGTTATTGCGGAATTACATGACAAAGAACTGTTGTGATTACTTATTATATCTTACCTATCGGAGATAAATCTCGAGAAAATCTTGGAGAAGATTAAACTCAACACGATAGAAAAAGTAAGATCAAAATATGCAACTACAAAGAAAATAGTTGGATCTGGCTTCACAAATCCCAAATGAAGTCAAAAGCCATTGCACGCAAGGATAAGTCTTCCGTTCCAACGAAAAACTCAGCCCTCCTCTCATCTCACTCAAGTTACGGTCTTCCGGTGAAGATGATAATGATAATGATAATGTTTTGGATTCAGAATCAACCATCCAATTCTCCTATGGATCAATTGTTCTTCTATTCTCTTCAAGGACTTTACCCATCCGTTCTACATGCGAGAGCCTCGCCACTTTGTATGCAATGCTACACTACTTTGGATGGCAACGACTCCTTCAAAGGAGTTTCTAGATCTGTATCCCCGGCTTCTTAAATGCACTTAATTCGTTGGTATGTTCGATCTCACGTTTCCTTTCCAATTTTATTTTCTAATTTGTACCTTAATAACCTTTTGTATCTTTCTTATAGCTGGAAAACCTCTTTTGTGGTTGCCTCAGATCTTGAGAGGAGGTATAATATTCAATTGAAAAAGAATACTCAATCTTGCATAAGGATCAAAGAATTAGAAGCTGAGTCTGCGGGATATCGCGAAAGATCCAACAATTGGAACGACAAAGTTACCACTCTCCGTTCTAATCAGCTGACTTTATGGTATAAAAAAATTTTCCCTCTTATTATTTTATTTTATCAATTTCCCGTTGCTACCTGACTTATCACTTTCGCAGATGTATATAATCTCTCCGAAGAAGCTATTCTTCTCCATTCATTTCCCCGAGCCTATGGATAATGATACTCTTCTCGCTCATCTCAACAACTCCTTAAGTAGTTCGTTTATTAATACTCTTTCATTAAGCGAACTCCAAACCAAGTACCGCCTCTTAATAATTGAGCACAGATCTAGTTTAAGTACAACCAACCGGTTTAAACAAATGTATCTCGAATCTCATAAGGAAATCAAAATTTTAAGAAAGAAAATTAGTGACCATATAGATGACAAAGATCGCATTGCTAATAATGGTGCCCAGGCATTAGCAACATTTCAAAAGTCCTTCTTGAAGTGCAATGGAGCGAGATGAATTGCTTCTCGTCGAAATTCTTTACTCACTCGAGCGAAAAAACCAAATTCGTTCACATCTTATTATAAATAATGACACGAATTCGCTTGGGCCGAAAAAATCTTAGATAATGCCGGAATAATTTAGGTGTTGATGTTAGTCTTCATACCGAGCATACTTCCTTGGTTAAAGATATAATATCGACGAGAAGGTTACTTATTATACCTTCTCGTTTACCTCGCAATATTGTTTGTTGGAGTTGTTAACTTATCGTTGTCTATTTGCAAGTCCGAAAGAAGATTTCAAGCAAGAATTGAAGAACTTGAATCTCGAGAAAGCACATCTCAGCCGCGAATAAATATTCCAAGTTGAAGAATCAATTTCAAACTACAAGGCGAATTTTAATAATGATGCCGTTCGTTTTCGTAATGAAGCCATGGAGTATGTTTGTAAAGATCATAAAATCCCTCTTTCTTCATATCCTTGTCTTTTCCGAAGAAGTTCTGAGAATTTGCCTGTCTCGGACATTTCGATAGTGAAGCCAGCGAAGAAGAAGATTCGACTACGAGAATAATAGAATTGAAGAATCGGATAAAGGAGAAGGATCGCCAAAGAGATAATTCTTTTTGTTTCTTTCATTTACTTTGTAATATCTTGTACATTTTACGTATCTCTTTTTGTAAACTCCTTGGGTTTATTGCCCATAAATTCAATCTTCATTCCCTTGTAATATAATTTTGCTATCATTATTATTAGTGTATAACTCTTTCATTGGAAGATGGATAACAATATTTCATCTTTTCCATCCCCATATTTGCCTCTCAACATCTTCGGATGAAAGAAAGAAATTTCGAGATTCGTGCTTTCTTCTTACGATCGGGCATGATATTGAAATTTATAATCTGCGATGAAGTCGCAATAACTTTTCATTTTAGAAGAGATTTTTGGTCTCGCCTTATCATTTGTGGTGGACTTCTAAGCTTGACCTTCCTTCCAAAGGTCTCACTCTGAATTGCGACAAGATCGCGGGACGTCTTTACACTTGCATGTAAAAACCCATTGATCTTGTCTTATCATTATTCAAGTATTTTTGCCTATGCGGGATATTTGGCTTGCGACAATATGACAGGCCTAAATTCTCTTGCGAAAGTAAAGCCCCATGACATTGTCGTCTTGCGACGAAATCGCAGGACGTCTTACACTTTCATGTAAGGGACCCATTGATCTCGTCTTACCCTCGCGTTAGTATTATTACCTCTCCGGATCATTGCACAAATATGACAAGCCTAAGTTTCCTTGCGAAAACAAAGCCTCGTGACATTTGCGTCTTTTGGCACTTATCACTCCCTAATGGAGGGTGCCGCCCTTATCACCTCCCGGTTGCCTTCAAGGAGGCGTACATCGGCCATACAAGGCTAGCTCCTCCCATCCGGTCTTAACAACAACCAAGTTGTTTTCGCGACCTCTTATCCCTTATACCTATAGAGTTTATGGTTACAAGGCTGCACCCTAAGTGGAGTTTTCTTCGGGCCGAGTGCGGCGTGCGCCCAAGACTTGTCAGGAGTGGTAAGGAAGTTCCATGCTCCCCGCTCTTGACTCAACCGGGTACCTCGGCGCCTTGATCATACGCCGACTCCTTGAAAGAGACCTCGGTCGCCCAACCGGTGGTATAACCTACATATATAGTTGGGAATCCAAGGTATCTCCTCCTGATAGGCTTTCATGGGCCCCAAATCTGACTCGGGTTCCCGGGGGAGGTGTAACCTTTTCCACGAGCCATGTTAAGAGATACCCCTTATATGACGCACTTTAGGTCTTACATTTGCCTCTTACGAAATTTTGATTCGCGAACTAGGGTGTACGCCATAAAGGTTCGTCCCATTCATTCATTTATTCATTCATTGTTGTTAAATCATTCAATCATTCATATTTAATTCTTTGAGTGATATTTAATTTGCGAAGACATCGCACAATGTTGTTCATTCATTTTTGCCTCGAATTCTTCTCTTTGTAAATTCTCATATATCATTTCTTCTTAGTCTTGCCTTTGATATATCTTTGTCGATTACTTATCGCAGATCATTCACACTTTTTATGCCTTTTGTTCATTGCACTCTTTGCCTTAGTGTTATCCCCACCCTTGAAGAACTCCTTTCCATCGTAACGCTCGCCCGCTTCCATGCATTCCTCTGCGGCACTTCGCGATGTTTCTACAAAAGACTTCGTGATGAACTACAACCAATTATCTTTGCGGCATCGTAACATTCGTCTACCATGACACTTCGCGATGCTTCTTCATTTCTTATTTCTAGTATCCACCATCAGCTTCTCTTTTTCTCTGTTCATCTTTGATATTTTGTTTCATCTTTCCTTTTAGCATTTCTCTCTCACAACTCTCTACGTCCACCTCATAACATTTCGACCTTCCTTCCAATCTCCCTTTATAATGCCAATACCATTTGGATGGGAAACTTTATACATTGATGGTATGTTGATGCTACTCCCAGATTTCGTGTAGCCACGGTCGCCCAATTAATGCGTTATAAGGAGATTCCACGTCAACCACGCAGAATAAAAATGTTAGCTGATAATCCTTGTAAAGGTATCCTCATGTGAATCTCTCTTTAGGTTTGTTCGTTCATTCGTTAAAAACCATAAATTTTGTATGTTGAAGGAATCAAATTTTCATCCTCTCCACCCATAGTCTTATAAGTATGGTAAAACAGAATATTCACCAACTTCCAAAGTATCGATTAGGATTCTATTGATTGCCCAACAATTTTCTCGTCGTCATCTTCTCCATCAACTGATTAATGTCCAGTCGCACCACTAACGGCTATCATGTGCTTCTCTTCCTTTCGGTATTTCGTCTGCAGAGAAAGAAATAGTTTTAACTGCCAATCTTGCAATTGCGACTTTCTCGCCAGGTTCATCACCTCTTTGTTATGGAAATCTCTTGCATATACTCTACTAAGCACGTTATCGTGAAAGTCTTCGATTATGCGATATGAATGAACGATAGAATTGCAAAACAGATTTTTGGCCTTTGTTCCCACTTCTATTACGAAAGTGCTTCTTTTCCCTTCTTTGAAACTGTTCTTTGTACTTCTCGATGGTGATGTTGTTAGTACTTGCTTCCCTTTCTCTTCATTTTTTAGAAAATGAGCCAACTTCTTGATTCTCTTTATGTTTCTGCAATCATTTGTTAGATGTCCATGAAAGCGATGGTAAGAACAATATTCATGACTTCGTCGCTTTGGTGGTTCACTGCCTGCATTCCATGGTGGTGGTTCGTCCTCCATTACAAGTATAGCTTCCCAAATTTTCTCAACACTAGCATTTAGTGGTGGCATTCTTATCTCTTCCCATACCACTTTAAGTCGTTAACCCTAATAATGGTTTTAAACTCAATCTTTACACGGGAAAGAAAAGTAAGATCAAAAATGACTGAGACCCCCTCGAACCATCCATCCCTTTAAAGAAAATAGTTGGATGTCTTGCGAAGTTACAAATCCCAAATATCTTCCTATCGAAGTCTTTAAACTAGGACACACGAGAGTGTCGGGATTAGGTTTCCCAGATGCTAGAGTTCTCCCTTATATAGTCTTTCAAATCAGGGTTGCATACAATCAAAGCTAAGATAGCTTAGTAACAAAGCAATTGATATTCACCGTTAGATGAAATCCTGATTTAAGATTCAAGCTAAGTCTGCTTAGAAAATAATCAATCAATCTCCACCGTTAGATGGTATTAGCTTTATAAACACAAATGAAATATACCTATATTTAAATATGTGTGAACGGTACCTAAACGTGTATAACCAGTTGATTCAATAACAGTTAACCGAAGTCCGCCATATGAACACTTTTAGTTTAGCCATATGCATCTAACACTTCTAGATCAAATATGACAATCAATCAATCATGATAGATAATCAAATGAATCTAAAGGTAGGGCTGTCAATGGGTCCGGGTCCTCCCGTGCATCACTAGACCCGGACCCGGACCCTACTTATAAATGTCGGGTCCGGTTCCTAACGGTTCCGGGTCCGGTTCCTAAATTTGTGGACCCAGAACCAGACCCGTTTAAAGTCTCGGGTACCCGCCGGTTCCGGGTACCCGTTGAGTATTAAAAAAACTATAAAAAAAATCTTTAAATCTTAATTTCTTTCTCTTTTTAACTTGAATCTAAATTAATTTTATAAAAATTTATTATTGTTTATCTATTAATGTACTAAATAAAGATTAAATGTAAGAGAAAAATGAAAAAAAAATCAAAGCCGTAACTAGCAAAATACTTGTAATTTTATTAAAAAGATGAATAAAATGATAAATAACCGGGTACCAATTACCCGCGGGTACCCGACGGGTATTACCCGTTTGGACCCGTTAATATTCGGGTCCAATCGGGTAATTACCCGTCGGGTCCTAAGTTGCTAATGGGTCCAATTTTAGGACCCATAACCGGACCCGAATCTAGCGGGTCCGGTTCCGGTTCCGGGTAATGGGTACCCATTGACATCCCTATCTAAAGGTGCTCTTAATAGAGTTGTTCAAATGTTCACTATCTCATAGAAATATCCATGAACAATTTGAAACATATTCGGTTTGATTTGTAATTGTACAAAATACTTATACAAAAACCAATTCATGAACATAATGCCACGGTTTGCAAAACAAGTTCGCATACCTTAATTCATTAAAGTTCCAGGGACTTTAGTTCGCAAATGAACTTGAGTTCATGAGTATGAGTTGTCATACTTACCGAGTTTAGAACCTAACCACCGTGTTCGCAAACTGAGTACGCGAACCATAGTTCCGGACCTAGCCTAGTCTTGCCGTTCGTAAACACTATTTGCAAACCACAGTTTCGAACCTTTCACAGTTAAACCCGTCCGCAAACATAGTTCGCAAACAAGAGTTCCAGACCTGAACTAGTACTCCACAGTTCG
Organism: Papaver armeniacum; assembly: GCA_023531295.1. Taxonomy (NCBI): domain Eukaryota; kingdom Viridiplantae; phylum Streptophyta; class Magnoliopsida; order Ranunculales; family Papaveraceae; genus Papaver; species Papaver armeniacum. The sequence goes on along the minus strand of JAJJWW010011499.1, from coordinate 356,674 downwards.
CATACTATGTACGCATATTATGTTGTATCCAGACATTGGTAGTAGTTCTAAAACTCTTATTTAATCATTGAAACATCCTTGGAAGAAAACAATGGTAATCTTACACATACCACTAGCTTCAAGTAATTTTCAAGTTATTAATTGATTAATACAAAACTTCCCAAGTTAACATCAAATGATTGTCTCACACAAATCATGTAAGATGTTCAAGGTAATTTTCACATGATCATCTTGATTTAATATTTAGTTTCCAACAAATAATTGTTTACAACTAAACTCGTCAAGTAGATGATGAAGTTAAGCTAAAGCTAAAAAACTTCCAACATGTATTTTGAGAAATATATAAACGAGATAAACTCGGCTCGAAATTTCAAATGTGTACACAAAGTCTATATAGCTATACGACTTAGTCTCATTAGAAGATATAATAGAATAGACTTCTGAGTGATAGATAAGTTTTAGTCTCCACATACCTTTTGTGAATGAAGTTCCTCCAAGCTCTTCAGTAGATCTTCTTCTTCAATTGGTGAACGTCGTGAAGTCTAATGCTCAACTACAGACTTCTATCCTAATCCGAGACATAGCTATAAGTAAACTAGAAATCAAGTATATAGTTTTGATCAACAAACTTGACAAACAAGATTGAGATATCATCGTTTGCGAGTTCGACCGAGCAATGCTCTAACAATACGTTTAGATAAAGTACATATACCAAACTTGTTTCGTAATATAAAGGAAATCAATAGGAGTTTTGGTCCGGTTTTCATTGAGGACCTATTGGATGACCAATTCGAACCTAGGTAATATCTTTGCTAGAACCGATCTTGACTTATGTTGAGAATTATGGTAGAACCAATCTTTACCTAGTTTGGGATATGCGGTAGAACCGATCTTGACTTATGTTGAGAGTCTTGGTTAAACCGATCCTTACCTATTTGGAATACATGGTCAAACCGATCTTAGATAATGTTGAGAGTCTAGGTAGAACCGATCCTTACCTATATTTGGATACTTGGTAGAACCGATCCTATCTATTGTTTGGAGTCATGGTAGAACCGATCTCTACATATATTTGGAGACTTGGTAGAACCGATCTTAACCTATGTTAGGAATCATGGTAGAACCGGTCCCAAGAGATAAACCGATCCTTCATATTCACATATTACTTACGGTTTTGTGTGAGTTTGGAATTAGGCTTTGCTAAATAGGAAAGTTATGGATATCGACATATTTTGGACTTGAATATAATTCTTATCTTTTACTATCCAAAGACATTCCTTGATACTCAAGGTGATCCCAATCCGAAATATTGAGAATCTTTGAATTAAGAATTTTCGATTATATGCTTTTGATTTTCCAGCAAATCAAAACATATCTCTTGGAAAGTTATATTAGTTAAGTGCTAAACTAATGCCGTATTAGATATTTTCTAATGAGAGATTTTAGAATTACTGTTTGGATATTAGTTGGAAATAGGAAAACCCAAATTAGGTACTTATTGCAAACAACCTTGGTTTATAAATAGTTGAGTTTGCATTTCTTGCAAACTATCCTAAGAGCCAGGCAAACTTCATTCGTGATGTTTCTGGTGGAGCAGTCTATCCGTAAAGAAAAATACCCTAATTAGGCGAAATTTCTTACAACCTCTCGTTTAAAGACTTCTGTGGGATCAAGAAGCTCTACGAGTACCGTTGGTGGAAAACTAGATAATTGCATTAGTTTTCGATTATTGATTTGATTGATTAACGGTTGTTGAAACTTTGATTGCACCTAGTTTAATTATTCTTGAGAGCATTATCTTCTGATATATGGGTCACCCAAACTAGATCAAAGTATTGACGAGATCTTTAGAACTGTGTTTAGATCTAAAGACAACTTGTGATAATCCATTGTTAACAGATTCCGTTTTATGTGTGATCGATCGTAACTGGATTCAAGTTTGTGGTGTGCGGGTACATAAGAAGGCAATTGAAGATTTCAAGACAAGAATATTTTTCTTATGGTTTTCATATCTCGTGATTTGTGGACACATATTGATCGACTGGGATCCGACTTAGATCCGACTTAGATCCGGTTTATCTTTGATAGATCTGATCATATAGTCATATAGATCGGCAACTATCATTTGGTGGTATTCTTGAATACCAGAATCTGAATCTAAGTTACTGATTTTGATTGATCTTACCCGACAAAGGAGTTTACTAGTTTATAAACGAAAGAGCCTTTGTCAAAACTCAACGAATCTTTTTATCAAAAGATTATTGGAGTAGTTACCAAACAACTTTGTTCCTTTACTATTTGAAAGACGATCAAAAGGAGTTTAGTGCTTAAGACTTTACATCGTGAAGCAACTCAAGATAGTGATTTTCTATCTTGGGATTCATGTGCGGGAACAGTAGGTCGTAAACACAGAGATACTAAGGGAACTAAGTAACCAGGGGTAGATTACTTGGTCTCAACTATACGAAGTTGGCTTTGTTCTTTCTATAGCGGCTTAATTAGGAGAGTATTCAAAACTGGACTAGGTCCCGGGGTTTTTCTGCATTTGCGGTTTCCTAGTTAACAAAATCTTGCCGTGTCATTTACTTTACTTCCACATTATAATTATTTTATTATAATAAAGTAAATTACACTTGTACGTTAAATCCTAATCACTTGATATTGATCCTACAATAAATCGGTTTTGGACCATAACTATATATCATGTGAATACATTGTTGTTGTATTATCTTGACTGTTTCCATAGACGATCACACTTGGTGTCCGACTTATAGGTTAAAACGAAAAATCGTGGTGTATTTGGGTACCCTCGTAATTTCAATTGGTATCAAAGCAGGCAAACACGAAAAGATCTAACTATCAGTATTTGGTGCGATCCAACCTATAAGGCTTGAATTGAATGGATGATTCAGTTAACATATTGCAAGATTGCGAATACTCGAAAATTGAAAATGTTGCTACATATTCGACTCAAGATCCTAGAGTTAAGATGATCAATGATACATTTACTATGTCTGACTCTAATGTCAAAGAAGATGCTGAAAAAAAGTTTTCAAAACTCTTAAAGCCTATTAGACGTCTGTTTTCGGAAATACAAAGTCTAATCTTCTCAGATAAAATCTAAATAATCTTTAAGGGTTTGTGGTGTGCGTTACAGATGCACAGAACAAGTTTCCCAAAGTTATTTACCATCAGGACATACTTTAGGATCAATCAAACGCAAACTCATTAGGTTTATCGCGTTTGCATGCTCTGATACCAATTAAAAAAGCGAAGGTATAACAACCACACCCAATAATTCTTTCGGCAATCTGTATGGACAAACTCCAATATTATTCCGAGAGCACCAGCTTATAAAGCGAGCTCTATCAAGAAAGATATCAAAGAGTTATATCTTTTTTTATCAAATGAATCAGCAAATCAAACAGATAGAAATATATGATCCTGATTGATATGAGAAACACTTGGAAGGTACCAAATACCAATGCCCAAGTGTCAATCAATTTATATCCAACAAACAAAGGTAGGATTTACCAATTGATGGAACTATGCACAACCTGTGATATTTAAATTATATAAAAAATATAATGCGGAAAAGAAATAACACAGACACCAGAAATTTTGTTAACGAGGAAACCGCAAATGCAGATTAACCCAGGGACCTTGTCAAGCTTACATCACACTGTATTAATCCGCTACAGACACTAGCCTACTACAAGTTAACTTCGGGTTGGAATGTAGTTGATCCCTAACCAAGTCTCACACCAATTAAGGTACAATCACGTTCCTTACGCCTCTAGAACCACGCCGGATTTTGCGCACTTGATTCCCTTAGCTGATCTCACCCACAACTAAGAGTTGCTACGACCCAAAGTCGAAGACTTATAAACAAATCTGTCTCACACAGATAAGTCTATTCTGATAGATAAATCTGTCTCCCACAGAAGTACCTATGAAGTTTTGTTCCGTCTTATGATAAATCAAGGTGAACAGGAACCAATTGATAATCCAGAGTTATACTCCCGAAGAGCAGCCTAGAAATATCAATCACCTCACAATAACTTAACTATATGGTAGTAAAAGAATTTATTGCGGAACCGCAAAGTCTGAGACGAAGAACTTTGTGATTAATTTGTATATCTTACATATCGGAGATAAATCTCGAGCAAATATTAGAGAAGATAGTACTCAACATGATAGAACAAGTAAGATCAGAATACGCAACTACAGAGAAAATAGTTGGATCTGGCTTCACGAATCCCAAATGAAAAGTCATTAACTTATAATGGTTTTAGAAAAACCTAGGTTAAAGGAGAATCGACTCTAGTCGCAACTAGGACACCGGAAAATGCCGGGATTAGGTTTTCCAGTTGCTAGAGTTCTTCCTTATATAGTCTTTCAAATCAGGGTTTGCTTATAATCAAAGCTAAGATAGCTTAGTAACAAAGCATTCAATATTCACCGTTAGATGAAATCCTGATTTAAGATTCAAGCCAAGTTTGCTTAAAACCAAAGAAATATTTCTCCACCGTTAGATGGTCTTAGCTTGTTACACACAAATGAAATATACCTTCATTTTGATATGGGTAACCGTACCTAACCGTGTATATTGAGTTGGCTCAATAACAGTTAACCGAAGTTAGCCATATGAACACTTTTGTCTTAACCACATTCATCTAACACTTCTAGATCAAATATGATGATCAATCAAATATGAAAAATAATCAAATGAATCTAATTGTGTTTCAAATAGAGTTGTTCAATTGTTCATTATCCCATAGAAATATATATGAACAAATTGAAACAAAATCGGATTGATTCATAATTGTACAAAGTAATTATACAAGAATCAATGCATGAAAATTAAGCCACGGTTTGAAAAGATTGAATTCCTTAATTCATAAATGTTTTAGTTCATGAGTATGAAAATCATATATAACCGATTTTAGAACTCAACCCACTGTGTTTGCAAACAGGTACGCGAACAGCAGCTCCGGACCTTGGTCTGTCCAGCCGTTCGCAAACCAGTATGCAAATAGCTGTCCCAGACCCAACTTAGGTAGAACCATTCACATACTAGGTACGAAAACAAGGTTCCCGGACTTTACAGATAAAACCGTTCGCATACTAGTTACACAAACAAAGTTCCCGGACCCGAATCATACCAAAACAGTTTGCATACTATGTACGCATACTGTGCTGTATCCAGACATAGTTATTTGTTCTAAACTCTCATTTCAATCATTGAAACATCCTTAGAAGACGACAATAGATGTCTCACACAAACTATTAGCTTCAAGTAATTTTCAAATGATCGAATGATCAATACGAAACTTTCCAAGTCGACATAAAATGATTGTCTCACACAAATCATATAAGATGTTTCAAGGCAATTTCCACATGATCATCTTTTGACTTAATAGTTTCCAACAAATAAATTTTTTCCAACTAAACTCGTCAAGAATATGATGAACGTAGCTAAAGCAAAAAGCTTCCAACACATATTTCGAGAAATAGATAAGCGAGATATACTCCGCTCCAAATATTAAATGTGTATAATGTAAAAGTCTATATAGCTATACCACTTAGTCTCATTAGAAGATAGAATATAATACACTTCTGAGTGATAGATAAATTTTAGTCTCCACATACCTTTTGTTAATGAAGTTCCTCCAAGCTCTCCTCACTAGATCTTCGTCTTAAATTAGTGAACGCCGTGAAGTCTAATGATCAACTGCACTTCTATCCTAATCCGAGATATAACTATAAGTAGACTAGAAATCAAGTATATAGTTTTGATCCACTAAACTTGACAAACAAGCTTGAGATAACAACGCTTGCGAGTTCGACCGAGAAGTGCTCTAACACTAACCTAGTTTTTGTCTTGTCTAAAAGGTCTAAGTTATTCTATGAATAATTACAACATGATAAGAGAAATTGAGTTAATCTCTTTTGAGTCTTATCGAATAAAGCGATTATACATACATAATCGGTTCGGTCTGTAACTAAGTTATCTTGGTTGATCAATCGGACTAAGGGAAAATTTCTTCGGGAAATTGTTTCCTTGATAACATACTAAGACAAGATTACTTAGGTAGTTTCGGTTTTAGTATTGGTTATCTAAAATGGGATGTGAAACCTTCGTGCTAACTCTTATAGGTTGTACAAGTCTTATGGATCTGTAAGATCGTTTTGGTGTGCTCTTATGTTTATTCGTTTCTTTGTCATTTTTGTGACAAAAATGGGGGAGAAATATATGGAGTAAACAAGTGATTTATGATCAATAGGAAATGATATATGTGCTTAAATCCTTATATCTAACGGAAGATTAAAACATAAACTAAGGGGGAGAAACATATTATCTTGCTGTGTAGTATTTCATACTACAAAAGGGGAATAACAAAGTTGTTCGAATTGAATATTTACCTAGCTTTCCTTTAGGGGGAGTACAACTTTTGTTATTCAAATGTCAACATCGGCATTTATGTTTTGAATATGTGCAGGATACATGGTAGAACCGATCTTAACTATTGTTGAGAGTCTTGGTAGAACCGATCCTTACTTATATTGGGATATTTGGTAGAACCGATCCGAGATATTGCTTGGAGTCATGGTAGAACCGATCCCTACCTATATTTGGAGACTTGGTAGAACCGATCTTAACCTATGTTAGGAGTCATGGTAGAACTGGTCCCACGAGCAAAACCGATCCTTCATATTCACATATTACTTTACAGTGTTGTGTGAGTTTGGAATTAGGGTTTGCTAAATAGGAAAGTTATGGATGTCGACATATTTTGGAAATGAATACAATTCTTATCTTTTATTGTCCAAAGATATTCATTGATACTCAAGGTGATCCCAATCCGAAATATTGGGAAACTTTGAATTAATTTTTTTCGATTATATGCTTTTGGTTTTCCAGAAAATCAAAACATATCTCTTGGAAAGTTATATTAGTTAAGTGATAAACTAATATTAGATATTTTCTAATGAGAGATTTCAAAATTACAGGTTGTATATTAGTTGGAAATAGGAAAGCCGAAATTAGGTACTTATTGCATATCTTGAGAATATTTTCGGTTTTGGAATTTCCGTGTTGTCCAAACAACCTTGGTCTATAAATAGTTGAGTTTGCATTTCTTGCAAACTATCCTAAGAGCCAGGAAAACATCATTCGTATTATTTCTGGTGGAGCCGTCTATCCGAGAGTAAAGTACCCTAATTAGGCGAAATCTCTTACGACCGCTTGTTTAAAGACTTCAGTGGGATCAAGAAGCTCTACGAGTACCATTGGTGGAAAACTAGATAATTGCATTGTTATTTTAGTTTTCGATTATTGATTTGATTTACTAACGGTTGTTGAATCATTGATTGCACATAGTTTGGTTATTCTTGAGAGCCTTCTCTTCTGACATAAGGGTCACTCATACTACATCAAAGTATTGACGGGATCTTTAGAACTGTTTTTAGATCTAAGACAACCTGTGATCATCCATTGTTAACAGACTCCGTTCTGTGTGTGATCGATCATAAGTGTATTCAAGTTTGTAGTGTGCAGGTACATAAGAGGGAAATTGAAGATTTGAAGACAAGAATATTTTTCTTATTAGTTTTCGTATCTCGAGATTTGTGCACACATCTTGATCGGTTAGGATCCGACTTAAATCTGGTTCATCTTTGATAGATTTGATCATATAGTCGTTTAGATCGGCAATTATCATTTGGTGGTATTCTTCAATATCCAAATCTGATAGTTGTGAATCCGAATCTAAGTTACTGATTTGGATTGATCTTACCCGAAAAAGGAGTTTACTAGTTTAAACGGAAGAGCCTTTGTCAAAACTCAAAGAATGTTTTTATCAAACGATTATTAGAGTAGTTACTAAACAGCTTTGTTCCTTTACTGTTTGGAAGACAATCAAAAGGAGTCGAGTGCTTATGATTTTACATCGGTAAAGCAACTCAAGATAGTGATTTTCTGTCTTGGGATTCACGTGCGTAACCAGTAGGTCGTAGACCCAAGGATACTAAGGGAACTAAGTAAATAGGGGTATATTACTTGGTCTCAACTATACGAAGTTGGCTTTGTTCTTTGTATAGCGGCTTAATTATGAGAGTATTCAAAACTGGACTAGGTCCCGGGGTTAATCTGCATTTGCAATTTTCTCGTTAACAAAATCTTGCTGTGTCATTTACTTTATTTCCGCATTATAATTGTTTTATTATTATAATAAAGTAAATTACACTTGTACGTAAATCCCAATCACTTGGTATTGATCCTATAGTAAATCGGTTTTGGACCGTAACTATTATCAAATGAATACCTTGTTGTTGTATTGTCTCGATTCTGTCCATAGACGATCACACTTGGTACCCGACTTATAGGTTGAAACGAAAAAGTGTGGTGTATATACCCTCGTAATTTTAGAATTGTAATAGCTCAATGGTCATCTACTATGGAATGGATTTCAACATGATTTCACTGCCCTGATAGCATCACGATAGCTAATATGGCTATTATTAGTTGGTTTTTATGGAAAGAATGATGCTGCGTTGTATTCAACAACAATACTGAGACCCATCAAACCACCCAAGCTATAGACCATTTCATGCATACCGCCATGACTGTTCCAAGACTGTTGCATGACACTGTCAGGATTACTGAGATCCCTTAACGGTTTCCTTCTGACACGGGTTATGTTAAACACAATACTGATGCTTCATTTTGTCATTTAACTAAAGCTAGTGGCTATAGACTAATATTTACGGATTTTGCAAATACACACCTAACCAACAGAGGCACTAGCTTTAAGGGAGCAATGGGATCAGAACATCTAGAAAGTTTAGTGGTTGTTGAAGCGCTAAAGTGGGCTTTGCAGTTGGGATTCAAGAAGCTAGTCATTGAAACTGACTACCCAAGTCTAGTACAAGGCATCCAAAGAAGAGGCTGATGTTCCGCGAGAGCTTAGACGGATATTAGAAGACATAATTTTTCTTTTAACTTATTTTGAAAGTTGGCCATGTGCGTATACAAAAAGACTAGCTAATAAGTGTGCTGACAAATTAGCTAAATATGCTTGGGAAGAGGGATAGGAGACCCTCCTAACTTCATGTTAAACTCTATTGCGCGTGACATCACTTAATCAATTCATTGTTTGTTTGCATCAATTTTTTTTTTTTTTTTTTTTTTTTGTGTGATACTACACTTTCAAATTTACAGGGTTTTCTGGACCATAAATTTGTGACTTATTTTTGTTTGCAAGAGCAGCTTCAGAAGATAATCAGTGCATGCACCAATTGATATATGCAATCATTTGAAAATGGAAGAGAGCTTTTGTTGAAATGTTAGCTTTGGAGGTTCTTCACTTGGACAAATGTGTTCTCCAGACAGGACCTGGATTAAGTTTCACTTTTGTTTGTACTCCGTAAAGATGTGAGTATTCCCTTCAAGCTTTTCACCTTCTAATTCTCAGCTTTTTTTGGGTATTCCCGCGCACCAAATATGGTTGATCCGATTCTGACGATGGTACTGCCCATTTCAATCTGCCAACACACAAAAGTCTGAAGATTGAGCCACAATCATAAAATATGAAACTTCAAGAAAACCAAATTACAAAGCAAATTATTCTACTATAGCCATATTAAGGGATCTCTAAGTAACCAAAAAGTCAACTAAATTGTTCCACTTTATAAGGCCTGAAATGTCATTTCATACAAAATTTGGAAAACTGCATCTGCAGCATAGATACTTTTTCTTTGAATCAAGTACTTCTGATTTTTCAAATTTTCATACTCGTGGTTGACAACATGTTGGAAGAAGTAACTCTTTCAGTGGTAACTAAAAAGTAAAGAAGATTTTGTTCATCAGATCTATCATACTTTCATCTGTTAAGTATAACCAAATTCTTAGATATAGTAGATATTCCTTACTGCTTGCTCAAAATCACCAGACATGCCCATGGATAGCTCACATTGATTCTCATTTATTCCAAGAGCTTTGCACACCTCGTTTCTACAATTTGATAACGTCTGCCCAACAAAAGTAACTATGGATCAGGTCATAAAACTAATAAAACTGACTGATGCAAAAGATGTGTAGAAGATAACCCTGAAGTTCTCTGGAGTCGAAGTATAATCTAGCATCCCTATTGTCATTAGGCCGGAAAACTCAAGGTTTGGGCAGCCATCCTTCACATGTTTCACAAGTTCCACACAACCTGAGGGCTCAACACCAAATTTTGCTGCAAGGAGATAAGATTTTTGATTAATTTAAGGTCAGGAGGAAATAGAATTGACAGATACAGGTTAACTATTTTAGGTAAGGTAACCAAATCAATCCACTATGCACATAATTCTCATCAACATCAACTGGAAGTAACTGCCAAACTAATTCACGGTTACGCATACAACTGTTATAAAGAACTATGGTACTAAATAAAGGTCAGGTGGTCCACCTACTGACTCAAAAAGGTCATAGTCTTAGGTTCATGCAAAGCGGAAAACTGCATTACCTGATTAAAGGTCAAAATATAAACCATCTTTAACAAAATAAATATGTTACGTAGGGTGTATGCCGGACATTGCTCCTTCCACTTGCAGATATTGGACTAGGATGCATTATGAGGTAAACACGCTTTCATTGCCAATGTGTCCGATAGAGAACATAAATTATTTAGGTTTCCATTAGTAAGTTTAAATACTATTGATGTGCATCAAAAACAGCTATTATAATTCACCAACTGAAGCTAGGATGGAGAGGAAAATGAAAACTAGGAAATAATATAGTATGACTTTTTTGTCACCTTAAAGTCAAGCAAACATCTAGGCGGAGCTTCATAAAAATGGATAACATTTCCTAAATTCACTTACATTCTTCCCCACTCGTATTCACTTGGACTAAAACCTTAAGAGGCTTTCTTCCAATACTTCCAACTACATGATCAAGACGATTTGCTATCTGTGAAGAACAAACATAATAATGTAAAATACCTTTCTTATTAAATACAGTACTAATGGCAATTAAAATTTCCAAAACTTATACGGAATGAATCTTGGTCCCTACTATATGGTTTCATGAAAAGGAAGGAGCAACAAGGACATTATGTTTCTCATTACCTAAAAACAAATTTGTGAGGAGCTGAATACAGGGCAAGAATGTCCTGGTGGACAATATTCTCTAACCTGCTTAGTTGGGTCCCCTACATGATGTGGTCTTTGATCATATGCAGTTTCATTGAAATGAATAAAACTACCAATTATCAGTAAGCATGAACATGTTGCCTCACTAATGGGAATACTGATATATTTGAGGTCCTAATGAAGATCAACTCTACTATTGGACCACTAACTTGGGGAATAAAAGTGTTTACCTTCTCATCGTCTACACTCTCAACCATGAAAAGATTTGGAACAGCAGCTGCCCAATATCAAAAACAATAATACTCGTCACATTTCTCTCCAACAGAAAAAAAGAAAAGATACAAGCATAAACAAGCTAGATAAAGCAAGGCCCACAATCATAGTGCATTTTTTCAAATATTGGAATCAGCTTAAAGCAGAGAGGAGCCAAATATATAGGATCTCCGACATTCCACTTTGGCAATCTTTTTACATAACCATAGAACATAGATATGCATAAAATAAAAGTTTGTCCTTTTTGAAAAGTATTTGAAGATTCTCGATAGGGCTGGTCGCAGCGCATCTCAGACCTACCGTTCTGGAATCCAAATAAAACATGGAAGCTCATACCCCCATTCTGCAAGTTAAGTTTCATCCTGACTGAAATATGTGTGGATCCAACTGAACGGTACGCTAATTGGATTATTCACTATCTTGAGCTATTAGAGAGGTAAGTGGGTTTTGCACGTCTCTAAGCTAAATTTTTCCCTAATTGTGTCGAAACTAAGTTCCAAGTTTCCAAAAAAAAGAAGAGGCACAAACAAAAATGAAACATTACAAATTTATATTCACAAAATTAAGTTATACACAGAAAAAAAAGTAAGGAAAAATTTCAAATCATACTCAGGAGTGGTTTCACTTTGTTGCTCTGCAAATTCCCAATAAAGTGCCATTCTATGTCATCCGGAAGCTGATAAAAAAAAAAAACAAATTATAATCAGAATCAACAACAACAAAAAACAAAAAAAACCAATCCCCATAATCAGTTTGATAATAAAATTCAAGAAAAACAAAAACCTGGGGTGATTTTTCAACGATTTCTTGAACGTAATTTTCACCAAAGACCCGATGACCAGCATCATACACTTGACGGATAATGGAAACTGGTTTGGTCTTACTAACAGCAACCACCTTAATTTGATCCGGAAGACGACCGGATTTTTCTGCTGCTTGATGAGCTCTGTGTAAAACTGTTCTCAAAGCAACCGCAGCAGTGGAAACCTCCATGGATGTACCAGCCATAACAACACAGACTCTCTAGTGGTGGTAGAGGTTTCTCTCTAGATTTTTCTCACATGTGAGATCTTCTATGCTTATATTTTACTATTTCCACCCCACTTTACGAGAGGTGTAACCTTATTAGCGGCTCCCCGTGGGAACCAAACGGGCACCGTTTTTCTTTCCCTTTTGTTTTTCTTACTCTTTTACCCCTAAAATAGTTATCATGAAGGAAGGTATTTTTGTACGGAAAAATATCGTTTGGTCCTTTTTTAAACCTGGCATTTTTAGGGGCGACCCCAAAAGAATTAGGGGCGATTTTTTTATGCCCAACCCATATACACCGTTAAGGGATGTCCAAAAACGCGGAGAATACGTTAATGCCCTTACATAATCGGAAATTATTTTGTGCCCGATTATTATAAAGCAATCGGAAGCTTAGTAACGATATTATACTACCGATTAATATCGATTTTGTTCCTAACGCGTATCTTGCTTCTATAACAATCGGAAGGAACAAGAACCTCACTAGACTACCGATTATAGTAGCTCATAAATTCCCAAAATTGGTGATTTCGTCAAGGAAGAAATTTGGGGCAACTTATAATCGGAAGTCATATTAACTACCGATTATTCTAGTTCCCAAATTCGAAAAAAATGACATTTCTGCAAAAACAAAATTTGGGGCAAATCAGATAATCTAAGTCTTATTAGCTACCGATTAATATAGTTCTCAAATTCGAAAAAATTGAGATTTCTGCAAAAATAAAATTTGGGGCAACTTTATAATCGGAAGTCATATTAACTACCTATTATGGTAGATTTCAAAATTCATCACATGAAGGATTTTAGAAAAAACTCATTTTGGGGCAACCTATAATCGGGAGGTTGGGTAACCTATTTGGCTTACGATTATGGCTACATCCAAATCACGAACCACATGGTTATGCCTGGCTCTGAACACTCAAAACCTATGGAATTTGGCAAGGGTTCGATCTGGGGCTCCTTACAATCGGTAGGTTGTTAAGTTGGGTAGACTACCGATTATGGTAGATTTCAAAATTCATCACATGGAGGATTTTAGAAAAAATTCATTTTGGGGCAACCTATAATCGGTAGGTTGTTAAGTTGGATAGACTACCGATTATGGTAGATTTCAAAATTCATCACATGAAGGATTTTAGAAAAAAATCATTTTGGGGCAACCTATAATCGGTAGGTTGTGTAACCTATTTGGCTTACGATTATGGCTACATCCAAATCACGAACCACATGGTTAGGCCTGGCTCTGTACACTTAAAACCTATGGAATTTGGCAAGGGTTCGATCTGGGGCTCCTTATAATCGGTAGGTTGTTAAGTTGTTAACTCTACCGATTATGGTATATTTCAAATTCCCTTACATGAAGGATTTTAGAAAAAACTCATTTTGGGGCAACCCATAATCGGATGGTTTGGTAATATATTTAACTCCCGATTAACGCTGCATCCAAAACACGAACCAAGTGGTTATGGCTGGCCGTGTACACTCAAAACCTATGAAATATGGCAAAGGTTGGATCTGGGGCTCGTTATATTCGGTGGGTTATATAATTATATACCCTACCGATTATGGTAGATTTCAAAATTCATTACGTGAAGGATTTTAGAAAAAACTCATTTTGGGGCAACTTATAATCGGTAGTGTATGTAACCTATTAGGCTTCCGATTATGGCTACATCCACAGCTCAAGCCAAGTGGTTATGGTTGGCTATGCACCCCTCAAAACCTATGGAATTTGGCCAAGGTTGAATATGGGGGCTCCTTATAATCAGTAGTCTTACAAGTTGGATTAGCTACCAATTATAAAAGGGATTATTAGCCGAAGTATCTACACAATAATCGGTAGGTATATTTTCAATTTAACCTACCGATTCACCTTTAACCTACCGATTATGGTGTAGGCTCCCGATTATATAAGGGCATATTGACCATTTCGAAAAATCGAAGATAAGGGGGTAGCTTAGATTTACGTTTGGGTGACCTTTTTTGTCTTTTAGTGTCGCCCCTAATTCGTTTGTGGTCGCCCCTAAAAATGTCAGGTTTTTAAGTGGTCCCATGTCTGTTTAGTCCTTTGGGAAAACGCCTTTACTGTTTGGTCCATAATTATTTATAAATATTAAATGGACAAAAGTACCCTTCCGTGTTAATTTCTACTTTTTTTTTGTAGCAGTTCATTCTACGAAATGAACTCCTGTTAATTTCTACTTATTTTTTCAGAAATCACCTAAAAAAACCATAGTTCATTCCAGAAATGAACTCCATATAAAAAGCTAAAAAAAACAGAGTTCATTCCAGAAATGAACTCCATATAAAAAGCTAAAAAAAAACAGAGTTCATTCCAGAAATGAACTCCATATAAAAAGCTAAAAAAAACAGAGTTCATTCCAGAAATGAACTCCATATAAAAAGCCAAAAAAACAGAGTTCATTCCAGAAATGAACTCCATATAAAAAGCTAAAAAAAAAACAGAGTTCATTCCAGAAATGAACTCCATATAAAAAGTTAAAAAACTCTTACGTCGTCTTCAACAGCAGCATCAAATATCATAGTCTTCAAAACAACACCAATAATATCGTATTCATCATGTTCATCATCTTCAACAATAACATCAAACAGTAGAGACGAAAAAAGAGACACAAAAACTACATCTTCCTCAAAAACTAAATCATCATCATCGTCTTTGGCATCAACAACATCATCTTCATCGTATTTATCATCTTCCTCATCTTCAACAGCAGCAGAAAATCAACAAAAAACAAAAAAGAAACGCAAAAACTTCATCATCATCATCTTCTTTATCGTCTTCATCATCATCATCATCAACAACAACATTAGCAGAGAAAAAAGAGCCCAAAAACATCATCGTTCATCATCATCTTCATCTTCTTCATCATGAGCAGAGAAAAAAAATATGGGGAGAAGAAAAAACTAGATCTGGAAATAAAGAAGAGAGAAAGTAAATCTGAAAATAAAGAAGAGAGAGAAAGTGAATCTGAAAATAAGATATTTTTTCTCTTTTTTTTGTGTACATATGGACCCAAAAGGGTATTTCTGCCACTACAAGATGACAATTACATCATCCATGACGTCACCCTAGGACCAAACTATAATATATATTTCCAAAAAGGACCAAACAGACAGTTGACTAGGTCAACTGGACTAGACTCCCTCTAATATATTATTTGTAGGACCTATTGGTATTTCCTACATTTTTGTATTAATCCCAGAAGAGAGGGGATATCTTGGTAATGTTTAAAAAGTTTGACTATTTAGTCTAGCCTTTTCAAAAGGGGGTGGGAAAAATTTAGAACACAAGAACTCGATTTCTATAAACTGTATCTCCCTCTCTGAAGATTGATTGAGCTAGAAGGATTAAACTGTCCCATCTCATATATTATTTTTAGGGTTTGTATTTGGTACCTAACTTAAAACAAGAAGTCTTTTTTTTTTTTTTTTTTTTCTCGTTCTTCAAGCGGCTAACTGATCTGGAACATCTGATTCCTGCAGTGCCGTCTCATTCTATAAGGTAATGATATAGTATCTAAGTTAATTTCGTGTATCTTAATTTGATCGAAATAAAAAGATATTGTTTGTTCTTATTTGGTTTTTAATTTTGTGAATTTTCTTTTGATGTTGCAGTCAAGAATAATATCAATAATGGTTGCCGCCAAACCTAAATGTCCTGATGAACCTAGGGTTTGCAAAACAAAGAAGAATAGACAATTAAAATCGGTGGATAAGTCGGCTTAAAAAAGTTTAGAAGTCAAAATAATTATCAAGAAAAAACATTTGATCAGTAAGATTAGTGAGAATCAAGATTATGATGATGCGGTAGATAAGAGTCATTGTTCAATTTGGGCGGAGGATCATCGGTTAAAAATTTGTCTTATGATTCTAAAAAAGAGAATCATGCGAATCTACAAGATGCGTTTGTTGAGAAGGAAAATAAACCGTCTCATAAGTCTGCCCAAGTTTTGAACAAAAGAAATCTAGCTAACGATATTGAGGTACCCGTTCAATCTGCCGAAGCTGGACGTATGTGTTTCTGCCAAAGCAGAGAAGGAGGAGGAGGGCGGAGAGGAGGAAGAGGATGAGGAGGCCAAGATTCCTCTCGATGAGAGAAGAAAGAAGTTACTTAATACTTCCTCAATTGATAAATCAAAATCTACTGTCAAGAAAAAATAAACAACCAAAGTTGTTTCCTCTGCTTCTTCATTTGAGAAGACTAATGGTAAAAAATGGTCTACTTTTGCACACAATGGTGTTATTTTTCCACCTCCGTACAAGCCTCATGGATGTAAGATGCTTTACAATGGACAACCTATTGAGTTGAGTCCTGAACAGGAAGAGGTGATTGTCCTCTACTTAGATTGTTGTCACTGTTTTGTGCAAGGCATGCCCCCACATTTTTGACTGACAAGTTTGAATTGTCTTTCATCCAATAATGCAGGTTGCGACGATGTTTGCAGTTATGAAAGATACACATTACGCAATGGAGCCAAAGTTTATTAAAAATTTATGAATGATTGGAAAGTAATACTTGGGAAGAAACATGTGATTAGAAAATTTGAGTTATGTGACTTCACGCCAATCTATGATTAGCACCAGAATGAGAAGGAGAAGAGAAAACAGTTGAGCACAGAAGTAAGTTTCTAAACACTATGTATTTGGATAATAAAAAGGATAATTACTGCTCTATATTGTGGCAGTATGTATTGTTGATTTCAAAATAAAATGTAGCGCAAGTGTTCTGAACAAGATGTCTAATTTGGTTCAACAAGAGAAAAAAATCATGAAAGAAGAAAAATTGAAGCAGGAGGAGAAATACACGTGGGCTGTTGTTGATGGCAAGAAAGAGCAGGTCTAGCTTGAATCCTTGTTTTTTGTATATATCGTGTTTGCTTATGTTTCTTTGTACTTCGTGTCGTGTTCATGTCTTATTATCGATTTGTTTGACATATTAATTTGCAGGTTGGAAACTTCAGAATAGAACCACCTGGACTGTTCCGTGGCCGTGGAAAGGGCATCTCGAATTTATGTTGTCTTTTGTATTACATTTCAGGTGGGAAATCTAAAGAAACGTATTTATCCCAAAGATATTACAATAAATATAGGATAAGGGGATTCAATTCCAGAATGTCCAATCCCTGGTGAAAGGTTCCGTAAACCAAAACTGTATATCAAGCATGCATTTGACAATTTGAAACTTCTCCTCAGTTGTTTCTTTTTCGTTATGTGAGACCCTTGAACATATTTTTTCATACCTTTCCAGGTGGAAAGAAGTGAAGCACGATAATAGTGTTGCGTGGTTAGCATGTTGGCAGGATCCAATCAATCATAAAGAAGTCAAGTATGTTTCTTTGGGTACTTGTAGTTCACTGAAATGTTAAAGTGACAAGGAGAAATATGAGAAAGCAAGGCTGCTCAAGGTAACCAAGTTGTTGTATCTGAAAATCTGAAGAAAAAAAGACGATTTTACAGATATCTAATTAATTTTTGTGCCCATTTGATTGCAGGATTACATTGTTGGGAGAAAATTACAGAAAGGACTTCACAAACAAAGATCTAACGAAACCGCAAATAGCAGTCGCTGCTTACCTTATTGATATGCTGGCTCTTAGGGATGGCAATGAGAAGGTAATTAGCATGTGTTCAAGTGTTGTTCTGTTTCTCTGTTGAAAGGATAATGTTGTTGGAATTTTAGCTTCATAATCAACATTCTTTATGCTTAAACATGATATAGGAAACCCTTATGCTGAAACAAACATTAACCCTAGTCTTAACATATTCAGCAACTCACTAAACACCATATAAAAAACCATAAACAGTTCATAATAACTCTTGTGACACCATATGTATATACAGAAGATTCAATACAATATGAATAAACTAGATTAGAAAGGAAACAAATACATCATAAACAGATAAATTTATGACTTAGCTTCTACTTCTATTTCCTCTCATTTCTCAATAATG
Organism: Papaver armeniacum; assembly: GCA_023531295.1. Classification (NCBI taxonomy): domain Eukaryota; kingdom Viridiplantae; phylum Streptophyta; class Magnoliopsida; order Ranunculales; family Papaveraceae; genus Papaver; species Papaver armeniacum. The sequence goes on along the minus strand of JAJJWW010011499.1, from coordinate 338,257 downwards.
GAATATCAGAAAAAAAGCATATGTATAAGAGGCTAGAAGAGAGCTTAGTCACAACCTATATGTCAACCAACCTGTCCATCATTAGTTGGTTGACACCTCACTAGGTGAGTCATAGGACAGCTAAGAAGCTGAGTGTAATCCTAGTTAGCACTAATCAAGATTAAACAAAACAAGATTAGCTTAAGCAAAATAGGATTACCTTAAACAAACCAACATTTGTTGCTAAACCAACATTAAGTCTAACATTCTCCCACTTTGGTTAGCAACAAAACTTTATGGAAAATAGCTAGCTCGAGTCTAAAAGGTACGCTAGGATTCGACCATAGAGACTTATACACCATTTAGAAGATGCATACGCCATTTCCATAATCAGAAAACTAGACGGGCCGTTTTATGCTTAAGTAAAAACACTTTAAATGGCTTAACCTCATGCCATACAAAACTGCACTTTAAACTTTATTTTGTCAAACCAGAAAACTTAAACTTGAATCATTTCTTCATAAGTTTTCAATCTAACTTTATATGCTCTTACTGCAATCAATATGATTTCTAGATACATCTCCGTCGAGACAAGTATACATCTGGCTCAATTAAGAGGCATGTTTCCGTCGAAACATATAACAAGTATACATCTGGCTCAATTGAGATATGTCATACAAGACATTTAACATCTCCAAAGAGATTCTACTGGCTCAATTGAGGTATGTTTCTCGAGACAATTAACATCTCCGAAGAGATTCATCTGACTCAATTGAGCATGTCTGTCAAGACATTTAACATCTCCGAAGAGAATAACTGGCTCAATTGAGGTATGTTTCTCGAGACAATTAACATCTCTGAAGAGACATCTCCGAAGAGATTCATCTGACTCAATTGAGCATGTCTGTCGAGACATTTAACATCTCCGAAGAGAATAACTGGCTCAATTGAGGTATGTCCGACAAAGCATTTTTGTGTCTCACTCGAGACCCTTAATCTTTGTAGAGATCTTATCTGTTCTCAATATGAGATATGTCTCCGTCGAGACATTATCCATCTCCGAAGAGACCTGACCCAATAAGAGATATATCTCCGAAGAGAAAACCTTTGTCTTAAAATGAAAACATATCTCCGTCGAGACCTTTATTCATCTCTTTATTGGATTAATCTCCGAAAAAGATCATCTGTGTCTCACTCAAGACGTGTTCTGTGCTCATTATGAGCTATCTCAATGGGAACTTTCTGTACTGACCTCCCACTGATTTTCCATTCCTTAACAACGTAAACAGAAGGAATATAAACATCAATACAAGTTCAAATAATTAAGTGATAACTCAAAACAAATGTTACCATGCTCCCACTGTTTTCCAGAACTCTGTCACATATAATGCTGTATTTACTTTAATCTACACATATATAAAACATTAGTACAGATTCGATACCATCACAAGTTCACCTTTGGGTAAACCAGGATGTATAAGAATCTCAAAACTGCTAAGTAATAAGCAAAAGTAAACATCTTAAACTCAAAACATCACTCGGTATCATCACAAATTCACCTTTGGGTAAAATTGTGATATACATGAGTCTAACCTTACGAGCTTAAGATATACATTTCATGCAGACAAAGCAACAATTCCATTAAACCTTTGGGTTCAATAGAAAAAGAAAAATAAACCAAGTATAAAACATGATTCATTTCAAATATTACTAGTATGAATCACCTTTGTGCAGTTTCACACTTGCAACATCCAAAATCCAAAATAAATCATAAGCAAACCTTGTTTTAACCAAAACTGATAAAGAATCTTTGTCACTTTCTAGTCTTCGTGGTCTACACCACAAGCATCTTCATCTCTTTCTTAACCTAGCTGCACATATCCAAATCCTTATATTGCAGCACTTTAAGCATTGATTCTCTGTGGCAATTCTCCAAAATTACTGAACCACAAAACTTCCTTTTCATTACTCTCAATGTATCACTTTGGCAATACTTAGTCGAGTAATGAAAAGTACAGAAAATATCTAAAATCACGATTTTTCAAGATTGAAAATCAGTTACACCTGTAAGTTCGAATTTGCACATCAAAGGTAAAATAATACCTTGAACTTGACTGATTTTATCATGCAGCCATTAGAGCCATCACCCTTTTCTTCATGACAGATAGTTCTGTGGGACTATAAAAACCATCTTTTCCTTTTACCAGATAGTCTTCCACTACTTGACTCAACATTTGGTGCATAACCACCAAAACCCTCCAATCTTGGTTGCAGTCCATACATGGAAAATTATATTCATCTCTTTCTCTACACTTATCCACATGTAATCAGAACCTGGTATCGCAACACTTTCGGCATCGACTTTCTGTATTGACTTCCCAAACAGCTAAACCACCGAAAAATCTTCATTCTCATTAAAAACTTTCATACTCTTAAAGTATCGCTTTGGAGACACTTAACCGAGCAATGAAAGGTACAAAACATCCATAATCTCAACTTTCAAAACTCAAATTAAAGGATATATCTTAGTTCAAATCTGTACAGTAAAGAAAAAGACATGTCTTTAACTTGACTATTAAACCTTTGGGTCTAATAGACAAGTTAAAAACATATTACCTCAAGCACCAGTAAAATTGTCCTCGTGAACATTCAACCTCCAGCAAAACAGCTATAGAGTTGTAACCACCAAGTCCAACTCCATCGTAACACTAGGTTTTTAATCAATCCTCATCTCTTTGAGCATTGCATTGACACTGCAACAGGTGCTCAACTGTAAAAAGAATGGTGTTATCTCTTTCATAGGTACAAATTAAATGTACACAACGCATAATTCAAGCAGTTTACTGTGGGTAGGTGACAATGACCACCACAGAGATTTCGACACTTTCCCATCAAATAAAATCACCACTGCAAGAACTTTACTATAACCCAGACTTTAATGACTTCCAAAAAAAACATGCAAGTTCCGAGCATCTGAAGAAATCTGCTCCCAGTGAACCAGGTCAGTACTCGCATCATGTACTTTCTCTTAAACAATCATCACATGTATGACTAGAAATAACAGACCTCGGTAAGCCAGGAATATTCCAAGGCAGATGTGTTGAAAGAATTAAGAAATATCTCCGCAGAGGTATCACCAGGAAACTTATGCAAGGATTGAGGTTGACAAATTCAGACCAATAAGAGCCATCACGTGCCCATATGAGACCCTGTTACTGATGGTCTTGAAACAACTGGAGTAGGTGAGACAATCATCTTGATATCATTCCCACGAGATAAACTTTGTCCCCAGGTTATGCCGCATTCAGAGCCGTCCTTACGGTTTTCTCAAAAACTTGCACAATCAAATATCACATCCACTCCATATTATTGACCACAGCTGCTGTATGAAAAGTAGTTTGTCAATGCCGTCGATCTTGAGCAGTTGGATATGTTCCAGCAACATGTAATACTCTAACCAAATCTCTCCCACTGATGGAAAGCCTCCCACTGCTCAAAGTATGCAGTACGAAAGTGTGCATGATCACGAGTAGGAGCAGCTTCCCTCGATTCTGAGTACAAATTCACAATTGAATCTTCAATCTCAAACCAAGCAGGAAGTACCAGAGCTTAATTTGTCAATCTGTAGATAGATCATTTACTGATTTTATCCAAATCTACATTTAGCAAAGATAGATAAAATCTAACTTCTACTGATTACACTTGTTAGGTCCCAAAACCCTGCTGATGAATAAGCTTTATATGCAGTCTTTTCTCAGACACCTTATATAGTAGGACAACAATCACAACAGCAAAGATGCAGAAAACAACAAACTGGTCTAACAGCCTGGTAAGTCCATGAACTTTTAAAAAGCACTTTTCAGGGTTGTATCTTTATTGTCAGCTCTCCAAAAACCAAGTCACCAAGTCCTCCAGTCTTGGTTGCAATTTTCTGTGTACCAACAGCCTTCTAACAGAACTTGTGTGCTTCAACAACCTTGAACTCAGGAAACCGGTTCAAACCCACTACATAGATTTGATGTCTGAGAAACAATATGAGATGATACTTCATCAACAAATATTTCTGTAACTTCTTTCAAAACAGTCGCTTGTAAAACTTTTCAGCCCATAGTTTCAGACTTTCCACCATCAATTCATTCATGCTGCTCAAAATTAAGTGCACAACCATTCCCATTAGAACTCATCCTCTTCAACTGCTCTTTTGTCCATGAATATCCAGATTTGCCAATCCGACAAAACTTAAGCTTGAACAACAAGACCATGATCGACAGAAAAACTATCAACACATATGAAAACTCCATGTGTAACTAAACCGAAACAAAAACTGTATGTGCCCTAGTTGAAGAACATGAAATAACTAGGTGAAATAGAAGTAGAATGTTGGAATTTCAGCTTCATAATCAACATTCTTTATGCTTAAACATGATTATAGGAAACCCTTATGCTGAAACAAACATTAACCCTAGTCTTAACATATTCAGCAACTCACTAAACACCATATAAACAACCATGAACAATTCATAATAACTCTTGTGACACCATATGTATATACAGAAGATTCAATACAATATGAATAAACTAGATTAGAAAGGAAACAAATACATCATAAACATATAAATTTATGACTTAGCTTCTACTTCTATTTCCTCTCATTTCTCAATAATGGAATATCAGAAGAAAAAAAAATGTATAAGAGGCTAGAAGAGAGCTTAGTCACAACCTATGTGTCAACCAACCTGTCCATCATTAGTTGGTTGACACCTCACTAGGTGAGTCATAGGACAGCTAAGCAGCTGAGTGTAATCCTAGTTAGCACTAATCAAGATTAGCTTAAGCAAAATAGGATTACCTTGAACAAACCAACATTAAGTCTAACAAATGTCACTTAGAATTCTTGCATAAGAGTTACATGGTGCAATTCGTTTTTGTTCATAACTTCATTGCTTATTTTGTACGAAAGCTTCATTGCTTATTGTATACGAAGACTTCATAGTAACCGCTATAATTACGTCACATCAAGTTTTTGTGTGTTTAGAGTATTTGAAAATTTGCTGATGCTCTTTATCATCATTCCTCGGATTTTTTAGGATGCGGATGAAGCTGATACAGTTGGTTGTTGCACCCTGAAAGTTGAGAATGTTACCTTAGTACCTCAAACGATCAAAATATAGGTCAGTTTGTACAATTCTAGCATTTGGAGAATAACTACCTAGATATTTCTCCACTTCATGCTTAATCTTTTTATGCCTTACATGATTTGGCTTTTTATCATTTATCCAGATAAAATTCCTCGGTAAAGATTCCATACAGTACGAAAACACTGTTGAAGTTGAACCTCTTGCATATGAAGCAATTAAAAAGTTTAAAAAGGGTGAGCACATATTCGCATATATCTTCACATTTTTTTGTTTCTTTCTTTCCCTGATTGGATTGACATGATTGCACTCCACGTTGTTTTGCGGGGAAAAATGATAGTGAATATCTTTTTGACAAGCTGAACACAAATAAGCTGAATGCTCATCTCAAAGAACTCATGCCAGGCCTTACAGCTAAAGTCTTTCGTACTGACAATTCATCTATCACTTTAGATAACATGGTAAGAAAGTTCTAGCTGAGAATTTTGCAAACATTTCCTCTACTACTCTTTATTAAGCTTATTCTATTGTGGTTGATGGAAGTTCAATAGCACAACCAAAGGTGGTAATCCTGGCAAAAAAATTGGTGTTCATGAACGTGCAAACAAACATGTATAAAATGTTGAAAAACCCACATACTTAGCTGATTTTTAAGTATCCATGTTGAAGGTTAAACCAAGATAATGTGAAGATTACACTAAGGATAAACAAGTATTGTTGATACAGTTGATAGGGATCAACTATGAGAGTTAACAGAGTTTGAGTGAGTCAACAAGTGTTGTTGACACAGTGCGTGAATCAACTAGTTTGGTTGATACGATGGTACAATATTTAGAAGTAAACTTGCACTACAAGAAAACTTGGCTTTAGCGACTATTTTCACTTTGAGACAATAAGTTGGTAGATACCTTAACCAACCATCAAGTTCTTGAAGTTGTAGGTAGTTTTCATCCACGAGAATTTGTCAACTACAAAGTGCAGTAGAAGGTGAATATTTTAAGCCACTATGTGTATCCACCAATTCAGTATGCTGGTAGAAACTTATACCAACCCATTAGTTCCTTGATGTGGTTAGTAGGTTTCAACCACCATGATATGGCAACAACCGAGTCTGATGGTTTATTAAGCCTGCAAAGACATTATCTTTTGAAAGGTTTATTCTTTTGTAAAGAAACTTGTTCTAGGTGAGTTTATCGTGAGAGAAACTAAGTGATCTAAGTACATCGCCTTGTTTATTTTAACGAACCAAATAACATTACATGCCAACATGAGTGTTTAAGAAAAATCATTAGTCCTTGAACATAATAAAATCTGCTTTGTTTCGTATCCGGTTGATTAGAATATATATAAGAGTTCCATATGTAGCAGTGAGAACCAAATTATGTCTCGTCATATCTCTGATTAACTCGAATATATATATGGGGACTTTATATTTAGAAATAAACCAATAACGACTCTGTTTTGTTTCATATCCGGTTGATTGGAATGTATGCGTGCTGGTTGTCAACTATCTAACAATTTGAACTAAATGTGCTTCGTCTCATCTCTAATTAATCTGAATATCTATACGTGAACTCTATTTCTAACAATAAACTACAAAACCTGTTTTGTTTTCATTTACATTTGGTTGATCAAGATATATACCGGAGGTCAATATCTAGAAATGTTATGTGAGATTCATTTCCCATTCTTCAAATTCATTCTCATTCTTATACATACTACGGATTCATGTCTAGATGAAGGTCGACTTCCGATTCACTGAGATTCATTTCTAATTCTTCATATTCATTCTCATTCTTGCACATAATTTAGATTCATGTCTAGTAGGAGGTTAACTTTCGATTCTAAGAAGTTCATCTCTCATTATCCGGAATCATTCTCATTCTTATACATACTTCGGAATTGTCTGAGCGAAGGTTAACTCTCGATTCTCCGAGATTCATTTCTCGTTATTTGGATTAATCTCATTCTTATGCATTCATGTCTAGGTAAAGGTTAATTTTAGATTCTCCGAGTTTCATTTATCAATCTTATACATACTCCAGAAGTTAGTTTGGGTGTAAAATTTCAGAACGACTTTAGAAGCAAAAAAGTTGATTTTTTGTGAAGCGAAATATCTTTGCTTCTGACTTCCGTTTATGGTATCCAAACGCGAAAGTAGCACAAAAACAATCACATGCTTTTCGAACACTTTCGTGATCCGTATGAAGTTCCCATATTAAATCTATATACGGTCCAAAAAATTCCACAATCGGTAAGAATTACTTACCCTTATCACCGTTCGAGAACTTTCAGATAAAACCTTGAAGTTATCTACTCCCTCTTCACTTTCCTGCTCGTCTCTCTCTCCCCTCAAATCGTCCGCCTCTAGCAAATGAAAAAAACCCAACTGCCGCCACCTTCACTAACTCGCTACCACCAGTGGAATCATTCTCTTCATTTTTCAGGTTTCGGACACGTAGACTGCTGGAAAATCAATCTTTTCTCTGGTTTTCCTCTTGATTCTATCATCCAAGATGAGTTTTTTTCCCTTTTCTCTTTAGATCTTTTGCGTTTTGCTGATATTAATGTTTTCATTATAAGAAATTTGATTATTCGTTTGGATGGTTGAAACAGGACATTGAAGAGGGGAGAAAGTTGTGAACATCTAACTGATATCAGATCTGTGGATTGTTCGAGATTTATTTATTTTTACTGAATTTTAGGGTTTTTCTTCTTCTCAGTTGGGGTTTAGTCAACTGTCAACTGAGATTCAACTCTAATGATTATTGAAGGGTTATTGGTTTTTTTTTTTTTCAAAATTATTTTGGGTTATTGAAGAACAATTTCAATTTTATGCTTTCAATTTTAGTGTTTTTTTTTTTCAATTTCAATTTTATGGTTTTTTTTTTAATTATATATTCAACTATGATGATGTAGCTGAGTTGAAATGTAGGGTTTGAAGCGTTATGCTTAATTTTCTCTTGTTATGAAATACTAAAAATCTCTAGGGACCGAATTCAAATTTATATGTCCTTCATTTCTGTTTTGGTTGTTGAAATTCAATTCTCTGTGCAAAGGACCCCAGTTTGGATCATCGTCTCAATCATGGTTCACAAATTTCTCTTCTTCAGCTCTAAGAGTGAAAACCCTTAATGGGTTACCTCCATCTGGTTCTTCTTATTCTTCTTCATCATCAAATGAAGGTCTAATTCGTCGTCTTGGTCTATTTGATCTTATACTTCTTGGAATTGGTGCTTCGATTGGTGCTGGTATCTTTGTTGTTACTGGTACTGTTGCTCCTGATGCTGGACCTGGTAAGCTAGTTACTACTTATACTTCTGTTACTCAAATAGGGTTCCTTCTTTTATGTATTGATTTTGTGAAATTTTGGTCAAAATTGGGGTTTCATTTGTTAGAAAGATTGAATCTTTATTGAATTTTCTCTTAGTTTTGTTCAATTTGAATCATGGGTTTTCTGTAATTGCTGAGATATGGTGTACTGTGTATGTGTTCTTGTTAATTGACCAATTATTGGAGCATTCATGGTGGTCCAGTGGATATTAGGGGTGGTGGGTGATGCCCCCACTGCCTGTACTGGCTTCAGTACAGTGGGAACCTCTGGATTAAAACTTTGAGGAACCCCAAAAAATTGAACCCAATTGATGTGGCAGCTAAGCTAAAATGGAGCAGCTACCTTCCGTGTGTCTGAGAACCTGAAAATACGCGAAACTTGTGTCTGAGAACCTGAAAATACGTGAGGAACCTAACAAAATTGGTCTTAGTTGTTGTCCGAGCTGATGTGGAAGCTAATATGATTTGAGTATTTAGCTTGATGGCGATTTGGGTTACTCTAGCACTTCGTTTGATCGTAACATTTTTTAGTGATTTTTTTGCTCATTTCATTGTCGCTGGAGTACCAATTTCTGACCTGTCTTTGTCTCTTAAAATGCAGGTGTAACGATTAGTTTTATATTTGCGGGAGGAGCATGTGTGCTTAATGCGTTGTGGTACGCTGAGTTGGCTTCAAGATTGCCTGCTGTTGTCGGTGGAGCGTATCTGTATACATATGTGGCTTTCAATGAGCTTACTGCGTTTCTTGTTTCTACACAATTGATGCTTGACTACGCAGCTAGTATAGAAAGAAGTTTTGCAGGCTATCTAGTTTCAGTGTTGGAACTCTTCCCCTTTTTCAAGGAAGTTATTCCTAGTTGGATTGGAAATGGGGGGCTAGAATTCTTTGGTGGAGTTGTATCAGTCAACTTGTTGGCTCCGATTCTCCTTGTGTTATTAACAATTATTTTGTGTCGAGGTGTTGGAGAATCCTCAGCTGTGAACTCGTTTATGACTGTTACCAAGGTGATTCTTTCGTGATATGCTTTAAAATTTTCTATAGCTCCATTGGACTCGTTTTTCTATTGTTCTTTGCATTCTCAGTTCACATGTTGACTCGTTTTACTATTGTTCTTTGCATTCTCAGTTCTCCTTATTGATCCTGTTGGTTCTTTTACCCCTAGTCATCGACAATTACTTGATCTTCAATTTTCTCCTCTCATTAGCTGAAGTGCGAAAGTTTGTCCTGACCCCATGCAGATGTTACGTAATCTATCTTGCAGGTAGTCATTGTCCTTATTGTTATTTTTGCTGGAGCATTTGAAGGTGATGTATTTAACTAATGATTTTTTACGTTGGTTTGCAGTGAAGTCTTTGCTTGGATCTGATGGTACATTTCCTCAGATCAGCAAATTGCTGACTGATATTAATATTTTACCATCATTTCTAGTTCTGTGTTCTCACAGGGTGGGATTAAGCTCACCTTTATGTGATTACTACACTAGTATATGTACTTATCTTTTTCTTTTAATGGTGGAGCGGTAGCAATGATCATACAACTAGGTTTTGGTGTAGAAATAGGCCAGGAGATACTCCTGGTGATAATACGCGATACAACCAAGGTTTCTCTTACACCTTCTTTATGGTCATTTTTAAGGTTGTTTTAATGAAATGTTCATCTTGTCCCTTTACGCTGAGACAAGAAGCCCATTTGTATGCATCTCCTCCATCCCATATGCTTTAATTCCTTTTTTGTTTTTTTTTTTCCTTTTCATGTCCTTCCTGTTTGATCTTTCAGTTTGAGAATATACCTTGTAGTGAATATATGGAGATCCTTTCTTGTCCTTATTACCTCCATTACTCTGTGATCGTTATATTTGTTGCTAGCATTTTCAGGATTCGGTGAACACAATCCTCCTCTGGTGGGTCGTGTGCCCAGTAATTTCCCAATACCTGATGGTCCATCAACTCCAGGACCTTTCACTACTGGTTTTCCTCGAATTGAAGGAATCATTCCTGGTATTGGAGTTGCAATGCCGCTATCCATACCATCCTTTGGCACATCTGATCAAGGAGAGCAGCACCAGCAATCTTTTCAGTTTCGATGCCTGTCGTTGTCTGGGCTCCTCCGCTTCCACCGGGTCCACATCCATCCCTTCTTCCCCAGGTCAATCTTATCAGCAATTTTCTCATCATATGCTGCCTCAACAACAGCAACATCAACCATACCAACAGCAAATACCTATTAGAGTTTATATTTTTGATGGGTATTTGCAGTTATTGGTGTTTATCTAGGATAACTGCTTGGTACTTGTCTAATTCCTTCCATATTTGTGAATACGAGTTTCCAGTGTAAATATCTTGGAATTTTGTATAGATCTCATTTGATCTCATTCAATTATTCGATGTTATCATATCATCCTGCACATGCTTTTACTCTTGTGATTAGTATACATCTCTGCATTGGCAAACACTTCTGATTACAAGGGCTTATTTTGTTCCTAACATATTGAATACTTTGTTGTACTGCAGGTTATATCTGGGTCTTGAAGTGTTTAGAAAATACAAGTGAGAAAGAAATGGATGCCCTGGTGCTGGTTATTATGAACTCTTTAGTTCACAATTTTAATGGTAGACGAATTACAAACACGGAGGGCTAAATGTGATAGGAGAAAGCTTTTCTTCTCTGGTTCTATTCATTAACCACGTAGTTAGAGCATTGCTCGTAAGCGTTGCTATCTATGATTCCTTGTGCAACCTATGATTTGTAAGTGTCTCTGTATGATTGTCATCATTATCAATCTCCAGTCCACAATCTCTTTTCATTTCACAAGTATGTATTGAATTTAATACGAAGTTGTTTGCTTGTTTTGAAACAGGATGCTATGTGCCAAGGATGCTTCAACATGTAAGCTACCTTTGTATTCAGTTCAGTTTATAATTGTGAAATTTATGTTGCTTATGATTTGAAAAATATACTAGTGTCTGAATGCTTGCATTGGATTGATGGCAGAACCACTGTATTCAGTGGAAGGATCAAAGCAGGAATTCTTTCTCTCAGCAAAATATGTTGTTTTGACTTCTGAACTAGAAACCATAATGGTGATTCCATCTCTTTACTCTTCCCTTTGCTTCTCTCTGTAACTATCTTTGTGTTTGGATTCTGCAAGAGTTACTTATTTGATTTTTCATGTGGTTTTACGTTTTGCAGCCTTCCCATAAGTCATTTATGATCAATAAAAAAGATGAGACACAACAGACCCATCAACCCCTAGTTTTATCTCTAACCCTAACTCACAGCGGCGGCGTCCCTCCCCCACCACCGAATCCCCTCTGTCTCGCTCTATGCAAAATCACTATCTCTATCTCACTCTTTTTTATGAAGCAAGGTAGTAATCTTTTCGAGTTTACTCCTTTCTTCTGTTCATTAAATTGTTTAGTTTTTTCTTAATCACCTGTTAGTTTTTTCCTAACATATTGAATACTTTGTTGTACTGCAGGTTATATCTGGGTCTTGAAGTGTTTAGAAAATACAAGTGAGAAAGAAATGGATGCCCTGGTGCTGGTTATTATGAACTCTTTAGTTCACTATTTTAATGGTAGACGAATTACAAACACGGAGGGCTAAATGTGATAGGAGAAAGCTTTTCTTCTCTGGTTCTATTCATTAACCACGTAGTTAGAGCATTGCTCGTAAGCGTTGCTATCTATGATTCCTTGTGCAACCTATGATTTGTAAGTGTCTCTGTATGATTGTCATCATTATCAATCTCCAGTCCACAATCTCTTTTCATTTCACAAGTATGTATTGAATTTAATACGAAGTTGTTTGCTTGTTTTGAAACAGGATGCTATGTGCCAAGGATGCTTCAACATGTAAGCTACCTTTGTATTCAGTTCAGTTTATAATTGTGAAATTTATGTTGCTTATGATTTGAAAAATATACTAGTGTCTGAATGCTTGCATTGGATTGATGGCAGAACCACTGTATTCAGTGGAAGGATCAAAGCAGGAATTCTTTCTCTCAGCAAAATATGTTGTTTTGACTTCTGAACTAGAAACCATAATGGTGATTCCATCTCTTTACTCTTCCCTTTACTTCTCTCTGTAACTATCTTTGTGTTTGGATTCTGCAAGAGTTACTTATTTGATTTTTCATGTGGTTTTACGTTTTGCAGCCTTCCCATAAGTCATTTATGATCAATAAAAAAGATGAGACACAACAGACCCATCAACCCCTAGTTTTATCTCTAACCCTAACTCACAGCGGCGGCGTTCCCTCCCCACCACCGAATCCCCCTCTCTCTGTCTCGCTCTATGCAAAATCACTATCTCTATCTCACTCTTTTTTATGAAGCAAGGTAGTAATCTTTTCGAGTTTACTCCTTTCTTCTGTTCATTAAATTGTTTAGTTTTTTCTTAATCACCTGTTAGGGTTTAAATTTGTATAATGGGTATTTGCAGTTGGTGTTTATCTAGGATACTTATTATTTGCCTTTCATGTTTGTGAATAAGAGTTTAGTTTCTAGTGTAAACTTTCTTAAGATTTTGTCTAGATATTAGTTGATCCATGTCTTACTTGTAATTATTTGATGTTATGCATCCATAACTGTCTTTTATAATGCTCTTTGGATGGTTTTCCATTATATAAAAGAGACCATCCATGAGAATCCATAAAGACAAGGCTCAGTGAACGACTCAGGCAGACATCTTAATCTCTGAAAGGTGTTGGTTAGGTTACTATGACGGGTACTGCTTAAAAGTCCACTGATATTAAGGTATCAGATTATATCGTCCTGCACATACCTTTACTCTTTTTATTAGTATGCATCTCAGCATTCGGGAACACTTCTTATTACAAGGGCTTATTTTGTTCCTAAGATACTGAGATATTGAATACTTTGTTGTACTGCAGGTTATCTGGGTTTTAAGTGTTTAGAGAACATGGGGGAGAAGGAAATGGATGCTTGGTGCTGGTTATTATGAACTTTTTACTTTGATTTGAATCTTAACCACTCAACAAGCATATGTTATTCAACAATAACCACGTACGGGAAGAGGTAAGATACTTGAACTGATCTTTTATTTTTCCCAATACAAGTCTTATTGTGGTTCATGGGGTATGTTTCCTGTTGACAGGTTAGTCTTTCATTGGATCTCATTGTCTGCATCTTATATAGTAACAAAGAAGCATGTCTCTGAGAGCTTTTCAGGTATATTATTTTAAAATCCATGTGTTATTTGTTTCAGGAATATGAATTTTATACGTGTGACTTCAAATTTAATTGATGCTTGTTTCAGATCTGTGTTTGTTTTCTCTCTTGTGAAGTCCATTGATGAGTTTTTTTTTTTTTTTTTTTTTCTGCTTGGGTTTTTGATTTTTTTGTATAATATAATTTTGTGTCAGTTAAAGCGGGGTTTAGATTATGAGAGGTTCAATTAGAATGAATTGGTTGTAGTGTTACCAAATGAGTTGGAAGTAATCAGTTGGATATTACCTTATTGAAGTTTAAATTTTCTCATTGCTATTTTGGGATGTTCTTGGCCTTTTACTTGATGATTTTCTTCGGGGAACTGTTTATGCTTTGGGTGACTTGAGTCAAGTCACTTGATTGACGTCTTGTGAATTCATGGAGTTGCTTGTAGCTTATCTGTGTTTGCAAAGTGGTCTATTAGTTGTATAGATAAAATTACGTAAGATACCCTAGTTGTTTTATGTTGTGCAACCTGCATCCTTGGATAAAAATGCATGGTAGATATTGTTTTGTGAATCATTTCTTCTTCTTATTGATGCAACCTGAATGGACCTCTTTATTAGTTGCTGTTGTGAAGTTGTGAAGTATGCTTGTAAAAAATTCACAACTGTACCCAGTATGACTGATGGGTGTTCAGAAAGTTATCTCAAGGTTGTCTTAGCTGCTGTTCTATGGAAGTTCGTGTTATACTTTTTTGTTAAATATTTCTACATTATATAAATACAGAAATGTTGATACACACTTCCTTAGTTGCAGAATCTTTGTGTTCCTGCACACTGTCCAACAACAGAGATTCTGGAAAAGGAGGAGGTTAGGTTCTTTGCCTTTCATAAGTGATAAGTTGTCATTTACAGATTATTCCGTGAACGCTCAGTTTCAGATGTGCATATACTTGCAACCTATCTCATCATGTAAATCGTGACAACTTTTATCACTTAGTAATTATGGTTAGAACTCGGATGACATTATGGAATGTTGAAAATTATATATTTTTCTTCCAGTGGCTTACTGTTAGCTTGTTGAACTACTGACAGGCAGCTCGAAAATTCCCTTCCACACTGAGTGTGAGTTCCGACATTTGGCCAGTAAAGATGGAAAAATGCTCATGAGCAGGTAACAGAGAAATGTAATGTTTTTGAGCAGGAGTTATATTTTTTAATTTATATGCATTTTGTACTTGTGGTCTCAAATTTTGTTACTACGGACTAGGAGGGTGCAAGTGTATCATCAGAATCTTTTCAAACATGAACGGACTGCTGCAGTGGAACAAACTTAATGGTGAAGGTGGTTGCAGAAGGACAAAGCCTCTTAGCTACACTTCAGGAAGCGTCCCAAGAGCTTACTTTTTTTTTACTTGGAGGTCTCTCATTGCTGCACTTGAGCATTTGAGTGGACTTCCTCTAGTTGAACTAGGTTTGAATGCTTCGCCTTCCTTCCTAGAACCTGCAAAACGCATACATACCGAAGGAACAGTAGGACTCCCAATGGTGAGATCTTAGTAAGTACAAACCCAAATCTTAGACTCTCAGCTGCTACCAATTCCTCGATGACAGCCTAGGTCCCATGTGTCCTTGATGTCTTGGTATTTTAGTCAGTTTTTTCGTTTTAATGTACAACGATTATGGATGTAAGCACACAAATATGTTCCAAGTTTTGTGCTCTTATTGTGGTGGATGGATTATGTAGTTGGCTGTTTTGGATATTTTCAATGAGATAATATCTTATGTAATTTTTTCAAAATGGAATCTATATTTGTTTTTGCATTGTCCTCCTGTGAATCACTCTCTAGCAGCTCAAATTGTTAGTTGGCTGAGGGCCTTCACCAAGTGAACGTCAACGACTGGATTGGTTCTTATGTTGGTTGATTTCTTTAACAACACCTTAACCAGCCAATTATTTTAGGCCTAAAACCCTCTACCAGCTGAAATTTAGTGGATAAAACTCGTGACCATCAAAACATTGGGTGGCTAAAATCCTTAGACAACGATATCAGACACCTTCACCAACGATATTCTTAGTAAGCTGAATCCTTTAGCCGCTCACGACGTCCATCTCTACCAACGATGTATTAGTCTTCAGCAACAAATATTTTTGTGGGTGAAGCATTTCAACAACAAATGTTTTTGCTTCCGCCAAGTAGTCATTGGAAAATTGTGCTAACTAAACCTTTGGTCGTTTGATTTTAGTGGAATGACATCTCTTCCAACAGAATGGTTGGTCCAGGTCTTTAGCAAATCAAGCTTTAGTCACAGAGCGTGTCTCTGTTGCCATATTGGGCTGCAGAGCTCCAACCGCCAAAAATGACCTTCTACCAACTGAAACAGAGTCGTCGCTAAAGTCCAGTTTTCTTGTAGTGTTGGGTTGCAAGTATTACTGGTTTTAGAGTTTGTTACGTGAGAATTTTCTAGAAGAGTCTTTGTTAGAGTTTGATTATGTTAGGAAAGTGTTTATTGCTTGAGAGTCAAGTTTGTTAAACATATAAATAGGCTGTTTAGCCATGAGTCGAAATTCATCAATTAAGAGAAGTATTTTGTTTAGTTTTGTGTTCTTTCATTAAGTCTTTGATATCATATTTTCTACATCTGATATCAGAGCATTAGTATCAGGTTCTAGGGATGTGGGTATGAGTTGTTAAGTTGAAGAAGATGACGAGTTTAAGTTCAATTAAGGTACCGGTGTTTGAAGGTAAAAACTTTGAACACTGGAGGTTGCAGATGGAGAATATTTTCATATATCAAGAGGTATGGGATATCGTGAAAGATGGTTATGTAGAACCAGCAGAAGGAGCAGTAGTTGAAGCAGCTCATCAAGCAATTTCAACTGAAAACAGAAAGAAGAATTCTAAAGCTACATATATTCTTCATCAGGGTATTCATGAATCTCCCATGGATAGAGTTATCTACATTAAAGAAGTTAAAAAAGCATGGGAAGGATTGATAAGCTACTACAAAGGATCAGACAAGGTCAAGAAGGTTAGATTACAAACCTTGAAAAGAAAATATGAATTATTGCAGATGGAGACTACTGAAACAATATCACAGTTTTTCTCAAAAACACTGAATCTTTTCAATGAGATGAAATCTAATGGTGATACTATAGAAGATTCAACTATTGTAGAGAAGATCTTAAGAAGTTTACCTGAGAAGTTTGAGTCAAAGGTTACTGCTATAGAGGAATGAAACACAATTGCAACTATGACTCTTGATGAGTTGTTGGGTTCATTACAAGCTTATGAACAAAGATTGTTAGAGAAGACAGTTGCTGCAAAATAAGTTGAAGAAGCACTTCAAAGTCAAGTAAGCTGGAGAAGCAATCAAGGAAAACCTAATGCTGGAGGTTTTCAAGGAAGATATAACAATGAAGGAAGATATAACACTGGAGGTTATCAAGGAAGAAAGCCAGTTGATAGATCAAAGATTCAATGTTATAACTGTGGAGATTTTGGACACTTTTCTGTTGAGTGTAAAAAACCTAAAAATACAACAGCTAATAACTACAAGGCAAACTTCAAAGCTAATATTGCAAAAAGTCAAGAAGAAGAAGAAGAAGAAGAAGAAGAAGAAAAGAAAGAAAATATGTTGTTGGCTTGTCATACACCTGAAGAACATCCTCAACATAAGTAGTATTTAGATACAGGTTGCAGTAATCATATGTGTGGAAGAAAAGATTTGTTTGATAATCTTGATGAATTAGGTATGGGTGAAGTATAACGCCTATCTTTTGAACTTCGTATATAAGACATCGACATAATCTTATGAATGCTATTTTGATTATGTATAGGTATGGGTGAAGATTTCGTCCGAGTAAACAATGTTTTACATTCGTTTAAATGAAGTACATTCATAAACTTGTTTTGTGAATCGAAAGGGAAATCGCTAGGCTTATTGGTATTGTTATTCATTGCAAATCTCTGGATTACCAATATGTGTGTTTAGTATAACCGCTCATAACTTGTTTATGTATCTTGGTAAAACTAATCACAAATTCCTGACTTATGTATCGGTATGACTTTTATTAGTGAAACCAATCTTAAGTAATCAACTGAGATGGTATGATCGATATTTGTAATTGGTGTGACCATTCCTAGTCATTGGTAACCGATCCTAGAACTTGGTGGGACTAATCACAAGATGTGTAATCAATCCTTGTAGTAGGTTAACTAGTTTTAGTTATTGGTGTAACCAATCCTATAACTTGTGCAACCGATCACAAGTAAGTACCATCAATAAGTGGTAACCGATCCTGGTACTTAGTTAGCCATTTTATGGAAAATAGTGTGACCGATCCTAGTAGCCACTTGGAGGTAGAACTGAACTTGTGTTTGGTAGAACCGTTAAACCCATGAATGGTGATTGAATGTTTTTGATCAATCACATAGTTCTTGGAAATCAGATGAACCAATTCTAAACTTGTTTGGAAGTGTGGCAAATCGTTTCCAAGATTGTAAATATGAAAAAGGATTTACAAAGTAAAGATGTCGACATACTTTGAACACGTGCAATAATTCTTATCTATTATTGTTCAAGGATATTCCTTAATAACTAAAGGAGAATCCCGGATCGAAATAAATTGAGAATCTTTTAATTAAGGTTGTTAGTTTTATATGCTTTTAATTTCCAGCAATTAAATGCATATCTTTAGAAAATAATAATTGGTAATGTGCATTTACTAATTATAGATTTTCTACTGAGATTTCGGTCAATATTTGGACAACGCATTTCCAGGAATTATGAAAACCGATTTGGCGTTTATTGCATATATTTGAGAATATTCGGTTTTGGAAATTCCTTGGTGCCCAAACTTCCTTGGTCTATAAATATTGAAGTTTGCATTTCAAGCAAACTAATCCTCAGAGCCAGCAAAACTACCTTATTGTAATGCTACTGGTGGAGCCGTCTATTCGGAGAGGAAAGTACCCTAATTAGGCGAAATCTCTTACGACCGCTCGTTTTAAAGACTTCTTTGGGATTGGGAAGCTCTACGAGTACCGTTGGTGGGAAACTAGATAATTTCAGTTTATTATTAGTTTTCGATTGATTTGATTGACTAACGGTTGTTGAACTTTGATTGCACCTAGTTTGTTTATGCTTGTGAATCTTCTCTTCTGATATAAGATTCACTCAAACTAGATCGAAGTATCGACGGGGATCTTTAGACTGTTTGTAGATCTAAAGACGTCTTGTGATAATCCATCGTTAACAGACTCTGTTCTGTGTGTGATTGATCAAAAGAGATTCAAGTTGTTTGTGTGCAGGTGTTTATAGAAGATCTAAGAAGATTTGAAGACAAAAAAGATTTCTTATTTGAGTTCATAATCTTTGGTGTGCACAAAACTTGATCTGCTGGGGATCCAACTATAACCGGTTTATCTTTTGATAGATTGGATTGATTAGTTGTGTAGATCGGTATCAATATATTTCTTTGTGATTTAGAAAATTGATTGAATAGTCTAAACAATTACTTTGGTAGTTGTTGAATAGATTGATCTAAGAACCCGACAAAGGAGTTTATTGGGATAAATGTAAGAGCCTTTTGTCAAACTCATATCACGTGTTTGAAAAGAGTTGTTACCGAAAAGATTTGTTATTCCTTTACCGTTTGAATACAAACAAAAGGAATTGTTCCAAGTGCGTGACTTATTGCAAGTTGGGGGTGCAGGGATACTGAGGGAACTAGGTGAACTATAGGTTTAGTTGCTTGGTCTCAACTATACGAAGTTGGTTTAGATTTTGTATAACGGCTTAATTCTGAGAGTATTCAATTCTGGACAAGGTCCTAGGGTTTTTCTGCATTTGCGGTTTCCTCGTTAACAAAATCTTGCTGTGTCTTTTACTTTTCTATTTTCGTAATTATAATTGTTTTATTATAATTAGAAGTAAAATACACAAACGTTAATTCCTAATTACTTGATAGAAATCCTATAGTGTTTGGTTAAGTCCGAACCTATTATCAAGTAATCATACTTCGTTGTTGTATTGTCTCGATCTCGTATCCATAGACGATCACACGAAGTGTGAACCGATTAGTTGTATTGTCTCGACTCAGTCCATAGACAATCACGTTCGGAGAAAGGACTTATAGGTGGAAAAGTTTTAGATCGAGGTATATTTGGGTACCCTCGTCTTTTCACTGTTTTATGCTATTCAAGATGGAGACTTCACTTGTCCTTTCTACAATCAAGAATACAAAACTTCTTCTCATTGTATACTGGATTGCTCTCTGGTGAAAATGGTTTGGTTTGCAGTAATGGGTCTTCATATTCAGCCTAATACTGTCCTCAAGGAATGGATCTACTCTCACTTTACAAACTTGCAAGCTGGGCATATAGATGAAGGAGTAATATATAGAATAACAATTGTAGCATGGTGCATTTGGATGCAGAGACGTGACAAAGTTTTCAAAGGGATCTCATCTACACCAGAAATCATTATCCAAAGATACAGGAAATACATCTCAAAGTTCACTGAAATGTCTAATAGACGCTCAGTTATCTCAACTAGACAAATTAGAACTAATTTGCATTGGTCACCTCCTCCAAGAGGATTTCTTACTATTAATTCTGATGGTTCTTTTTTGAATAATAATGGTGGAATTGGTCTAATTATTCGTGACTTTGCAGGTACTCATAAAGGATCAAAATGCATCTATTTAGCCGCGGTTTCAAGTCCAGAGCATGCAGAGTGTAGGGGTCTGTGGGATGGGCAAAAGAGATGAATTTGTAGAAAGTACGTTTTGAACTAGACTCTCAGCTGGTGGTAGAAGCAGTTAATAATGATCAGTATAATTGTGATTGGCGAATCCATAAATTTACTTAGAGATGTTAAAAATTTGCTTAAGTTTTTTATCTCCTGGCAATGTGTTTATGTGCCAAAGGAAAAGAATAAGTTAGCAGATGTGTTGTCTAAGTTAGCAGATGTGTTGTCTAAGTTAGCTAGAGTTTATAAGCTAAACAACATTGAATCCCCCTAGTATAATTGCTGTACAACTAGAGGAGGAAGCAAGTCATGTAACTCTATAAGCTTTCAATATATCTTTTCTTCTAGTTTCAAAAAAAAAAAAAAAACTGGCATGGATTATTTGCTCGATCTATATAGTATATCATCAAATATAGATTAGTTACCGACTTACCTTGGATAAAGTATATAGATTAATTTCTCGATCTATGAATTGCTCGCCAAAAAGAAGTTACGTTGTGTAATTAAGTAAATTTACTTGTAATCTTAAATTTGCGAAAATATTTTTTTTCATTCATAAAATTGACACATTACAACTCAAATCACATCCCTAATATATATTAGCATTTCAATAACTTTCTAAAATCCCCTTTCCATCTTCGCCATTCCTCCCGAGCTAGATCTATAATATTGGTATTGGTTTCCCCCTAAGTCGATATCGATTGACAACTAGAACTAAAGCTACAAAGTCTTCAATTTTCTTTTTTATAGTTTGAAATCGATAAAACAACGATGCAGGATCCTGGTTGTGAGGATACCCGTTTTGACGGACAAGGTTTCATGGATTTTAACCCAATAACTCATACTCATCAAACCATTTTGCCTTCGTTCATCACCCTTCTTTGGATAATATGCTACATAGTTTGTGCAAGGAGATACTTGTTCGTCTAGAGTATACTTAGAACTAGGAAGTACTATTTTTCAGGAGTTGTGCTTTTGAAATGTGAAATAATAGGTGGGTATATAATATATATATAAATATAGATTAGATGTTTATAACGACTAGAAATAATTGGTGGGTATATATAGATTAGATTTTTATAACGACTATATTTTTGAAAAGTGAGTAAAATCGAATAGGTTTGACTGATACAAAATTTGGATTTTAAGCCGAACTTCTTAGACAATAAATTCAATTTCCGTGCAAGTTCGTAGTTCGGCTGATAAGAAATTTGGATTATGAGTCGAACTTCTAAAATACTAAATATGCCAGTTTTCTAGTTCGTCAAATATGAAATTTGAGATATAATCCAAAATATAAACACTAAGATGCCACTTTTGGGGTTCGACTGATATGAAATTTGATATATGAGCCGAACATAGTAAATATTTGTTGATGGGAGAAAACGATTTACTGGTTTTTTAGGAAATGAAGAGACGACCGTGCGGACGAAGACTCCTCAACCGAGCAAATTGATTTAACCTTTTGCAAACAGATGCCCTGTACATGAGTGCTTTGAGTTCGAGAGATCAATATGTAGGACTCCGTCCTAAACCAAGAAAATGGCCATTCCAGAGTCCATTCAGTCACAAGAGAGGATGGGTCGGTCTATAGGAGGGAAGCTGAGAAGTATGTGTGAGATCAATGATGATCAAAGGGATTGTAAATGTATTGTGGGTTTCTGAAAATTGGTGAACTGCTAGGTTCAAATAAGTTTGAATTCTGCTCAATTGAGAGTGATTGTTCAAATGAGAATTTTTGTGATAATTCCCGTATATCTGTTCTGTTGTCAATCATGAATTCCCGTATATTTGCTAGAACGTGGACACATTGATCTCTAATAAGTGTGACGGTTGTTCGAGTGGAAGAGTGGGAAAGTGAGAGATCGTGGTTTAACCAGTTCCATGTCGTGCGGAGACTGGGTTGATCGTCCACCCACTACTTTGCCAACTTGCTCAACCGCTTGCACGACTTACTCACATATCTCATCGTGGATGGACACACGTGCCGTAGGCCGCCAAACCAAAACCCTAGTTAATATCCCCCCATGTGACGTGATTGATGTCTCATGAATGTGGATTCTGCAAGGCAGACGTGTATTTAATCGTTGTTGACTTGACTAGACGATGAGTCTTAGTATTGTTGAGTCGAGCATGATGGGCGAATGCTCTATGGTTCATGAATTGAGCATGTCTGCTGGGACAGATGTATTGGACGTTGATGATTGAATCAACATGAAGAATATTGATAGGCTGAGCAAATATTGCTTGTTTGATAAATTATTGAATATTGATAATTGAATAAATATTGATAGACTGAGCAAATATTGCTCGTCTAAGCAAGTATTGCTCATTTGATGATTATTGGTAGCACAACCAAATAAAATATTAATTTAAAATACTGGTAGCTGGACCGAGCATAATTAATTAGAATATTGATTGCAGGGTCAACATAAAAGTACTAGTGTTTGAACCTGTTCGGAATTATGCTTTGAAGAGCATCCGACTCGAAACCCTAATTTTGATCAATTGTTGATCAATTGATGATTTATTGAAAATCAACCAACGAGGGAGTGAGGGGCCGGCTACATGGGACAATGGGCCGACCATGTAGCGCCCAGATGTTCGAATGAACAAGAACCAAAGTCCTTTGCAGACCAGTTGGTGAAAGAATGATCAAATGCTGGTTCAATCATTTATTAAAATAGTTCTCGTCTGAGCATTAGGTAATAAAACCTAATTATGGAGAAGTGAGGGACCGACCAAGAGGGCAAAGAACCGGCCCTTGGTGGTGTGAGACCAGCTAACGGTCGTTTGATGAAATTCCAAATTGTTTGGAAAGAGCTTGAACCCAATAGGAATAAATTAGGTCAAATTATGAAGATGCATGGGACCGGCTCCTTGCAAGTCAAAGGGCCGACCCTGGTCGGTCAAGGTGGCATGCCCGTGTCACGATATTGCTCGTGGCTTAGTCCTGAGAGTTTTGATATTTTCTGACGTGTGTTCGAGCAATATTTTGGATTTTCAGAAGAGTTTGATCTTGACTGAAACTCTCAATTTGCTTGAATGAGAAAGTAGGACATTGCTCGTGCGATCAATAATTTAATAATATTAAAATGATAATATTTTTAATATTTACGTGGGAAGCCTAGTCGGTCATGTGACCATTTGACTTTCTGGCTTTTGCTAGTTTGAGCAATATTGGTGAAATATTAAAATCATGGTTTTTGCTCAAACGAAGAAGTTGCACGAGATGAGGGAAATAATAATAATAATAAAATAAGGGATTATAGGTTGTGGGACCGGCCACGGCTAAAGCATGACTGGCCAGCTAGTAGGTCCGGTCCCGTGACAACTTTACCTATTTTATATTATTTTTTCATCGTATGAAGGAAATATAGAGAAACCAAGAGTTTTACTCGAACGAGGGAGTTTGCTCGAATGAAGGAGTTTTCATGAGATTAGGAAAAATATTAAAATATGATAAAATAAACGGGAAAGGCATGGGACCGGCCACGACGGCATGACCGGCCGGCCGGTGGGCCCGGTCCACTAGGCGCCTCTCTATTATTTTATTATTATTATTTTTATTCCCTATTTGCATAGTTTTCCTCGTTCGTCCATATTTTTGAATGCTCGTTCATCCATATTTTTGAATGCTCGTTCGTGCATTTGGGTGCCCGTTCGTGCATCATTGTTGAGTACACTTGCACCATCTTCTCGGGGCTTACTCGGTGGTGGCTCAGATGCCCGTGCTTTGAATATTTATTACTAACCAATGGAATTCTACTGGGAAAGGCCATAAATTGAAGTAATGAAATATTATGATGAATGTAGAATGTTTTCTAGGAATTTAGTTAATGAATCTTGCAACTAGAAATAATTAATTGATTAATTGATGGCTCTATACTAGCAGGCAAGCTGTCTAGGAGCATTATAATTATTCGAGAATTGAGCGGTTTGAGCTAGTATAAGCGTCATATTTATTATGTATAGTTAGGGAAAACATTGTTACATCCTGAAGACATTATCACTCTATACTAGCATACAATCTTTCTAGGAGCCGCCCAAATCATTAAGATTCTATACGTATGTATTTTATATAGCCAGGGAAAAGATTGTTACATCCTGAAGACGTTATCGCTATATACTAGCAGGCAAGCTGTCTAGGAGTCGTCCAATCGTTTTCGATTTTATATAGAAGTGAATACTTAAATTGCTCAGTTGATGAAATACACTGTGGTCTCAATTGAGAAACCGCATATTCACGTATGCTCTGAGAGGCAATAGACTCAGTCATAGGTTTTACAGATACTCTGAGATCGGCAATACACTCAGTCAGAGGTTTTATGGATACTCAAAGAGGCAATACCCTCAGTCAGAGATTTTATGGATACTCTGAGAGGCAATACACTCAGTCAGAGGTTTCATGGATGCTCTGAGAGACAATACACTCAGTCAGAGATCATCGTGGCATGAGTTTTCATGCTTAAACGAGAGACATGGATCTCAATACTCACCTGATTGCTGGATCAGGAATATGCAAGACTATGATTTTACGATTTTATCCTTTGTCGAAAATCCACCATCAACAATACTAAATACAATCCTTCAAGTATTGTGGTTCGGCTGATGAAAATATTCCTTATGAGCCGAACCATTTTCAGTTTCAACTAACAAGACTCATTTAATTGTAATGTAGCATGAGTGCATTCTTTTAGATTAATCAAACTCTTAAATAGAAATTTAGATCATACACTACTAATCTCGTTTTATCCAATTCTTCATGGTCGGTTGTCAGCCAAGAAAAAATAATTTAAGTTCTTTCACTTCACAATTATAAATAATAGTATAGTTATAAGAACATATTCGTTCCACAAGTAGATATGAGTTGTTATTCGTAATTGAAAACTTAAGTAACCTGGGGGGATTTTTGATTTAGGTCTAAAATAATTAAACTAATAATAATAGCAAAGAATGAATAAAGAGAATCAATAGGTTGAGAATACTGGTTAAGGGTTCATCATCAATCATAATACATGCACTTCGACTAATAACTGGTGTTGTCACTCAATCATTCATTATCAAGAGTCCTAAAGTACCCCATCGAGAGCATACTCCGGTAAATTCCTTATATCATCACATACCATAGCGATGAACATGTGAATACTACTTAGTGAACAACCTAATGCAACGTGCTATTAGGTTTAATCCTCCAAGAGCCTTAAGTTCTACGAATTAGACTAATCCATGCAATAGAAATACTATGAGTAAACTATTTAACATAGGTCAAGCTTCTACTTGCAATCACACAAAGGTTTTGAATACAATTAGTAATCACAATATGCTACTTATGACAAGGTTTATCAACTATTACGTATCTCAAAACCCTAGTCTAGCTATAGATATGCATTCATGGTCATTTAGTAGCGCTCCTAAACAAACAATCATACATTCATACGCGATAATAAATTGTAGAACAAGACAACAATAATTTGATTGAGATAACAAAACCAATATATTAAGTTAGTAGCATGTTTATGATATCCGATTACATCCTTAACCAATATGAAGTGTTTAGCTACTCATAGATTTCTCAAAACCCATGACAAAATAATAAGAAGAAATCAAATAGCAAACCCTAGAAATCGTGATATCGATCACCAAATTCCAAGCCCTAGCTCTTGTTCTTCCTTCCCAAAAGTATGATAAAAGATTTTCAGTAAACCTCTCTTATGTAGGTTTCCAAATTGTAGAAGACCCGTGCCTCCAATCCCGTTCGTAAGTGGTTGCCAATGTGCTAAAGTTGCCCCAAACTAGCTGAAACAAGTCACAGATAAGTCTGGCCGTGAATAAAATGGCTAACACAACTAATGGGCTTCGCACTAGGTTAGCAGAGTCCAGCCCGTTCAGACTTTGGCCTGTCAGCCTTCAGGAACGGACAACACAATATTTCCCTTTTCACTTTAAACTTGCTGGGATTACTTACGGTGGTGTTTTCTTACCGTATCCTCGCCTGAGTTTCCATACGGTTGGGTAGTACTACCGTAGCTTCCCCTGAGATTGCATACGGTGAGGTTTTTGTCCGTAGATACGTCTCACTTCTCAAAACTTCTTTTTCTTGCCAGTTCCATTGTTCTCATATCCCTGAAGTTTGAACTCGAACAACACCATTCACTGGAAACTACCACACTATAAAAAGCATCACTACAAACTCCGTCACAGCACAATCATTATCGTTACTGCTATTAGTTTCTCCACTTCGAGCACATTCCTAGCTTTACTGCCAAAGACTACCATTCTCGAGTTTCCTCCAACAAGAGCTTCTTCTCTTACTCAACATCACCATCAGTCGTGATCTCTGCCCATATCTTCTCTTGAGTTCAACTGCCATTCTGCCAACAACTTCCAGCAATAATCACAGCTCCATTGTTCATCTCGAGCTTGAGACTTTGCACAACGACCAACTCTTCCGATCATCAATGTTGCCATCTCCAGCTCGTCACCACAGCACCATCATCTCTCTGTTTATAGCTCCACCCGTAACCACAGCATCACTCCATATAAACCATGTCTTCTCTCGAGCTCAACTGCCATCAGCAGCAGTAATCTTCCATTCCCAGCTCCCTTATCTTCCATTAGCTACTACCCGAGTCTCTCTGCCATACTATCTTCTCAACCGAGACTACCAAAACTCACAAAACCTTCCCTAACACTGCCATCTTCGAATCACCACAGCATCACCATGAACCATTGCAGCTGGAGTTCTCCGTCGTCTCACTGGTTTTCGTGGTCGATATAAAGGAGGAAAAGGTGGCCCTGAGTAATTGTGTCGACTGCCTTTAACAGTTCTGTGATGTCCCACTTTTGCGACAACTTTGACTTGCTTCAACCGCTTCTAACTTCTTCATACGAGGTCGGAATGACCTCATTCTTTCGCCTTTGCCTTCGTCTTTTTGTCCTCTTCAAGGTGATGCAAAGAAATATCGGATTTGAGCTAGTCCACTTCCTTTTGGTTAAGACGACCTCAAACACCTAAGAAACTCAAAAACAAACAAAATCAAAGCATAATGATATAAAAACTATCAAGAAAGCAAAGAATTTGAGTACCTAACTGGTGCAAATATTGCACCTATCACTTCAATGAGTCTCTACGAATATATCTCTAATGGATGTCGGAGTATATGTCTCTAATGAATCTCAGAATCCTTCTTTTCAGCCATGTATAACACAATCCATGCTCTTATTGATAGGTGTCTAAAACACCTTAATATTTATCTATTGTTTATGCTTTCTTTGCTATGTTTTCTTGTAAATTTTGTATCTTATGTTTGCTTTTGAGTGTTTAGGTACTTTGGAGTCATTTGGAACAAAAGAAGAAGAAACAGGGCAAAAGTATCATTTCGAGTGCAACTGCTGTTGGAGGCGGATTATTTCTCATTATTTTCTTTTATTTCTTCATCTCTGTCTGAAAAGTATGTCGTCTTTAGTGATGCAAATTTCTGTATGAAAAGCATGACAACTTTAGTGATGAAGAGACATTGAAGAGAAGAAGTGAATCTGAGAAGTAAGAGACGGATGCTGTTGATGGAGTCCTCTGGAGCGGAAAGAATAATTTAGTTATTCTACTGGAAAGTGCTATACGGAGCTCATTCGCGGATAAGGGGCTATCAGCAGGAATCCTCATAGAAGTATTAAAGATGTCTGCCAGTATCTGGAAAGAGGGCGCTTCAAGTAATTCCAATCATTACCCCTACCATATAATCAAGAGAGTCTTTCATCATAGTTTTGTCTAAAAGTCAGAGAAGGGACTGCTGTTCACTGCTACCAAAATGAGATGCAAATTAGAAGGTTTTGAATCGAGAAATAGATGAGGCTGTTGCTGGTGATTGAGAGAACAGATTGATAAGAAGTCCAGGGTTGAAATCAGATGAAGAAATTAAAGAGATGGTGGTTGTATCTGAGATTTGAAGTTAGGGTTTGCCATTTCTATGAAGTCAGATGAAGAAATTAGACTCATGGAGATGTTGTTGAGTGTGTTCTTATGAGGATGGTGGTAATTTTGAGTTCAATGGAACTAATGGGTTTGTATGATTTAAGGGTTTGAATGATTCATGAAATTTCTGGTTAAGCTATTTACTGTGTTGGTTGTCTTGAAGTTTTGTGAACCAGAGAAGAAAGGGTCTTGAACTCAGTGAAGATGGTGATGGTTGGTTTTCCATGGATGTTGGGGGCTGTTGAGACTCAGATGAACTAGTGGCAGGGAGAATGATATGGTGGAATTGATGATGCCTGGATTACAAGAATGGGTTTGTTGAAGCTATGGAGGGGATGCAGATGAATTCTGGGTTTTAGAATGAATCTTTTACAAGGATGTTGTAATTGGAGATACAACTGGGTCTGAAGTTGCAGGACCTGATCTATTGCTGCTACGGTGAAGCTGGTTTGTTGCTCAAGATGGATTTATTTGTGGTACTGGTGGTTTATGACTGATTTAGATGAATGTCTAGGTTCAGGTAGAATTCTGGGCAGAGTTGGAGCTGTTGTTCTCAAGCTACAAACCAGGGAATTGAGGCTATTTACACAAGGAAGATCATTATGGAGTTGGGTTCGAACATGTGTTGCTGCTGTGAATGAGACGAAGATGATTTGGCTTAAGTTAGGTGGGGGTTCTGAGCTTATTTTGATGCCAGAAGGTCAGTGAAAGAAGTGGGTACTAGTTTCCCAGAAGTTTGTGGACGTCTGCCAAGGTTCGTTGGAAGTCTAAAACATGTTGCTGCTATGCATTGTGGTCGTGATTAGAAGTTGAAGGCAAGAACGGAACAATGAACAGGATGCTGTAAGAGATTGGCTGTTGGATTTAGCTGTGAAGGTTGATCAGAGTGGAGTTGATGGCTTTGCAGTAAACTAACTGCAGGAGATAGCTGGGATTTGAGTCGAATCTGAAGACTAGAGGATGGTGTTTGTAGCCATACATTACAGTGAAGTCATGAAAGCATTGCAGTGACGACGACTCAAGTGGTGTTGTTGATCAGAAAGGAAGAAGAGGTGCTGTGTGGTGCTATGGCTTGGGATTGTTGTGTGTTTAGTTAGACTGCAACAACCGAGTTGGTAATGGTGCAGTTACAACTCAAATGGAGGTACCGCAATGAACCAGTGATACTGCCTAGATGTATGTTAGGACAGGTGAATGTCGAGGTTATTTTTTTGGCAGAGATGCAGAGAATAGTTGGGATGAGAAGTGAAGTTGAGGGATGGACTGGTGGTTGAAACGGAGTGCATTGCAGGTGCAGTTTTATGATGCTGAAATGCAAGCTTAGTAATGAGAAGCCATCATAGCTGGCTTTGAAGCTGTGAATCTCAACGATGCGCAACATTGGGTACTGCCTGTGCAAGATGGCTTAGGCCATAGTAACTCGGACAAGTCAGCCTAGTTAGCTTACCTGAATAGCTGACTCTGATCTGACTCATCCGACCCAGTTTGACTCAGTGGTGTTGACTGAGTTGACTCGGTTGACTGACCGGTGACTGTTGACTTTCCTGTCACCTGAGTTGTTTTCCGGCCGACTTCTGGCGAGGTTTTTACGGGGTTATTTTCTACATGGATTTGATGGGCTTGGTGGACTTCTTGGTGATGGATTTTGGAAGACTAGACCTAATGTTGGAAAGGAGAAAAAGCTATAAAAGAGGGAAGTTTCTCTACAACTTTATCACGTATCACATATTCTACTTGGAGTTTTTGGGAGAGAGACGCAACTAGGGTTTGCTTTCATTTTTATATTTTCATCTTCTTTATTTTATTCCAATTATTATTATGATGATGAACTCCATACTTATGAGTAGCTAAAACAATCGTTGATTAAGGGTGATTTCAAAACCCGAAATATGAACCTATAATTGATATGCAATAGCTCATTTTCTCGCAAGTTTAGTTATTGTTTGATTTCTACCATGCTAATAATGCTTATGGATTGTTCCTTAATTGTTTAAGTTCGAAATTAAATAGTTATGTCACAGTCTTATTGCTAGTTTAGATTTTCTTCGACCCGTAATTGTCTAGAGAATTAAACACAAGTAGAAATATGTGGGTATTGATGATGGGATTTTGTTAAATGCCCATATGTAGAAATTGACACTAGTAGGTGATTCATGCTTTTTAATTCATCACTAGGAGCAACTTTATCTCACAAAACTTAGAGCATTTGTTTAAGTCACACCTAGAGAGCGTACTTCTAGGAAACTTGGCAAGTAGAATCCGGTAGTCGAGCGCTTCCGTATCCGGTGAGCTTATGGGATAATAACGGGATAATTGAGCGTACTAATTATCCTAGGGTTGTTAGTAACGAGATAATGCGAAGAACGCGTTATATATCGATTTGGTTTATGTTTCGTGGTCGAGAATGATTCCTTAATCAATTCCATCTCATATTTGAATACAACTTTACAATTTTCAGAATTTCTATAACAAAAATCTTCTTTGCTAAGAATATTTGCATAACAACTATTACTTCATACCTCCCTTGGGACAAATCTGCTTTCATATATTACTTGCTAGTGTAAAGAGAAGTAGAAAATATTATTTGCGAGTCTGACACCTCGTCACTTATCTTCCATCATTCCTTATTGCCCAGGGATTTGAACTCTAGCTTCTGTAATAAAAAGAATTAAAATGCTAACCAAAATAAAGAGAATCAAAAATTTAGTATTCAAACAAAAAATAACAATTATCGCAACATAACGTCTTGGAATACTAATTTTCTCTTCAGGAATAGCGGTGCGATGATATCGATTAACCCATCTCAATTTCTGATATAATCTCGCATCATATGTCGGATAATTTCAAATCTTTCAACTAATTCCATCCACCCATGGTGTTTTGGATTCTCATCTAAATTAAACTAGAATTCTTTAACTCTTTTCCAAAACATCGAATGATGTTCATTAGGTTGTTTACGATAAGTGCGAATTAAGTCTCTGATCATCTTTTACGTTGAACGATTCAATTTTTGAGTAAGATTGTAAAATGAATTTTTAGTATGGGACGAACAGGACTAAGTATGGGAGCAAAACGAGTTAGAGAGTGCCAAAAACTATATATAAAGATGCCCAAACGGATCTATTTTTTTATTGGAAAACTAGCCGTTTGGGGTTTTCTACTTTAACCATTGCAAGGTTCGACTGATAATATAAATCACAAGATCAGCCGAATCTGACAACATTCAAGATTTTTCCTGCCTTTAAGGTTCGGCTGATTCAAAAATTGTGTTATTAGCCGAACCTGACTCTATTTTTCAAATTAAATACTTGTTCGTTCTTATAAATTATTAAACTATTGATTAAAACATAAAAGTCAAGGTGTACTATAAGAAGATCAAAGTCTACTTGATCAAACATAACGAAGAACATCCATACATTAAAGTGAGTGTATTTAACAAAATGTAAACTACAAATATCCAAACTTAAAGTTCATTGACCACAATCCCTTTTCTTCCACGGCATCTATCGCCACCTTGATCACCATCCTTTGCGTCGTTTTCATCATCGGTTGGGCCTCTACTACAACCTTGATTTTTTCATTCACTTTGTTGTCATGTCCTCTTGCTCGTGTACCTTTTTTTTCCCTGGTTTCTTTGTTCACTCACCTTTGTTAATGATTGCATCCCACTTGTTGTAGAGATATTGTTGCTCTTCCACCTTCGTCGATGTGCTGAAACTAAATTTCTTCTTCATGTTCTTCAACATCTCCCTACTCGCCGCCACATAATGTCATGTAAAACCCTATGAACTTTCATATTTTTATAACGAATGTCCTTTCATATTTTATAACAAATTCAAGAGTATAAATTGAAGACACCGCGTATCATAATCTTAAAAGCCTTTGAAATGTCTTCGACATTTATCTTGGACTACGCTTTTCCTTCTCCCTATCAACACGACTTTGACTTTTCTTATTAATAATTAGGGGATGTTTATACCAATCTATAAAACCCGATTCAACTTCCCGAGGATCATCAAGCAAAGCTTCTAAGTGACACAAATTTATTTTGTTGACTTCCAAGTTTTCCCAATGATCAAGGGTAGGTTCAGGCTCATATTTGGGAATCCATGAAGAAGTGGTGTTTTTTGTTCCCTTAGAACCCGTTGGCAACAACTTGAACTTCTCTTAAACCATGGGGAACGTTTGGATGGATCCTTTGACGAAGGACTCGACGAGGGATAAAATAATGGTCCATAATACATACCCACTAGCATATCTTGATCTTCAACAACATAATTTTCTACAACATCTTTTAAATATGGGTCAAATTAAATATTATGGCCATCCAAAGAGTCTAATTTCTCTCCCAGCTTTATAAATATATGTTATTTGTTCCTTTTCCTGGTGTTAGATATTCGGGTTGGATTCGAATATGGTCGCGCATATTGTATGTGGCAAGTCCGGTAGGGTTCCATATTCATTTAGGGGTTGGACCCTATATAAGCATCTCTAATATGTGCGTAGAAGTGCTACGTGATTCCACCGATATCACACCCAAGTTTTGCCATTAGAAAAGTGGTAACTCTAACCCTAAAAGAGAGTTACCATCTAGAGAAAAAGGTTTCAAGTTCTTAGCCTGTGAATCAAGTTTGTGCTCATAATTGGTGATTGTAGTACCTGCTGATCGTTGTGTTGAATCGTTGCTGTTGCTGCTGCTGTTCCTTGCTTTTGCTAATCGGAGCTCAAGTTCAAGGTATGAACCGATACCCGCTTCCGCTTAATCGTATAATCTCTGATATTGGTATCAGAGCTATTGGTTTGATGCGTTTTTCGTGCTTGAAATAACATGCTTTGTGTGCTTGAAAGTTGCTGATAACATGATAGTATCATGATTATGGTTCTTGTTTTTTGGGGTTAAAAACCATTAATGGATGTATAAATATTTCGGATCTTGATAAGGGTGTTTTGTTTTGAAATATTTAATTGGGTATGCTCATTATTGATTAAAATGATCTCCTGGAAAGTTTTGTATTGTTTGAACGTGTAGTTTGAAAGATATAGCAAAACCCTAGTTTTATATCATGTTTGTGAGCAGTGGTTTGATGATTGTTTTGATGTATATATCTCGATCCATGTTAATTGAAATTAATGTGTATAGATAGTTCTCTTTGAGACCTTTCATTTGACATATTATTTGCTCGAATCGGAGCTTGTATGAGTGAGATATCGTCTCCCAAAGTTGGTCATGCGCGTCTGTACGCTGCTGAAAATTGGAGAAGACGATGAACAACAACCGAGTTAAATCGGCGAGTCAACACAGTCTTAAAACGGCGAGTCAACACGGTCCCAAATCGGCGAGTCAACTCGGTCCAGGATCGGTGATTCAACTCGCGGTTCGGACCGGTGGGTCGGCTCGCGGTTCGGACCGGTGGGTCGGTTCGCGGTTCAGACCAATGGGTCGGATCGCGGTCCAGACCAGTGGATCAACTCGCGGTTCGGCCCTGGTGATTTGTTCTCAGTTTTTTTCTCTATTTGTGGTTGTCGGAACAACTCCAATTTTGGTACCCTAAGGTTTTTCTACGCTCCGAATTCAATAAAACTATTTTCAGAACCTAATTAGATTCACATGATAGAGTTTCTTTGAAATTATATGGTTAATCGCTTTATCCATGATAACATGTGAATGGTTTTATGTTGTGATTGTCTAATTTTTTTAATATACAACATGTATGGTGCTGGATTGAATTCATATCTTGCTGATTTGTATGTCTAGATAACATGTTGATCGATTAGATAATCATCTTGGTTTGATAACATGTTTGATTGAATTATTATCTTGATTGAATAACATGTTAAAACAATTGAGTGGGAGGTTGTTTGGTTGAGTTTTGTTTAATTCCCAAAAACCATTAACTTGCGCATATATTAAATAGATGTAGAAAATATTACTTGTGGCGCGAGAGATGATTAGGAGTTTAACGATTTTTCGATCTTGCGACTTGTAATGTTGTTTTGCTATTTATTTAGATTAATGTTGCAAAGTTATTTTTGAATATGTGTATAGTGCCATAAGTTTAATATCCATTTTTTTCATTTTTTGCATGCTATGTTAGACTAAATGGCTTCCAAGAACATCATTGCTGATTTGAACAAGGGAGAAAAACTTGATGGCGACAACTATAATATTTGGCGCTGAAATATCGTTTTTCTCTTGAATGATGATGGGCTGCAGGAAATAACTGAGCATGTGATACCTCGGCTGAGGAGGGTACGACGGTTCAACACCGTCGCAACCTCGAGGCTTACCAGAATGGATTAAGAAGGATCGCAGTGCTCGTCATATGATCCTGAGCTCAATGCACAATGATCTCATTGGGGAGTTTGAGAACCACCAGTTTGCTCATGACATGCTAGAGGCAGTCAGGCAGAAATTTGGAGTTACCTCTGTGGCTAAGTTGCGTGCTTTAACTATGAAGTTTGACACTTGTCAAAATAAGCCGAATGTTACAATGAAGCAACATTTGAGGACAATGTCGTCAATGATACGCGAACTTGAGGCTTCAGGTCATCACTTGACAGATGAACAACAGGTATAAGTTGTTATTCGTTCGTTACCTAACTCTTGGGAGCAGATAAAGCAAAACATGACACATAATGATAATGTCCGCACCTTTGAGGATATTTCTCGTCGTGTGGAACTAGAAGTCGAGCGCTTGGAAGCTGCTAAGACTGACAGTTCTGTTTTCGCTGCTGAATCTGTTTCACATAAGACCAATGGGTCAAAGCGCAAGAGGGGTAAGGGTTCTTCTGCTAAGAATCCTCGTAATGGATCTGGGTCATCCACTACCAACACTCCTTAGCACAAAAGAGGCAAGCGTGCTGGTGAGAAATACAAAGCAAAAATGAAATGCTTTAACTGTGATAAGAAAGGACACTTTGCTCGTGAATGCACTAAGCCAAAGAAGGTAATTTCTGAACCTCTTCCTCGCTATGAATGTTTTGTTTCTAGTCAAGCATTAGTTGATCATTTTCCTCATTTGTGGGTTGTAGATTCGGGAGCAACCAACCATGTAGCGAGGGACCGAGATGGGTTCCTAGATTATCGTCGAGTTCCTGCTGGGAGCATGAAAATTTATATGGGGAACACAACTAGCATAGAAGTACTTGGCATCGGTACCTATATGCTAAATTTGCGACAAGGGCGCACCTTAATCCTCCATGATGTACTTTATGCTCTAGATATTCGACGAAATTTAGTTTCAGTTAATACTATGTTGCGTCTAGGCTTTAGTTTTCTTTTTGAGGGTAATTCTGTTAAGATTTGCTTGGCAAGTGAGTTTTATGGTTTTGGTTTTATGTCGGATGGTTTTATGGTTTTGGATGTTGACAATTCTAGTTCTTATGATGCTAATAAATCTATTTCATTAGTTGCATCTTCCTCAGATGTTAATAATGATCTTGTGATCTGGAATGCTAGATTAGGTCATATCGGGCAAGAAAGGATGACTAGGTTAGCTCGAGAAGGCCTTTTAGGCCCCATCGTTAAAGTCTCCTTGCCTACCTGTGAACATTGTCTTGCAGGTAAATCCATTAGAAAACCGTTTGGAACATCCAAAAGGGCCTCTGAGCCTTTTCAATTAATTCATTCTGATATATGTGGCCCAATGAACGTTAAGGCAAGACATGGAGCCTCTTATTTTATCACTTTCATAGATGACTTTACGCGATATGGTCATATTTACTTGATATCCCACAAGTCAGAAGCATTGGACTGCTTTAGACGCTACGTATGCGAAGTGGAAAATCAACTAAATAAGAGCATTAAGGCTCTCAGAACTGACCGTGGCCACAAGTATCTATCTGACCTATTCAAAGGGTATTGTGAGGAAAAAGGGATCCTGAGACAATTGACTATTCCTGGTACTCCGCAACAAAATGGTGTAGCAGAGAGAAGGAATCGTACTTTGTTAGACATGGTTAGGTCAATGATGGCACAAGCTCATTTTCCTATTTCTTTTTGGGGAGATACGTTACTGACTGCTGCCCTTAATCGTGTGCCTTCAAAGTCAGTGCCTTCCACCCCATATGAATTATGAACCGACAGAAAACCCGAATTGGGTAATTTGCGACCATGGAGTTCAGCTGATTATGTACACAACAGTTCTCATCGGTATCGGAAGTTGGGCCCTCGAGCGAAAAAGTGTATCTTTATCAGATATTCTGATCACTCAAAAGGCCATGTGTTTATTGGTGAGCAGCCTGATGGAAGTGCAACTGAGATTGAGTCACGTGATGCAGATTTCCTAGAACATGATTTTCCTAGAAGGAACGAGGTAGGGGGAGATCTTAGCCTCTTTGAGGTGGAAGAGTCAATGGAAGACACACCAACTCGTCTAGTTGAGAATATCGAAGAAATTCCTCGTTCTCCTGGGGAAAGTGGGATTGTTCCACCTGATAATGGATTGGCTCCACGGAATCAGGATCCCCAATCTCGGAGAAGTGAACGTGGAAAAGTCCCTCGTCGTCGTTTTCAGATTGAGGGGGAAAGTTTCATGGTTTTCTCACATGATGACGCAGAGCCTAAGAATTTCAAAGAGGCTATGTCATCTCCTAAAAGGAAAAAATGGATTATTGCATCGAAATAAGAGATAAAATCAATGAGGATTAATGGTGTGTGGCAATACGTTGACCTCCCAGAAGGGCGCAAGGCTATTGGAAACAAATGGGTTTTCAAAGTCAAACGCAATGCGGATGGTTTAGATGAAAGATATAGGGCTCGCCTTGTGGTGAAAGGCTACACCCAACAGGAGGGTGTTGACTACGAGGAAACTTTCTCCCTAGTGGTGAGAATTGCCTCGATACGCCTTGTGCTAGCTATTGTCGCACATATGGATTTGGAACTTCATCAGATGGATGTTAAGACTGCATTTCTCAATGGAGAACTAGATGAGGAAATTTACATGGAGCAACCACAGGGCTTCGTGATTAAAGTTCAAGAGCGCAAAGTTTGCAAGCTCCAAAAATCTATTTATGGCCTAAAACAATCATCTAGACAATGGTATTTAAAATTTGATCGAGCCATTGTTTCCAATGGGTTTACGATGTTATAGGAAGACTATTGTGTGTACGTTAAACGGTCCGATAAAGGTTTCCTTATCCTGTCTTTATATGTTGATGATATCCTTATAGCTGGAAGTAACATGGAAATTGTTGTCGCCACAAAAGAGTGGTTGTCCTCAGCTTTTGAGATGAAGGACATGGGAGAAGCAAGTTATGTGCTCGGGATTAAGATCCTTATAGATTGTTCAAAGAGCCTTTTAGGTATGTCACAAGAGACATACATTAAAAGGGTTCTTGAGCGATTTCACATGAAAGATTGCAAGCCCATAGACACACCAGTTGCTAAAGGTCAGAACTTAAGCCTTGAGATGTGCCCTAATACCCCTGAAGAGAAAGACAGGATGTCGCGGTACCCTATTCCAACACAATTGGGAGCATGATGTATGCTATGATGTGTGCTCGGCCTGATATATGCTATGCTATTGGATTAGTTAGTCGGTACCAGTCGAATCCCGGTTTTGAGCACTGTCAAGCAATCAAGAGGATACCGAGGTATCTCAAAGGGACAAGCGACCTCATGCTATGGTACAAGTGATAGACACATTTTTGTGTCTGAATTGTCCTCAGTGTCTCTATTGTTAGTGCTTGATTTTGTACTTATTATGGTGTTTTTATGTTTGTGTAGGTGTTTTTGGAGAAATACACTTGTGTGGAAAAAGTTGCTCAAAAAGTGCTATTTAGACCCCCGGAGAAAATTACTAAAGGCACCCTCACTTTGGATAAGGGGCACCTCAGTTGGACACTTGCTATTCGCACCCCCGGTTTGGTTAAGGGGCAGCCACCTTCTTCTCCACGGGCTGTACAAATTTTGGCTGGAAAAATGAATTCAAAAAAAAACCAGTCACCTGCGAAGATTTCAGTGTCAAATTTGGACGTGATTTTTGCCGAGTTTCTCTCGGATTTGACTTGGAAAAACCCTGTTACGCTTAAACAGGGATGGTAAACGTGCCAGAGTTGATAAAACCATGGAGTTCACGTGGTTTTGAGATGAAACAGGAAATAATATTTGGCCGGAAGATAATCTCGAAATTGGTTGTATATTTGGGAAGATTTCATGAGACGGCACAAGTTTAGCTACTTCCGGGACGTGTTTCAACAAATTGGAGTGTGTCAGCTGTACAAAAACGCGTGAAGATTTAAATCAGGGAAGAAATTCCCGTATCTTGCATGGAAATATTTTTAATTGACTACCGGGATTTTTTTGGAGTTATGAGGGTTTATTCTCGGTCCAAATGAATATATATAGGCTTCTGGGATAACATATAACGTTACGGAGAGTTAGGGAGAGGTACAGAGCATCAATAGATCGAGAAAATCAAGTTACATAATTATTTTCTGCTGCTGCTGCACCAAGAACACGAAGAACATAAGACGCACACCGGCAGTCCTTCATGCTACAGTGTTAACGACAATTAGGTGAGGGTCGCAGAGCTACAGTAACATCAACAGTTCATATTTATCGTTCTTTGTAACAGTGTTTGCAACAATTATAATCGTTGCAAATACCCGATTTTCATCATTTTCTCCATTTCATCTTTGTAAACACCCTTTGAGCAATAATAATGATTTTTGAGCGTGTTTCCAACATGATGAGCTAAACCCATACTCTGGGGCGACGGAGGAAGCCATTCTTTCAAGAATTATGTGGTAATATTTACTTTATTAATTTATGCAATATTTTTATATGATTAATTGCATTGATAAAAAAATGAATTAAATGATTTTATTAATCAAATGTGTTTTCTCTTGATGATGCATGCTTAGTTTTCGACTCTTGATGCGTTATGCTTGCGACTAACATTTGATATTTTGGAAATATGATTTTGGCAATACTTTAGAATCAAATCAATTGTTTAAATTGCATAATATAAATTAATTTAAAACCACATAAGTATTGATGAATGGTGAAATCCTAGCTCCAGCCTCTCCATAATTTTCACAACATTTTGTATTTTGAGTTTGTTATATTTTTGCTTTAAAAATTAAGTCTAAAAATTTGCTTTCACAAGTCTCAACGAACTTTTTACTACAACTCAATTGAAAATCACATCAATTTTTGGCGCCGCCAACGCGGACTTGTCTTTAGGCTAGAGTTTTTAGATTTTTTTTTCTTTCCTTTTTTAGGTTTTTATTTGTTTTTGTTCTTCTTTACGTTTTTGGGTTTTTGTCTTTTCCTTACAGAATTTGGAATTTGGAGCGAAAGAAAATTTTGCCAAAGCTTTTGGTGAATACTTAAAGACTTGGAGTAAAAGGCAAAGCGAAAGGAGCGAAAGAAGAAGTTTTTTTTTTTATTTTAAAAAAGAGAGGAAAAAAAAGAGAGACATTTTTACTTTTTTTTTTTTAGATATTATTTTTTTTAGACTTTCCTTTTCTTTTGCACTTTATTTTTGGACTTTGGACTTTAAACTTTGGGACATTATTTTTAAACCCTACGGAAGGGTAGTTTAAATATAAACTTTGTGCAGAGAAGGACGGCGATTACGATATCACCTCGGCCCCTTGGGTTCGTACATGACATAGGAGTCGTGGCCCGAGTCGACTACAACGGTTCATCCCCCGTCTGGAACGGGAGGTAAGTTTGTCGAAACACTCGCGAATCCCCTGTCAGCGAGTTATTGTATTCCTTCGTTTGCATATATGTCGAGGAACTGAATACGGCTGCTTTAATTTCCTAGTAAAGGGCAAGGCCTGGCCATACAAGATAAGGGTTCGGATTTTATCACCGTTCTCTTCTTGCCCGCCTTAGGAAAACGATACTTAACGCGAACCTAAGCTTTAAAATTTGGAATAGAACAAGACCGATAGGGTAACGAGCTTAATAGGAAAGTCGTTCGAAAAATATTGGTTACTCTTTTAAGCATATACTTCGAAGTTCATGATGGTTTCTGTGAGTTGAAAGCGTGACTGCGCCGCCTTGTAATGCGGTGAGGCCTTGGGTATCAAAGCTCCACGCAGCTTCCCTCGCCTCTATTCAACTTACTTCAACTCAGATGGATTCTAGAGAGGTTTGCTCAGATTGTAACGAGTTCCTTTTCGAAAGATTAGAAGCTGGTCTAGAAACAATCTAAGTGGAGCCATCATGCTTTTTGTTTGCTAGAAATCATTAGGTTTGCTGTGGTGGAGTCAGCCTTGTTTGTGTTTGCATAGAACTTCCTTTCCTTTTAGGATTTTTCTTTTTCTTTTGTTTTTCTAGTGTATGCCCGAGGTTATTAGAGAGCGGGCTTGGAAAAGAGACAATCTAGGTCGATTGATTAGTGAAAAACCTAGTAATTCTTCTTGTGGAAGCGGGGAGCTCGAAGACTCTTCTTTTGAGAGCCCTGTTTTTGGAAACTTCAGTTTTGAGAATCTGTCTCTTCGTGAGGAAAGTACCCCTAGTACTTCAGCTGTGCCAGCGATGACAACT
The DNA here is from genome assembly GCA_023531295.1 of Papaver armeniacum. NCBI lineage: Eukaryota > Viridiplantae > Streptophyta > Magnoliopsida > Ranunculales > Papaveraceae > Papaver > Papaver armeniacum. The sequence goes on along the minus strand of JAJJWW010011499.1, from coordinate 297,400 downwards.
TTGAAAGATTACATGTTCCCAACTAGGACCAACCGAGCTTCGTGCATTAAATTGCCAGCCAATACGGCTAATTTCGAGATAAAACCTAGTATTCTTCAGATGATCCATATATTCTTAGGAAAAGATGATGAGAACCCTTATTTTCATATTAGGGACTTTGAGGAAATTTGTGGGACAGTTAGAATAAAAGACCTTACTGATGAAGTTTTGAAACTTAAGATGTTCCTCCTTTCCTTGAAAGATAAAGCCAAGACCTGGCTAAACAACCTACCATCTGAATCCATTGAAACATGGCAGGAACTTATTGCTTCTTTCTATATGAAATTCTACCCTAAGCATAAAACTCAGAATTGTTAGACAGTAAAATTAGTTCCAGTGTGCAACAATAGGGAGAGTCTCTTTATAGGTTTTTAGAGAGATTCAATGATCTCCTATCCCAGTGTCCTCACCATGGATTTGATAAGATGAAACTTGTAGAGATTATTTATGATGGTTTAGACTATTCGACCAAAGCCATGGTCGAGTCTATGTGCGCTGGTGAGTTCACTAGTAAAAGTGCTGAGGATGCCTTTACCTTCTCAGGAGTTGTTGCTGAGAAATCCCAACAGTGGGAGTCTTGTGTTGAACTCCCTAAAAGACTCTTGGTTAATAGAAGTAGCACGAATATGGTAAATACGAGTTTTGCGTCAGATGCTAAGTTTGCTGCTTTGTCTAGAAGGTTAGAAGCTTTGGAAATGGGTCAGTCTAAACATAGGTCCCTTGTTGAACCTAATAGAGCCTCTCAAGTCTCTAGTTGTGGAATAGAGCCCGATAACTCATTTTGGGAAGGTCAGGTTAGTAAAGAGCAAGCTCATGCTGTCTATAAAAACTCTAGGTTTGAGAACCATCAGAAGTTTGACCCATACTCAGAGACCTACAATCCTGGTTGGAGGAACCATCCTAATTTCTCTTGGTTTAAGGGCTAGAATCAAGGCCAGTCTAGTAATTCTCAGCCTCCCCCAGGTTTTGGTTATACTAAGAACTCTTCGGTCGGGCCCAACCCATCTCGAGAATAAAATAACTAGCTTAGAGGAATCTCTTAGTATATTAAGAAAGAGCCTGGATATGTTATCACAAAGCCAGGAAATGTTAGTAAAGAGCCAGGGTAATTTTCAAGAGGAAACCAAGCAGAATTTTAAGAATAATTCCCAGTCTCTTGCTAAATTAGAACTTCAAGTCGGAAAAATAGCTAAGTTTCTTAGTGAGAGAGAAGATGGAAGGTTCCCTAGTCATACTGATCCTAACCCCAAAGGAGAGAAATCGTACAATCATGTGAATTCTATTACAACCCTTAGGAGTGGAAAGAAAGTTGACAATAAGGTCGCCATGCCTGAAAGTGAAGATGTTGTAGTTCACCCTTCTGAGCCAGAAAATGAGGAGACTGATAGAGTCTCTAAAGAGACCAATGAGGGTCCTGTTGAGCCCGTCTTTGTTCCAAGAGCCCCGTTCCCATAGCTGCTAGTTCCAACTAAGAGGGAGTCAACTTTAATGATATATTGGAGGTTTTTAAGCAGGTAACTATCAACCTTCCATTATTAGATGCAATTAAGCAGATTCCCGCTTATGCCAAGTTTCTTAAGGATATGTGTACACGAAAGCGGAAGCTTAGTGTCCAGAAGAAAGCCTTTCTAGCTAGTCACGTGAGTTCTATTATTCAGAATACCACTACTCCCAAGTATAAAGACCCAGGGTCCCTTACCATTTCTTGAACAATAGGTAAATACCGTGTTGAGAAAGCGTTGCTTGACTTAGGAGCCAGTGTGAACTTACTCCCATACCATGTGTACCTTAAGCTAGGACTTGGTGAGATGAAACCTACCCAGATGACACTCCAGTTAGCTGATAGGTCCGTTAAAATTCCTCTTGGTGTAATCGAGGATGTTCTTATAGAGGTCGACAAGTTTATATATCCAGTAGATTTTGTTATCCTAGATACCCAACCTGTCCCTGACCCAGAGAACCAAATACCAGTGATTTTAGGTCGCCCGTTTTTAGCTACATCCAATGCGATCATTAACTGCCGAAATGGTATTATGAACTTGTCTTTTGGTAATATGACTATTGAGCTGAACATTTTTAATATTAGTAAGCTACCTTCTGAACTAGATGACTCGAACATAGAAGAGGTGAACATGATAGGAACATTAGTCGAGGAGTCATTACCAAACACTTTGTTAGAAGATCCATTAGAGAAATGCCTAGCTCACTTTGGGATTGATTTTGATGATGATAATGTGATTAATGAGGTGAATGCTTTGTTAGATTCAACCCCTTTGTTAGACACTAGTAATAGATGGAAACCTAAGTTCGAACCACTACCAGTTTCTAAGTCTACCCTAGTTCCTTCGTTAGAAGAGCCCCCTAAGTTGGACCTTAAACAACTACCAGATACCTTGAAGTATGTGTTTTTAGGCCCATCTGAAACTTTACCTGTAATTGTAGCATCCGACTTGGATAGTGATCAGGAAAGTAGGCTAGTAACCGTCCTTCAAAACAACAAGGAAGCTTTAGGGTGGACCATAGAAGACATTAAGGGTATAAGTCCCACTGTTTGTATGCATCAGATCTATTTAGAGAGTGACACCAAACCTTCTAGGGAGATGCAACGTATACTGAACCCAAATATGAAAGAAGTAGTTCGAACCTAGGTTCTTAAGTTGTTAGATGCAGGCATTATCTACCCCATTTCGCATGACAAGTGGGTCAGCCCCGTGGGTTGTTCCCAAGAAATCCGGTAGATACTCGTAGTCCATAATGATAATAATGAGTTAATCCCAACCCGAGTGACCACGGGTTGGCGTGTTTGTATTGACTATAGGAAATTGAGCAAGGTCACTAGGAAGGACCACTTTCCCCTTCCCTTCATCGACCAGATGCTAGAGAGATTAGTGGACATAGTCATTACTTGCTTTTTAGATGGCTACTCGGCTATAATCGGATCGTTATTTCCCGTAAGATCGGAGAAAACCACTTTTACCTGTCCCTTTGGTACCTTTGCGTATAGACGCATGCCTTTCGGGCTAAGTAACGCCCCTGCGACTTTTCAGCGTTGCATGATGAGCATATTTTCAGATATGGTAGAACGGTTCTTAGAGGTCTTTATGGATGATTTTTCAATGTTTGGTTCATCTTTCGATGAGTGCTTGCATCATTTGTCATTAGTGTTGACTAGGTGTAAGGAAAAGAATCTAGTGCTTAATTGGGAGAAATGTCATTTCATGGTTCGATCAGGAATTATTTTAGGGCATATCGTATCTTCTAAGGGTATAGAGGTAGATAAAGCCAAAGTTGACCTTATCAAGACTTTACAAGTCCCAAAAACCGTAAGAGATATTAGGTCATTCTTAGGGCATGCAGGTTGTAGGATCAGAATATCGCAACACCAATACCCTTGCGAAATCCATGAACGACATACTGCGAAGATATCGCAGATTGGTAATAAAAATGACGCAACGGATGACGACAGCCTGAACACGAGAAAGATGTGAAGACCTAGCGAGGTTTAGGAGTGTTGCGAGATTTAACATTTGTATACTTGCGAGAATATCGCAAGCCAGATCCGAAAATAAAGGACAACTTAGCTGTCATCCACTATGTAATGTCCTATATAAAGAGCCGAACAGGCTTAAGGAAAGAGAGATCTTTTTCGAGTGTTGAGCAAGTCATTAGGAGAGCAAAAGTCCAGAGCGGTTGTTAATTCTTTAGTTTATTTCCTTTTCATCTTGTAACATTCGTGAGATTAATCAATAAAGATTATGATTGTTCATCTTAAAATGACTTGATTGTGTGAATTCTTGTGAGGGGTGTAGTGTGGGATTTCCTGCAACTACATAATGGCGCTAGAAACATGGATTGAAGATTAAAGATTAGAGATTGTTATTAAGATTATTCAAATCAACAAGACGATGAAACAAATTGATAAATCAGTTAAAGTAGAGAAAATTAAAACCAAGGAATGTAATAGAAAGTTGGAGTGTAGCTTGATTACAAAAACAATGATTAATGAATTCCATGAAAATATCAGAGGGAGAATACATAAACGAGATTTTTAAGGAAAGAAAATCATGACAATGGAGAAGGCATCACCCTTGAAAGATTGGGAAAAACATAAGATTATATTCACAGCAGCAGATATACCAAGAGAAAATTTAAACCACAATCTCCTTTGGTAATCACGGTAACCACACGGAAAGAAAAGGAAAAATCAGCAAAAACTATAGAAGAATGGGCGGTAAACAGAACTCTAGTTGATACGGGGAGTTCGGCGAATATAATATTTTACCATGCATACAAAGGAATGGGATACAAAGATAAAGAGATGTCTCCTTCAACTTATCATATTCATGGCTTTGGCAAATCTACAACAAAACCAAAAGGAGAAATAGAGGTGCGAATTTCGTTGGGAGAAATTGAAACACAAGTGGCACTATGCGTAGTGGATATGGAATCACCGTACAACATGCTGTTGGGAAGGCCATGGATACATGCGATTAAAGACGCAACATCAACATTACATCAATGCATTAAATTTCCTATGCCAAGTGGGATTGGTGAAATTAGAGGGGAAGCTGATAAAGCGAGATTATGTTATCAAATTGAAGTGAAACAGTATGAAGGACGTGCAAAGAAGCGAAAAAATCGCAAGAAAATGGCGAAGGAGGCAAAGAAAGAAGAAGAATTTAGAGCTTATATGATAAGAGCAGAGGAAGGAAAAGGAATACCCAGCGAAATTTCGGGAGAAGAAACTGAGCCTGCAAAGGAGATAAAAGAACCCACACCCATGGGAGAACCAAAGACCAGTTCACTGCGGCGGAACCAACAATGGAAGTGAATGTTGGAACTGAAGAAGAACCCAAAATACTAAAAATTGGGACTAAGATGGAGGCAGATGAAGAAGAAAGAACTATTGGTCTGTTGCGAGAATTTAAAGATATTTTCGCGTGGAACATGGACGAGATGCCTGGAATAGACCCGTATGTGGCGTGTCATAGGTTGGAGATTGACAAAAATGCGAGGCCATTCAAACAAAGAATCAGAAAAATCGCAACAACATATCATCCTCAAATAGAAGAAGAGTTGCAGAAGATGCTTAATGCGGGAATCATAAGACAAGCAAAATATCCGGAGTGGATAGCAAACATGGTTATGGTTCTAAAGAAGAAAAAGGGGATACGAATTTGTATAGATTTTACTGATCTAAATAAAGCATGTCCGAAAGATAGTTTTCCGTTACCAGATATTCCACAAATGGTCGAATCAGCAGCAGGAAATGATAGAATATCTTCTCTAGACGGATATAAAGGCTACAATCAAATACCTCTCGCTGAAGAAGATCAGGAGCATACTGCTTTTTTCGCTCCAAGAGGGTTATATTGTTATACAAAAATGCCATTTGGTTTGCGATATGCTGGAGCGACATACCAAAGGATGGTAGAAAAGGTGTTTGCGAAATGGATACACAAAACATTGGAAGTGTATGTGGATGATATGTTAATAAAAAGTAAAGAAGCAAAAAATCATGTCCAAGATCTGAGGGAAATTTTTGAACAAATGAGACATTTTAACATCAAAGTAAATCCAGAAAAGTGTATCTTTGGGGTTGCATCGGGAAATTTTGTGGGTTACATCGTATCAAAAGAAGGAATACAAGTTGATCCAGAGAAAGTGCAAGCAGTTCGTGACATGCCAACACCATCGACGGTAAAATATGTACAGAAGTTAAATGGGCTCTTAGCTTCGCTGGGAAGGTTCATTTCGCGATCATCAGACAACTATAAACATTTTTTCAATATACTCAAAAAAGGGGCGAAGTTTAGATGGAAAGATGAATGCGAGAAAGCTTTTCAAGGAATAAAAGAACATCTAACGAATATATCTATTTCGCAAAAAGCAGAACCATGAGAAGAACTATTAATCTATCTTGCGACAACTTCGCATGCATTAAGTGCTGTGTTATTACGAGTAGACGCAGGAGTTGAAAAACCAATTTATTACATCAGCAAAACTTTCAATGCCGCAGAGAAGAATTATTCAAAAATTCAAAAGCTAATTTTGGCATTAGTTTATGCAGCATTTAAACTTCGCATATATTTTCAGGCACATGAAATAAGGGTACTGACAAAAATACCAATGGAGTCGGTAATGAAAAATTCAAAAAGATCAGGCAGAGTTGAGAGATGGAATGCACAAATTGGACATTTCAAAATCAAATATGAAATATTATCTTCACCCAAATCGCAAGTTGTTGCGGACTTCTTAGCAGAATTTCCTTTAGAAAATGATGAAGCTGTGGAAGAAATGATGGATGTAGAAGAAGAACATGGAAATCCAAGAGATCTATTAACAGAGCCAGATATATGGGAAATATTGGTGGATGGATCATCATATGGGGAAGGTAACAGAGTTGGAATTGTTTTGATTTCGCCAGAGGGCAACAAAATGGCTTTTTCCTTCAGATTGGAGTTTGCATCCACCAATAATGAGACAGAATATGAGGTCATGATACATGCCCGAAGTTCGCAATAGAAATGAAGTTGGAAAATGTGAGAATCACCAGTGATTCGCAATTGGTCATTCGTCAAATAAAAGGAGAATACACTACAAATGAATCATCCATGAAGAAATACAAAAATCTTGTTGAGGAATTGTCAGCGAGAATCCCAAAAATTAAATGGAGACACATATTAAGAAAAGATAATAGACTCGCAGATGCTTTTGCTTTTATCTCAAGTATGATGACAGACCCAATTGCGAGATGCATAAAGATACATACACTTTTATCACCATCAATCAATAAAGAAGAGGAAGAATAGGTAGATGTAATGATAATAGAAGGTGGAGAACAAACACCTAATATCGAAGATTGGAGAGCTGAACTTCATGCATACCTGATGAGAGGAGAAACACCAAGGAATAGATTGGAGGCGCACAAATTAAAAAGCCGTGCGACAAATTATGAACTAAGGGATGGGATACTGTACCAGAGATCCTTTAACGGACCTTCACTCAGATGCTTAACGCGAAAAGAAGGAGAAGCGGTGTTAAAGATGTTACATAGTGGGGATGCTGGCAATCACAGCGGTGGAAGATCTTTGGCATACAAAGAGAAAATGCAAGGTTATTACTTGCCATATATGCATGAAGATGCGAAGTAAATATCAAGGCGTTGCGAAGATTGTCAAAGGCACGGAAAGAAAATACATGCACATAGAGCACCATCAACATCTTCAACAAGTGTATGGCCTTTTGGAAAATGGGTTTAGATATTGTGTGACCATTTTTACCGGAGTCTGGGCAAAGAAGATATCTGATTGTCGCTACAGATTATTTCACAAAATGGGCAGAAGTAAAAGCAGTACAAAACATTCGCGACAAAGATATTTTTACATTTGAAAATATTATATGCAGATTTGGAATCCCCGCACAATTGGTATCTGATAATGGGAAACAGTTTGAGGGACAGAACATAGAACTGTTACTTAATGCATTTATGATAAGATGTTGGAAGTAAACTCCTTTATATCCTCAGGCCAACGGACAGGCATAAGCAACAAATAAAACAATCACAGATATATTGAAGAAGAAATTAGAAGGGCATAATAGAGCATGGTGTGAACAGGTGCATAATGCAGTATGGGCTTACAACACAACCAGGCGAAAAGCTACGGGAATGTCACCTTTCTGTTTAACATATGGAGTTGAGGCGGTGCTACTAAGAGAAATTATTATTCCAACAACAAAGAGAGAAGCTTGGGAGAAAAATCTCAGTGCGGGTATTATTTTAACCAAGCTAGATGAATTAGAAGAAAAAAGAGAAAGAGCTCTACATCATATGGAAAATTACCAGCGAAGATTAGCTCGAGAATATAATAAATGTGTTAAAACACGCGAATTTCAACCAGGTGATTTGGTGCTGCGAGAAACACCAATATATCAGCGAGAAAGTGGTGGCAAGCTTGCGAAAAAATGGGATGGACCTTATATCATTAAGAATATAGTTGGAACAGGGGCATATAGATTGATGGACCCTGAGAGTAAAGATATGGGCCACAGACTCGATAGACCATGGAACAGGTTATACTTGAAGAGATATTACCCGTAAAAGATTAGACTGCGAAATGATGTATGATTGAAGCAAAATGAACTTATATGAAAATCTTGTGAAAGAATTATTGCGAGATTATACAAAACAAAGAAAGAACATGCGAAAATTTCGCACAGATAACGACAAGAGAAAATCAGAGATCAATGACATAATAGAAAGGGGCGAACCTGCTATGGCGTACACCCTAGTGCGCGAAATCAAAATTTCGCAAGAGGCAAATGTAAGACCTAAAGTGCGTCATAAAAGGGGGTACTGTTAACATGGCTCAGGGAAAAGGTTACACCGCCCGGAACTCGAGTCATGGAGATTTGGGGTCAATAAAGCCCATCCAGGAGAGGTACCTCGGATTTTCAACCTAAGCTTATGACTTAGGTTGGACGACTGAGGGTTTCTTCTATGGAGTCAGCATCTGATCAAGGCGCCGAGGTACACGGTTGAGTTAAGAGTGCCTGGGGCATTTGAAGTGTCTCGGCCATTCTTGGCAAGTCTTGACGTATGCTGCACTCGGCCCGAAGAAAACTCCACTTAGGTGCAGTCTCGTAACCATAAGCCCTATAGGCAAAAGGGATAAGAGGCTGCGAAAACAACTGGTTGTTGTTAAGACCTGATGGGAGGAGCCAACCTTGTATAGTAGAGGTACGCCTCCTTGAAGGGGCAACCAGGGGGAAGATAAGGGCGGCACCCTCCATTAGGGAGCTGATAAGTGTCTTAAGACGCAAATGTCATGAGGCTTTATTTTCGCAAGAAAATTTAGGCTTGTCATATTTGTGCGACAATCCCGAAGAGGCAATAATACAAAAGACAAAGATAAGACGAGATCAATGGGTCAAGACATGAAAGTGTAAGGACGTCCCCGCGATTTCGTCATGCAAGACGGCAATGTCATGGGGCTTTATTTTCGCAAGAATTTTTAGGCCTGTCATATTGTCGCAACAAAAATTTCAAAGAAAGAGTTAAGGCAAGATCAATGGGTTTTTGCACGCAAATGCAAAGACGTCCTGCGATTTTGTCGCAAAGACAAGAGTTGGCACAATAAGACCTTTAACTAGGAAGGCAAAATAAGACCACTTGATGAAACAAAAGATTTATAAGAACTAACTATTACTTATGCAGGTCATTCATCACAAGAAAGATAATGAGAGGCAATATGGGAATTATTAAACAATGAACATTATCTTTCTCGCTAGTAAGCACAATAATAAAAGAGTAAATGCATCTCAAAGATGACTAAAGTGCACCATATGCAAGAAGTTATACAGATGAAGTAGTCCAAAGAAATAAAATTACAAAAGAAGTTCAAGCCTCAACATCGACTTTTTCGCCAGAAGGAGATAATGGACGTCCTTCACTAATTTTATCACTCTCACCATCTTTCTCGCTTTCGCTGGCCTTTTCAGCTTCGCCAGTCCTTCCTTCATTCTAGTTTATTCTAACTTCTTCTTCATCTGGATTATTATCGGCAATCTCATTATTAGGAGGAACCTCCTCTTCATTTGCGAAATCTTCGCCACTTTCATAATGATAATCGCTATCAGGAGAACCAGGAACTTCATCATCATCTACTTCCAAATGGAGACACATATCAAGAAAAGATAATAGACTCGCAGATGCTTTTACTTTTATCTCAAGTATGATGACAGACCCAACTGCGAGATGCATAAAGATACAAACACTTTTATCACCATCAATCAATAAAGAAGAGGAAGAATATGTAGATGTAATGATAATAGAAGGTGGAGAACAAACACCTAATATCGAAGATTGGAGAGCTGAACTTCATGCATACCTCATGAGAGGAAAAACACCAAGGAATAGATTGGAGGCGCACAAATTAAAAAGCCGTGCGACAAATTATGAACTAAGGGATGGGATACTGTACTGGAGATCCTTTAACGGACCTTCACTCAGATGCTTAACGCGAAAAGAAGGAGAAGCGGTGTTAAAGATGTTACATAGTGGGGATGCTGGCAATCACAGCGGTGGAAGATCTTTGGCATACAAAGAGAAAATGCAAGGTTATTACTGGCCATATATGCATGAAGATGCGAAGCAAATATCAAGGCGTTGCGAATATTGTCAAAGGCACGGAAAGAAAATACATGCACCTGGAGCACCATCAACATCTTCAACAAGTGTATGGCCTTTTGGAAAATGGGGTTTAGATATTGTGTGACCATTTTTACCGGGGTCTGGGCAAAGAAGATATCTGATTGTTGCTACAGATTATTTCACAAAATGGGCAGAAGTAAAAGCAGTACAAAACATTCGCGACAAAGATATTTTTATATTTGAAAATATTATATGCAGATTTGGAATCCCCGCACAATTGGTATCTGATAATGGGAAACAGTTTGAGGGACAGAACATAGAACTGTTACTTAATGCATTTAAGATAAGATGTGGGAAGTCAACTCCTTTATATCCTCAGGCCAACGGACATGCAGAAGCAACAAATAAAACAATCACAGATATATTGAAGAAGAAATTAGAAGGGCATAATAGAGCATGGTGTGAACAGTGCATAATGCAAAAGTATGGGCTTACAACACAACCAAAGCGAGAAGCTACGAGAATGTCACCTTTCTCGTTTAACATATGGAGTTGAGGCGGTGCTACCAACAGTAAATTATTATTCGAAATTATTATTCCAACAACAAAGAGAGAAGCTTGGGGAGAAAAATCTCGGTGCGGTATTATTTTAACCAAGCTAAAATATAATAAATGTGTTAAAACACGCGAATTTCAACTTGGTGATTTGGTGCTGCACAAACACCAATATATCATCGAGAAAGTGATGGCAAGCTTGCGAAAAAATGGGATGGACCTTATATCATTAAGGATATAGTTGGAACCATGGACCCCGAGGGTAAAGATATGGGCCACAGACTCGATAGACCATGGAACAGGTTATACTTGAAGAGATATTACCCGTAAAAGATTGTGGAGAAAGATTAGACTGCGAAATGATGTATGATTGAAGCAAAATGAATTTATATGAAAATCTTGTGAAAGAATTATTAAGAGATTATACAAAACAAAGAAAGAACATTAACCCTTCTAGTTCTCAAAACATATGAAGACTCTAAAAAGGAAAGACATTTCCTCTCTCTTTCTTCCCTTAAAAGCCAAATTCGATGCTATTCTACTAATCTCTCTCGTCAAGCTTATTCCAACAACAAAGAGAGAAGCTTGGGAGAAAAATATCAGTGCAGGTATTATTTTAACCAAACTAGATGAATTAGAAGAAAAAAAAGAGAAAGAGCCCTACAACATATGGAAAATTACCAAACCCTTCATCTCCTAATCTAGAAGATTAGCTCGAGAATATAATAAATGTGTTAAAACACACGAATTTCAACCTTGGTGATTTGGTGTCATGAAAACACCAATATATCAAAGAAGAAAGTGGTGGCAAGCTTGCGAAAAATGGGATGGACCTTATATCATTAAGGATATAGTTGGAACAGGGGGCATATAGATTGATGGACCCGAGGGTAAAGATATGGGCCACGACTCGATAGACCATGGAACAGTTATACTTGAAGAGATATTACCCGTAAAAGATTGTGGAGAAAGATTAGACTGCGAAATGATGTATGATTGAAGCAAAATGAATTTATATGAAAATCTTGTGAAAGAATTATTGCGAGATTATACAAAACAAAGAAAGAACATGCGAAAATTTCGCACGTATAATGACAAGAGAAAATCGAGATCAATGACATAATAGAAAGGGGCGAACCTGCTATGGCGTACACCCTAGTTCGCGAAATCAAAATTTCGCAAGAGGCAAATGTAAGACCTAAAGTGCATCATAAAAGGGGTACCTGTTAACATGGCTCAGGGAAAAGGTTACACCACCCCTGGAACCTGAGTCATGGAGATTTGGGGTCAATAAAGCCCATCCAGGTGAGGTACCTCGAATTTTCAACCTAAGCTTATGACTTAGGTTGGACGACTGAGGGTCTCTTCTAAGGAGTCAGCATCTGATCAAGGCGCCGAGGTACACGGTTGAGCTAAGAGTGCCTGGGGCATTTTAAGTGTCTCGGCCATTCTTGGCAAGTCTTGACGTATGCTGCACTCGGCCCGAAGAAAACTCCACTTAGGGTGCAGTCTCGTAACCATAAGCCCTATAGGAAAAAGGGATAATAGGTTGCGAAAACAACTGGTTGTTGTTAAGACCTAATGGGAGGAGCCAACCTTGTATGGTAGAGGTACGCCTCCTTGAAGGGGCAACCAGGGGGAAGATAAGGGCGGCACCCTCCATTAGGGAGCTGATAAGTGCCTTAAGACGCAAATGTCATGAGGCTTTATTTTCGCAAGAAAATTTAGGCTTGTCATATTTGTGCGACAATCCTGAAGAGGCAATAATACAAAAGACAAAGATAAGACGAGATCAATGGGTCAGTACATGCAAGTGTAAGGACGTCCTGCGATTTCGTCGCAAGACGGCAATGTCATGGGGCTTTATTTTCGCAAGAATTTTTAGGCCTGTCATATTGTCGCAACAAAAATTTCAAAGAAAGAGTTAAGGCAAGATCAATGGGTTTTTGCACGCAAATGCAAAGACGTCCTGCGATTTTGTCGCAAAGACAAGAGGTGGCACAATAAGACCTTTAACTAGGAAGGCAAAATAAGACCACTTGATGAAACAAAAGATTTATAAGAACTAACTATTACTTATGCAGGTCATTCATCACAAGAAAGATAATGAGAGGCAATATGGGAATTATTAAACAATGAACATTATCTTTCTCGCTAGTAAGCACAATAATAAAAGAGTAAATGCATCTCAAAGATGACTAAAGTGCACCATATGCAAGAAGTTATACAGATGAAGTAGTCCAAAGAAATAAAATTACAAAAGAAGTTCAAGCCTCAACATCGACTTTTTCGCCAGAAGGAGATAATGGACGTCCTTCACTAATTTTATCACTCTCACCAGCTTTCTCGCTTTCGCTGGCCTTTTCAGCTTCGTCAGTCCTTCCTTCATTCTGGTTTATTCTAACTTCTTCTTCATATGGATTATTATCGGCAATGTCATTATTAGGAGGAACCTCCTCTTCATTTGCGAAATCTTCGCCACTTTCATAATGATAATTGCTATCAGGAGAACCAGGAACTTCATCATCATCTACTTCTAAAGGTTCGACAGATACAGGGGGAAGAGATTTGGACAATAAGATATCATTCACAAGAACTTCAGCCCTGAGATGAACTTGGCGAAGAAGTGCCTTCTGGTGATTCCTACTTTGGATATCTTTGGAGTAAGCGAGATAATCAAATCTTCTTTCTGCCCGATCGCGAGAACGAGCAAGAGTAGAGGCAAGTAATGCATTTTCTTTGTGAACCTTGGCATAACTAGATTCCAAAGTAAAAAGGGAGGAGCGAAGATCTTTCTCAGATTCTGCAAAAACAAAGAACAAAGAAAATCATTTAGGTGAAGGATTCGCAAGGAAAACATAATAAAAAGACTTAACAAAGAAAAAATGGTTGCGGCAGTCAGATTTTATGACTACCTTCCTTTTGTGAGATAACATATTGAGTTAAAGCCAAGCAACTATTCTCCAAGTGGTCCATGGCATTGTCAAACTTATCTCCAACCAAACCTTTCAGTCGAGATCGCAAACTCTTTTCATTAGAAATGAGTAAGGTGTTTTCCTTCGCAAGAGAAGTGTAGGATTCTTCTAGCTTGGAGTATTGATCTTTGAGTTGACTTGCCTTTATACTTAGAGTTATTCTACCTTGAATAATGTAGGATCAGAATATCGCAACACCAACGCCCTAGCGAAATCCATAAACGACACATTGCGAAGATATCGCAGACGAGTAATATAAATGACGCAACGGATGACGACAGCCAGAACACGAGAAAGACGTGAAGACCTAGCGAGATTTAGAAGTGTTGCGAGGTTTTACATTTGTACACTTGCGAGAATGTCGCAAGTCAGATCCGAAAATAAGGGATAACTTAGCTATCATCCATTATGTAATGTCCTATATAAAGAGCCGAATAGGCTTATGAAAGGGAGATCTTCTTTTTAGAGGGTGGAGAGAAATTTTAGATGAGAGAGAAAGTCTAGAGTAGCAATTACATTCTTTATTTCACTTCATTCTTGTAAAATTTCTAACTCAATTAATAAAGAGATTGATTATTGATCTTAAATATGTGTTAGATATTATGAATTCTTGTGAGGTGTGTATTGTAGGATTTCCTGCAATTACATATGGCGCTAGAAACAGGGACTGAAGATTGATATTGTGATTTGAAAGAATTTAGAGTAATAGGGAAGGAATTTCATATAATTTTCAACAATTCATTAAGATTGAAAAATGGCTAGAAGAAGACATGCATCAAAACAACCAACAACTGTTAGAAGGAGTAGGAGACTTGCTGGAGAAAGGAGAGACGAGATGGGGGAATCTTCAAGAATGAATACAAGGAACAACAGAGAAAATCAAGTTCAACCGCCAATTCAACGTACCCCACCAATACAAAGTAGAACTGTGGATTATGACAGAGTGAGTGTACATACGAGATGGCGATCAGATTCCGTAGATGAAATGGGAGAAGAGCAACATTTAGGGGACAATGGACAAGCGGAAAGAGATCAAGAAGTAATTGGAGGAATAATTCATGGAAATGAAGAGATTACAACATTAGAAGCATTGAGACAAACAATACATGAAGAAAGGCGGTTAGAAGCAGAAGAACGCGCGAATTTGACAAGGAAAAATCATGAATTAAGGATGGAAAACATAAGATTGCAAAATAGGAGGTCAAGAAGCATTACAAGATCACGTTCAAGATCAGTTAGAGAAGAAATAAGACAAAATTTGCCTATAGAAAATGCTAACGAAGAAACTCGAGAGGAAATACAAAATCCCAAATAGGAACGTCGCGAAGGAAGAGAAATATTGGAAGATCGTTATATTCAACGTGTTGAAATTCTTCAAAACGAGCAGAATGATAGAATTCAAGGAAATAGACACCATCAGGGGCGAAATAATCAAGTTGGCGAAGAAAATCAGGAAGAAGGAAGGAGAATCTTACATGGAAGAGAAATATAAAGAAATGAACGAACAATTGAGGATGAAATTGAAAGACATTACGCTGAACAAACACATTTAGCTCGCGAGATAGAAAGACTAAGAGCAGAAGTGGAAGAACAAGAGCTACAAGAGGCAATTCGACAAAATAACCATGATAATCGAGAAAGGAGGCGTGAGCGAAACCGCAATAATGCTAATATCAATAAAGAGTATGATAGAGTACAAAGGAGAACTGACAGATGGCAAAGAGGAGAAAATGAGAGATATGACGGTGTGCGAATTAATGAAAGAAGTGAAAGAGAAGATCGCAGAGAAAGACGAGAGGAAAATGATGAACAAGGAAGTCAAAATAGAGATGAACGCAGGAGAGGAGAGGCGGAGTTGAAAAGACCAATGGACTCAAATTCTGGTATAAATGAACAAATTTTGAGAGAGTTAGCGGAGATGAGGGGAATGATAAATAATAAAAGAGGAGGAGGTAAGAGACAATTAGATGAAGCTATAGAGGAAGCCGCGAAAACTCCATTCACACAAGAAGTACAATTTGGAGGAATACCCCCAAAATGCAATTTGCCTGCGTTAACCAGTATTTTTGATGGAACAACTTGTGCAGTCCAACACATCAAAGCTTATGTGAGATGTATGCTACAATGGGAGAACCATGATGCAAGTATTTCGCATCAAGTTTAACAGGAGAGGCGTTAAAATGGTTTGAAGGTTTGCCAAAGAACACTATAACATCTTTCAACCACTTGCAAGCTATATTTTTAGGAGCATACATAAGCAACAATTCCTCGTGACCTGGCATTGAAGATGTATTTGGGCTGAAGCAAAGGGTTGGCGAAAGTTTGAAGCATCTAACTGTGAGATGGAAGACAATGTGTAGTGATATGGCTGGTCGTGTGGACGAAAGATATCTCATCTTATCATTCATCAATGCTATGTTCGCAACAAATATATTATACATTCAGATTTTCAGAATCAAAAATACAATCACAATGACTGAGTTGCGAGAACTACAGGAGGAGTATATTGCTCTTGATGAAAAGCAAAATGAGATGGAATCATACCCTATTGCGAACACAAGTTCAAGAGCAGCGAACGCAAGCTTATTACCCAAGTTAATAAACACAGTGGCGAGTACCTCGCAAGGGCAACAAGAGAGAGTAATGGGAGATGGACAGCAAAAACTAGTAGCTATGGGGAGCCGTGATCAAGAAGAATTTGAGAGAGAGAGAAACTTCTATAGCCGTGGTGGAAATAACAAAATCCAAAGGCTTGATCAGCCACAAGAAACGTATGGAGGTCATCAGCCGCAAGGAACTTATGGAGGTCAGAGGCAAAACTTTCATAGAGGACAGCGAAATCCTAAGATAATATGGGAAGAAATCAAAATGCCACATTTGAATGCTAGTGTGGAGAAGATATGGGAAGCTATAATCCTAATGGAAAAATACCCGCACCATGGAACATGGGGAGTGAACCACCTCCAAGCTACAGAAGTAATGAATTTTGCTCTTATCATCATTTCCATGGACATACAACAAATGACTGTAGAAATATAAAGAGAATCATTCTCAGGATGATAGATCAGGGAAAATTAAATCACTTTCTGGTAGGACAAACACAAACTCAAGCATTACCACCTCCTCTAGATATTCACAAGTCGAAATACGGAAAAAGAAAGAGAAACATTTGTGATTGAAGTTGGCGCAAAGGCAAAGAATCTGTTTTGTAATTCTATCATACACTAGTACAAGACGATTGAAGATTTTCACGATAACACTCTCAGTAGGGTTTTCGCAAGAGATGCCGATGATAGAGAAACAATGAACATTGCGAAGACATCGCCACTGGAAGAATGGCAAAAACAGACTATCTCGTTTACCGCAGAAGAAGTACCTGAGGGTGGAGAAATGCATGACAACCCATTGGTGGTAAGATTGGAGATCAACCCAAAACCTAGCGAGGATGAAGATGATGAAGCTGAGAATACTTGGGCAATCAACAGAATTTTGATTGATACTGGGAGTTCCGTGAACATTCTCTTTTATCATACTTATAAAACTATGGGAGGGAAAGATGAAGATCTAATACCTTCAACGTACAAAATTTATGGTTTTAATGGTACTGCAAATAAGCCAAAAGGAGAAGTTAATATGCGAATTCCATTGAAAGGATTATCTTTTGAAATTTTATTCTGTGTAGTTGATGTGGAATCACCATACAACGCACTGATTGGACGACCATGGTTACATGAAATCCTAGGTGTGGCATCGACTTTCCATCAATGTATCAAGTTCCCTCATCCCACTGGTGTTGGAATCATAAAAGGATATTGGGTTGAAGGAAAGAAGTTTTATGAAATCGATATAGAATCCTGTGAAGAAAGAGCTGCAAAGAAGAAGAATTGGAAACACAATATCAAAGAAAAACAAAGAGGTGAAAGATTAATGGTAGATGTAATAGAACAGAGAGAGGAGGAAATGCTGCGAAATAAATGTATGATGAAGATAAGAAGGGGCGAAGACTTCGCGACAAATAAGAAAATGGCAGGAAAATTCAAAAATACAGAGGCAGAAAGTGGAAGAAATAAGAGATTTAAAGAATGAATGTACTTATTGACTGTCAAAGAAGAAATTGGGAGGTAAAAGAAAAATGTGCAATGGGTTTGTTTAAAAAAAAAATAAAAAATAAAAATTATGAATAGCAGAGATGAGGTTGCGAAAGGAAGTTGATATGCAGAAGAAGAGAATATATTTTATGAAATATAAAGACGCAATTGCGAAATTATAAAAGAATTTATATACATAAGAATCAACAAATTAATCAGACAGAGGCGAACCAACTATGGCGTACACCCTAGTTCGCGAAATCAAAATTTCGCAAGAGGAAAATGTAAGACCTAAAGTGCGTCATAGAAGGGGGTAACTATTGCATGGCTCAGGGAAAAGGTTACACCGCCCCTGGAACCTGAGTCATGTAGAATTGGGGTCAATAAAGCCCATCCAGGGGAGATACTTTGGATTTTCAATCTAAGCTTAAGAATATACTTTGGATTTTCAATCTAAGCTTAAGACTTAGATTGGACGACCGAGGATCTCTTCTAAGGAGTCAGCATTTGACCAAGGCGCCGAGGTACACGGTTGAGCCAAGAGTGCCTGGGGCATTTGAAGTGTCTCGGCCATTCTTGGCAAGTCTCGGCATATCTTTCGGCCCGAAGAAAACTCCACTTAGGGTGCGGTCTCGTAACCATAAGCCCTATAGGCAAAAGGGATAAGAGGCTGCGAAAACAACCGGTTATTGTTAAGACCGGATGGGGGGAGCTAGCCTTGTATGGCAGAAGTACGCCTCCTTGAAGGGGAAACCAGGGAGATGATAAGGGCGGCACCTTCCATTAGGGAGCTGATAAGTGTCTTAAGACGCAAATGTCATGGGGCTTTATTTTCGCAAGAAAATTTAGGCTTGTCATATTTGTGCGACAATCCTGAAGAGGCAATAATACAAAAAATAAAATAAAGATAAGACGAGATCAATGGGTCAGTACATGAAAATGTAAGGACGTCCTGCGATTTCGTCGCAAGACGACAATGTCACGGGGCTTTATTTTCGCAAGGATTTTTAGGCCTGTCATATTGTCTTGCGAAGAGCAGTAGCTTCAACTCCCAATTCTTCATTTTTCTTGCGAAATTGAAGATTCTTCTTTGCGAGAATACTACGCCTCTTCTCAAGATCTGAGGCAACAACAAAGGAAGCTCTCCCGGACTATAAAGGAAAATAAAGAAATCAAAAAGATATAACTTAAAATCAAAACTATGAAGAAATAGGGGAATAAAGACATACCAAAGCACCAAGTGAATTTAGAAAGATGGGAGTCACTGATCTGGAGACCCCATGAAGAGATTCGTCACTCTCTAACAAATAAGCATTGCTGATACTCGCGAGGGCTTGGCACGTACTAGAGAGGCGATCATCTCCCATCCCTTGCATGGAATCAGAGAAGATGCTGGACAGTTGTGCCATGGAAGAGTCAGTTGGAAAATTCTCCTTTGCGAGAGAAGTATCAACATCATCATTATCCTCATCATCAGAGCTTTCGCTGGATTGAGGATTTGAAGGAGAGGGATAATGGATCTTTCGTTTATTAGAAGGTGGGGAAGTAGATTTCTTCTTGCGAAGAGGATCCTTACTCTTGCCTTTGGCCTTCGCAATCTCGGAATTTTCTTCTTCTCCAACAACTTCAGCACCAACCTTCGCACATGAATGAAGATAAGAAACAGAGGCAACAATATTGTTAAAAATAATAAAGAAAAGTATTTCTTACTTCATCCGTGATCGAACGAGTCTTTGCTAGGGTACTCTCCTTAGCATTTCTTTTATAACTCCTCCTCAACTTGATAATCTGAAAGTTTCGCAAGGTTAGTAGGTATAAAAAGGAGAGAAGATTTCAAATTGAGCTAAATTTAGGAAGCATACCTCTTTTGCTCTCTCAGGCCAATTAAATACCCAAGGTTGATAATTGGCGAGATTCGCAGGGAGCACATTTGAACCTGAAATATAAGGTCCATTCAAAAGTAGTGGAAAGACGCACCATTTGTCGTCTTTGGAATGGCGAGGAACATTGTTCTTGCCAGAATGCCAATCAATATCCTGCATAAGTATTTTTTCGCTGGGAATATTTTCTCTTCTCTTCAAACGTGCACCCCAGCGAGTTCTATCATTCTTCATATTTATTATTTCATAATTTTCGAAGAAACTCTCCACCGAATATTTTTCAGCAAATATCTCTAAATCTTAAAATTTAGGATTTTTGACTTGTATGGGATAAAGAGATCCCCTACCAGCGCCACGGGTGGTGAACTCAAGCATTAAGCGGATACAGTCTCCGCTTAATTGGTATACAGCTCGCGAGAATTTCGCATGAGCAAGAATTTCATAAAACAAAGGAAGATCTGGGTTATAGAGAGGAATGGGAATACCAGCGAGAATCTGACCTAGCGAAATTATAATATTTTGATCATCACAATGATGATCAGTAAACAGTTTGGCAGAGAGAATGGATTTAGATTCTTGATTGGAAATAATGGATAATGTGAAACCATTCTCTTGCAAATCCTTTTGAACTTATCCCAAAAGAACTTCATATCTGCGACCAACTTGAGGCATCTTTCAGAGTATGGGAATGAAGAGAAGATGAAAGATTAAAAGAAGTAAAAAGAAGAAGATTTACAGTAGCAGGAGCGGAAATTACGGAGAGATGAAGAAGAAAAATTGCAGAGAAAACAAGAAAGAGAGTAAAAAAGAAGAAGAGAGGAGTAAGAAAAATATATAGAGAGAGAAGGATTCTCGAAAAGGCAAACACATTTAATACGAAGAATAGACATGAACGGTTGAGAAAGGACGGTTGAAAAAGACGTGTCAAGAAATGAATGGAAGAAGGGATACGTGTAATAAATTTTGTGTAAAAGTACGGAGTCATGTCAAAACAGATAAGGATGAACAGTTGTGGCATTTTGAGTAGATTAGTTCTCATGACATTCTCTCCCTCGCAGAGAAGACATGAGAAGAGGCAAGATGTAGGATCATAATATCGCAACACCAACGCCCTTGCGAAATCCATAAACGACACATTGCGAAGATATCGCAGACGAGTAATATAAATGACGCAACGGATGATGACAAATTTAACACGAGAAAGACGTGAAGACCTAGCGAGATTTAGGAGTGTTGCGAGGTTTTACATTTGTACACTTGCGAGAATGTCGCAAGTCAGATCCGAAAATAAGGGATAACTTAGCAGTCATCCATTATGTAATGTCCTATATAAAGAGCCGAATAGGCTTATGAAAGGGAGATCTTCTTTTTAGAGGGTGGAGAGAAATTTTAGAGGAGAGAGAAAGTCTAGAGTAGCAATTACATTCTTGATTTCACTTCCTTCTTGTAAAATATCTAACTCAATTAATAAAGAGATTGATTATTGATCTTAAATATGTGTTAGATATTATGAATTCTTGTGAGGTGTGTATTGTAGGATTTCCTGCAATTACAAATAAGTTTATCTCTCTCAGCAGAAGATGATTTTGTTACTTCTTTGAGTTTATTTCTCAATGAGCAGAGGGATCGTTCTTGATCATTACATACTTTTTGGCAAATGTTAAGTTCTTGCGAAGAGATTGCCACCTTATTTAAAAGAATTCGCTTCTCCTGAGATAGAGTTTCATTCTCATCTGATAAAGTTTCCAACTCCAGATTAGCTTTAGTCAAAAAGTAAGAGAGGCGAGATAATTCACTACTTAATAAGTTTTGCTTCTGGACTAATTGAGCATTCTCCTTGGTAAGATTATCTATTTGATCAACAGAGTACGTATGAAGATCATCTAATTGGTTATATTGATCCATCCAAGCATCTCTATCCATTCGGGCTTCTTCGGCGACGGATTCAAACTGATATATCTCCATTTTTCGTTTCTGGTTTATAGCTTAAAGGGCGAACAAGGGATTTAAAAAAAATAAAAAAAATAAAAAAATCAATTATACCTTTTAGTTCCTCATTCTTCTTGCGAAGATTGTCACGATCCAATGAAACATTCTGAAGTTTTTGATTTTCAAAATGAAGAGTGTCACATTTCAAGGTCATGGCCTGGAGGTTATTCTTCAAAGTTTCAACTTCCTTTTCTAAGGACGTCTGCGAAGCCATTCTGTCAGAGCCAAAATATTTACTTAAAATTTCGCAGACACCAGATTTGATAGGATCAATAGAAACTTTCTTGACATCATCCAGAATATCTGATAAAACCTTAAAAGCGATATCCATCCCTTCCAGATTTTCTTTAGTAAAAGGGGAAGATTCGGATGAAGAAGTGATGATGGCAGAAGGTGGGAGAGTTGAATCATCTTTCGCCATAGATGTGTCATCTGAAGATGAAATTTGATGAAGGTTAATGATTGGGGCTGAGGCAGTGTCCAGAGAAGAGGCATTGATAGAAAAGAAGAGAAGGGTTCTGTTGATGGTGGATTTTCATTTAAGGTTAAAATTGTAAAATCCAGAAAACTATGCGCTGACATCTTGTAAAAGATAAAGCCATTAATAATTGTTGGATACTCCCTCACTTAATTCACCTAGAATGGAGCATGTGGCAACAATCCCATTCTCAGGAATACATGAAATTCATCCAGGTTGGAGCATGTAGCAACAAGCCCATATACCCCGTGAATTTCTAGCATTATTAATTAATGCGCAATCAGCCTTGTATTTCTTGTACTCATTATCGGTGCGGCATGATGATCGAGTGTTGCTCTTACGAGCAACACGAACCTCAAGCATTATAATGAAACCATGTATGAAATACCCGTACAGTGACTCTCGGTGTGTTATACTAGCCCGATTGAGCCCTCGTCGGTGTGGTATACTAGCCCGATTGAGCATCCGGACCGACCAGATCGTCCGGATATGATCACAATCATCCAACTCCACAAGCATGATTGGATGACCCGGATCAATTCCATCACCCCCAGCGGTATGGAATATCCACTGCCGAACCAACGCGGACCCCGCATGGTCGACCTCCCCAAAAGATTGGCCTAGCTTGCCAAAACGTCCAAACCATAGCAAAGATGGGCTTTAAAACCCTAAATTAGGGTTTGCGGCATATTACATGTGTCGCAAAACAGTCTCAACCATCCATCTTCACAGGTATAGATGGAGGGTGTAGATGTAGATTCAAAGGGTCCAGAGTATGTCAACACAATCACCGTGGGCCCGCCTACATACTGACCAATCGGTCAGACCAACCATGGCTGGTTATCCCAATTCGTACGCCGAATAAAGCATGGTCGCACGGCCTTGAAACCCAAAATTAGGGTTTTGAGTATCACGAGCGTCCATCTTCTCCTAAGCACGAATGGAGGGTCCAAGATTAGATTAAGCAGTCCTGGTCATACCAAAGATGACCACCGTGGACCCATCTATCCCCTCACCCAATCGTCCAAGGCATATCATGCCTGGTTGTTCCAAGACGCGCGCCCAAACTAGCGTGGTCACACCTCCCAAGCCGCAAACTGATCTCAACTGCTCAACTTCGCCGGACGATTTGAGTGGCCCAGATCACGTTTTCAGGGGATATTCAGGTATAGGCGTGAACACCAGCCTACCACCTTCACACCAGACCGATCGGCCAAGACCGACCAAGATTGGTCACCTTGGAACGTGCACCCGAAGTGGGCATGACGCGCGGCTATTGCGGCACTGATTATCTATCACAAATTGATCTCGACCATTCAACTTCACCGGACGAATTGAGTGGCCCAGATCATACTTTCGTGAGGTAATGGGTATAGGCGCCTACACCGTCATGCCGTCTACACGCATGTACGGTCGGCCTGGCCAAAGTCATATCCCAAGCTGGGATTCGACCAGGCTGAAGAGGGATGCTTGCACACCTCTTCTAAAACCCTAATTCCACCAACGGTCGCAGATGAGTGTCTCAAAGATCATCTCGTCCGTCCAACTTCACCGGCTTGGTTATACAACCCTGGTCAGGAGTTAACTGGTCAGTGAGACGTCATGGTGATCACCACCCATCACTCTACCACACCATGATGCAAAGACTGCGCATAAAATACACATGATACTTCACAAGTATCAACTTCCCGAATAACGCAGTTATTCAATTTAGCATTACATGCTACCTTTTGTGGATCCACGATCCACATATTCCGACATCAATCATGTCACAAACCGGGGATACATACCGGGGTATTGGTCTCGGCGGTTTACAGCGTGCGGCGTGCAACGCGCCATCACAAGAACGTGTCGGGAAGTCATGGACGGTTAGAGATGACATGAGAAGTGGGCAAGACCGATCGTGTAGCACCGACACACAACTCCACTACTCCATCACTCCACTTCCTCCACTTCCCACGAGAGACGTGAATAAGGCTCAATGACTTGTATAAATAGGTTCTCCTCCCTATTTCCACCAACAGAGCAAGTCCAGACAAAAAACAGAAACCAAGTGTTAATACAAAACACCGGAACTGATAGCTTGCATCTTGTAAGCCGGTTCTGCTTTCTGTTACAAGTCATAAGAAAGCCAACACCTTCACAATCTCAACACCTTCTTCGCTTCCCTCCCTAAGATCAACCCCATCCCCTTCACTTTGTGACCGAAACAAGTCTGGAACGGCCATTTCTTGGTTTAGGCCGGACTTGCACAGATTGATTTCCGAATCTACAAGCACTCACCGCGCAGTGCATTTGTTTAGGGTTTAGATTCATTCCTCATCCACACACCCCAAATTACCGAATCCGGCAGGAATAGTTTTCACCCATAAACAATTGGCGACCACGGTGGGAGGTTGATCTCTCGGTTACAAAAATTGAATTCTCAATTCTTCGCCATCTCGCGATGTATCCTCACTCGGAGACCACAGGTGGTTCGGATATCATGGGAAGTGTAGCTAGAATGCTTTGAGGATGTCTTCGCAAATCAAGCTTCTGGTATCGCTAGAAGACGAACGAGACATTCCGCCTTTTGAATGATATAACAACGCAATTACAAGAAGGGTCGGCAGGCATCTACTCAAACAAAAGCAAGAAACGCTGGATCCTTAGTCGAGTCACACCTTTACCAGTGGAGATGCGAAAGAGCGCATAATCACAGGGGACTCAGGAGAGACGAACAACATGGTCCAGTAGACAACGAAGACTCGAGGCAACTCCACAGAGGAAAAGACTTGTCCGGGTACCACAATGTCTACCGGATAAAGAAATGGAGCCTGCAGCTTACGGATCCCTGCTGGAAGATTTATATCTCAAGACCCTTGTCGAAGCCGTAAGGAAATGCTTGAGGAAGGAGAGATCAATCAAGGAACACGTGAGTACAGAGGATGGGAACGTTCAATTCGATCACTCAGTAGTGATATTACAAAACCTCCCATTACCAGAGCCAGAGCAGTCGCAAATCCTGGCATCTCATCAAGTGTAACACCTCTGGTAGTCACCGGAGCAACAACTTCCACTCCTTCATCGGGACGAGGAGCCGGAGGGACGAGAGGAGGACCATCCCCATTACCATTGCAGACTTGATGGAGAAGAAGGAAGTTCTTGCTAAGACTCAAACGGATATGGCCGCAACTCAGAAAGAGGTACTCACTTTTCTTAAGACATTAACTGATCGATTTCCACAAGAGCCGTGACAGCCCCCGGAGCAAAAAAGGAACGCATTCAACGCACCGGAGAAGGTACTTCAGCGGCGCGGACCTCCATGGACCTGATCAAAGAAGAGACATCAGATATGAGCGGTCATGTCATGAAGACTCCTACACTGGGGACTTATCCTCACAAAGATCTTCCTCAAGTCAATAGTTTCACTATGAACCAGAGGCCGGTGGATCGGGAAGCGGTTTCTCTAGTGGAAAGTTTATGCGAACTTTCACACCTCTCGAAGAATCAGCGCGCGGAGACGTTTTGCTGCAATCAACCAGAGGAAGGTCACGACCGTGCCCTACATGTCACCGCACGCATCAAGGATTCAGAGTTCAAGACGACCCTTATCTACACATGAACGTCTTGAATGTGATTACTCTCAAGACTCTAAGGACATCCAAGGTTCTCCCAAGCAAGGTCGTACAGAAGCCTACCACAATGACGGACTTCGAGGGAAACCAAACCAGCACATACGGGAGAAGCTCCGCGGAAAGAATCAGACAAGTTCGTTGCGTCCCACTCCCCACGTGGGCGTCAATTCAGAAAGAAGACCGGTTTGCATCATTGAGGGCTAAAACCCACGATGCATCTCTGCTGACGAAGCATTCTTCTCCATCCGGTGAAGCCACGACCCACATTCACACGAAGAGGGAACAAAATTTTGTGGCGAGTCGTGACCAGAAAGAGAAAACGGTATACCGACACTGCCATTATCAATTAGAAGGGGAGACTGTTACCCAGTCTCTCCACCCAATGGAATGCTTCAACAGCAACGAACCACAAGAGCAAGTGCAAGATGCTCCACAACAGCTGCAAGAGAGCACCAACTCCACAACTGATGAGATTGAAATCGTTGGGGAATCTCCTAGGTGATGAGTGCCAAATAGTGCATATTTATACACCTTTTTATTGGCATTTTACTCATCTTTTGCGCTTAGAAATCAGATATTATCCCAGATTCTGTGTTTTCTTTGTTTTCAAGAATAAATATTTGTATTAATTAATTTTGTGTTTTTAGGTAATAAATAAAGCTCGGAGAAATTGAGGAGCCAAAAGAGCGAAGAATTGGAGTCGAGCATCTATGGAGCAGAAGGCCAAAGCCCGCGCGCGCAACAGTTGCAACCCAACAAGTAGCAACTAATCTACAAGATATGGGCCTAAGCTATCCAAGACCCGCGACCCGGATCCGAGCCCATCCACTCTGAGCCGTTGAGATTTCTATCTCCCTCATCCATCGGTCGCTGCCGCCACGCGCATTGAGATTCGCTGCTCCCGTGCAACATCAGATCACTCCAAATCTCTCAGTCGTTCAGATCTCCCTTAGCTACATCCTACGCTCGCTCAGCCCGTTCCATCAGCACTTGATGTGCCCGCTTCACAGCACACCACCTATATAAGCCCCTATCACCAAAACCTAACCCTATTCTCTTCTCTTCCCCCATACCTCTTCACCCGACAGAGAAGAGCTCTGCTCTTCCGCCACCCCTTCCCTCTCCCTGACAGAGCCGCCCTCACCACCTCATCACCTCCCCTGACACCAGCCACCTTCGCCATCCCCTCCCAACTACTTTCTAGCTCTGTCTTAGCTTCTTCCTTAGGAGCTAAGTAAGAGATAGAAAGGGTTAGGTTAGGGTTAGGGTTCACAGTTGGAAGAGAAGAAGCAAACATCAATCAATGGTACGTGCATTTGAGCAAGAGGAGAGCTCGATTCGAGAGGCTATCGCAGTATGGGTTGCATTCAATTTCTATTTTAAATATAAATTAGGGTATGAAGTTTTGGGTATTTGGGCATGTATAAATAGAATGGAGTTGTGGATGTTTGAGGCATGCCTGGGTTAGCCAGTGCGTCAATTTAGGCTTAATTTGTAGTTTAATTGTGTTTTTTTTTTAGTGTGCTAGGGTTTCACTGAAACCCTAATTCAATGTGTGTTTAAACTCTGTTGGGTTGTCTTGAGTGCTTAAATTTTATCAGATAATCTTCAATTTTAGATTTCCATTGTTCTTCTCTCACAGTGCATGCCAAGTATGCATTGTAGTTAGGCAAAAATTACATTGGTTATGCTTCAGCTCAAGCCTTAGAGTTAAAATGCTAATTCTTTTGACTAGTTGTGCTTAATTAGACAACTAGTGCTCTAGGTTAGTGCCTTAGCTGAATATTGAGTTATCATTAGGTGAAACTCCTTAGCTAAGTGATGAAATTGACACCTTATCCTTAGCTGCCTAGGAACAAGAAGCTCAATTTAGTTCAACACATAATAGGAATTTAGAGGTGGAATTGATAACCCAAGCACCCCTTTGTCACTTGTTTATCATACCTTAGTTTAGAGTCACTCATCAACACTTCAGTAGGTATCGGCAAAACAACAATTGTGTTACTTACTTCTTAGAAATTCAGTCTAGCAAGCCTTGATCACACACAGCACCACAAGTCCTTGTGGGATCGACCCGTATTTGCCACGTCTCCGATAGACGCAGTGCACTTGCGGTTTAGACATAGTCGTAGGCTAAAATCATACCATTTCCAGGCCTACCAAGTTTTTGGCGCCGTTGCCGGGGACTTGGCGTGTGCCCTGCTGATTATTGGCCTTGCTTAACTGATTTCCATTTCTCCCTGTATATACCCATCTTTTAGTATAACTTAACCCTGCATTAGTATAAATCAACTGAAGTTTGGCTTTTTCTGCATCTTAAATTTTTGCATCTGTCATTTGCATCTTTGCATCTAGTGCATATTTCCCTGCATCTTGTCTTGCATTGTTAGTATAACTTAGTCACCATCTCACTTCAGCTGAGCTCAAGTCTGCCTGACTTGAGCTGTCACCACCCAGCTTCATTGTGACTTTCAATTACTCAGTGCTAAACCCTCTTCTAGGTTAGCTGACTTTGTAAGTGGTTTTGTTAAGCAAGTCTGAGTACTAAACTTCTGTGTTGAGTAACAGGTGCCTAACAGCAGCTGAGCCAACCCAAGGAAACCAAGGAAAAGCCCAGAACTTGAGGTATTTGCTGTGCTGCTGACCTGCTGAGCTGCTGAGCAACCCCAGGGAAAGACAAGGAGCTGAGCAATACAGCCATTGTGGCTGAACCGGTTGGTCACTCTCAATTCCTTTTACACTCTATATATGCATGCTAGGGCTGTGAATCTGTGACCTGTTGAGCCTGTTGACTGACCTGTGAACCATCTATACCTGAGTTGCATATTGCATGATAACCTGATAGCCAAATTGATTGATGCTCTGCCTTGAATGTTGCCCTTGTATGCTTCCTGAGCTTCTGCTCATTAACCAATACGAAACCCCTGCAACATCTGGTATCAATTTGCATGCTCTGCCCTGTTACCTTGTACATGCTCTATTCTGTTGACAAGAGGATTGAAAATCTGTGCATCTGTGTAATTTCAATAGCTGGCACTTGCTAAGCCATCAGCCATGTCAACCCTGTGCCTTTGCATTTCTTGTGTTGTTAAGCCTGCAAGTCTGTGTAATGCCCTGTTGTGTGTTCTGTGACCATAGTGCCATCAGCCCTGAGTTAAACTCCAGCCCCTGAAGCTGGGAGTTGAGCTATAACTTGGTTAACCAAGTTGGCTGCAAACCCCACCTGAGCCACAACCTTGAATTTCCACGATCTGTGACTCACAAGCATGCTAGCTGAGAACATTATTACATTGCACTGAACTGCACTGTTGAGCCAGTCTGATTGACCCTGAATGCATGCTTGAACCCTGCAAACCCTGAACGTTTGCTATCTAAGAAAGCTATAACCTGAGCATGACCTGTGAACCATGTTAGGTTAGCATTTATCTGTGACCTTGCATGCTAAACCTGTTTAGCCAGCTACCTTGCATGTTAAACCTGTGAATGTGTGAGCTGTTGAGCCAGTCACTTGCCAAACTCCTTGCGTGCTCAGTCCCCTGTTCAATTTGGTAAGCTCACTCCCCTGTGCAAGCCCTGAATCTGTGTGTTGAGCCATCACTTGGAAAGCCAGATTAGTGAAAATCTCACCAAGTCAACTGGAATAGTTGACATAAACCGAGCTTGTTGAATGACACATGCATAACCCCGTGGAGTGAGATGTGTGCATAATTCTAGTGGCTGAAAACTGAGTGAGTTGTGTGCATAATTGCATGCATGACACAGTATCTCTTGTGTAAATTCTTGTCCGAGTTGAGCTCGTCTTTGTCTTTGTCTTCGTTACTCATTGGTGATTGCTCTGTGCTGTACTCAAGCTGTGCTCTCCTTGCTCCATCTGATTTTGTGCAAACCAGTGCTGTGTTGATAGCACAGGTTCCACTGGGCTATGCCCTTAACACTAAACTTTCAGCCCACATACCTGGGCTGTACCTTTTCTCCCAACAACTGGGCTCTATTTTTGCACCTGCCTGAAGCCCACAACCTGGGCTGATCATAACCTAGAGCCCACACCCAAACTGGGCCGTGCAAACATCTGAGCCCACAGTTCCACTGGGCTGTACATTCCCAACAAACCAAACCAACCCACTGTGCACTGGGCTTGCATAACCTCTGGGCTGTGCATTTTCATAATCTGGGCTCTGCAAATAAAAAGAAACCCACAAAACCAAATGAAACCCAATAAACCAAATGAAACCCAATAAACCAAATTAAGTCCACTACAACTGGGCTTGAGTTCAATTTGAGTGCTAAATCATGTCGGGATTTTGGTCTGCATCAGGGGATACAAACAAATCCATAAGAGAGCTTGCTTACGGGCATGCTTCACCATATGAAACCCCCACAGACCATAATGATTTTAGGGCATATTATGAGCCTTCTCGGGCCACGACCTTGAGTACTCATACCCTAACCATCATAAGCACATGTATCAGTCACCACAGTGGGGAGATGAACAATTTTATACTCCCCCGACTCCTTGTTTACAATCACTAATGGAAACTCTCATGGAGCAAAATGCTAGGCTTGAACTGAATGCAATACATGACCATCCATATAGCAACATGCATGATCATCCCTTCTCTAGTGAACCATGTGCACAACCATTTAATGATTATTCATATGAAACATGCATACCCACTATTGAAGACTCTCCCTCCATTGAACAATGTCACATGTTCTTAAAGATGAACCTTATTCATTTAGAAAAGGAAGAATGGAAGGCAGTTCATGATAGGATGATTATTGTCCCTAATAAAGTAAATCTTGAAAATAGTGTTTCTATTCCTACTCGTGCAACTAACACTTTGAATATGAACCTAATCTAGAGGTAAATGAGTATACTAGAAATGCTAATAGGGAAATGCATTTTTGTTATGATGATGATGATGATGAATATGATATGTTAGAAGAGCATGTGCATGCGAAAATATGATGGCATCTTTTGGTTCGAGACGTTAGGCGTCTCTTCTGTGAACCCTATGAATGATACTTCTTCTAACATTCATATATGTGATATTGATTACGAG
The DNA here is from genome assembly GCA_023531295.1 of Papaver armeniacum. Taxonomy (NCBI): domain Eukaryota; kingdom Viridiplantae; phylum Streptophyta; class Magnoliopsida; order Ranunculales; family Papaveraceae; genus Papaver; species Papaver armeniacum. The sequence goes on along the minus strand of JAJJWW010011499.1, from coordinate 266,563 downwards.
CTTGGGTTTGTAAAATTCTTCGAGTGAATGTGAGCATGCTACACAACTTGTTTGTGACTTAGGAAAAGATGAATCTTCTGTTGACACTAATGTTCTTTTGGATCATGATATTATTGTTGTGTCGATTTCCCCTGCCCATGTCACAATATGTTTACTGCTCTGATGATTATGACATGGTGATTGATGAATTGTTATATGCTGGTGAGCATGATTTACCTGTGTCTGACTTTAGGAAAGTGTGTAATGGTGCAAATGATTTTATACATGAAAACAACTTAGATGTACCTAACCTCTCTCCTGAGTCACAAATTGAAACTCCTCCACCAAACCTAGGTATAGTTTGTAACAAAATTGCAAAACCAACTTTTACGAAAATGCCTAACTTAGGCTTAGAGCTTTGTGCTTCCCAAGTCCTCTTGGACTATTTTGCATCAAAGTATGACACCTTTAGGGAACCACGGTTGGAATGTATATGTCCACTCTGTTATTAGCAAAACTCATTTTGAGTTAGACCTTTTGCATGATGTACCGTTAAAATTGCAAGATTTTGTGCTCTCAAACACACCTGTTGACAAGTTTAGGTTTGGGGGAAAATCTTTCCCATTTGCAGCCTTACTTGCACTCTCATATTATATCCGTGTAAGGCTGTTGATGTTTGTATATATTTTCTATTGGGTTGATCCTCAACTCTTTAGATTGTTGGTTTATGGCGAATTTTCATTGTATATAATCCAGTAGGACTTGTTAAATTTTTCTTTCTTGAATCGGTTGAGTCTTCTTGTGCATATATTGTTCTAATCCGATATGATCTCCGCTGAGAATATTGGATTCTAGCCTTGATTAATGAAGCTCCAACCTTGCTTCCGCCGACATCCGGTAATCTCTTCCCTTCTCTCTTTTCAGCATAGTTCTCATGGTATGTGACTGTTTAAATTTTTTTCTATCTGTCGACACATTGAGGACAATGTTTGATTTAGGTTTGGGGGTGCATTTGCATATAGAGTTTTTAGTATTTTTAATCTTTTATTTTCAAAAAAAAAAAAAAAAAAAAAAAAAAAAAAAAAACTCTTTTTGTAAAAACCTCCAACTTTTAGAGATTTTAGAGTCACTAGCATGCTTCTAGCTATGTTTACATAGAGATTCTGACCGAAATAACAGAAGTTAGAAATCCGAGAACACAATCGGGTTTCTTAGTTGATTAGAGCGTTAAAATTGGATTTAACCATCTGGGAGGGCAAATTAGTCTTTGTTTAGATATTCGGTAGTAGAATTGTGATCACCCATAGTGGAGACTACCCATTTTACATCAAGTGAGGCACCAACCTTCAATTTTTGCAACTTTCTAGAAAAGCTGTTAGAGTGTGTGTCACCTTACGTAAATTCCGGGTAGGAATGGTGAGCTACCCAACTTCGCACCATTTTCAGCACTACTTTTGATCTCTTGAGTGCTAGTTTTTGTCAATCATGAGGGTGACGTCTAAAGATGAAAACTCCTTCTAAATACCAATTTGCCGTTAGCATCACTCTCTCTCTCAATCAGCAAGACCCATAGAAACACATCATCGTCAACAAACGGAGCATCATCAAAATATTGAAAGAAAAATTGATATAGTCCAAGGTTTACGTGCAACAAAGAAAAAGAAAAGAAAATAGGATGAGAATTAATAAAATTTATAAAATCAAGACAATACAAGTTGTGGAAAAATTGAGTGTTAAAGTCCTTTGTCCATGGAGTTAGTTGTTTCATTATTTGTATTTTTATTTTCACTTAAATTCAAAAAAAATAAAAATAATAATAAAAATAAAAATAAAAAATTATATATATCAAAAATCAAAATAAAAATAAAAAAAATATTGTAGTTTATTTTTGCTACCACCATGGTAAAGAGAGTTCAAGAAGAAAAAATCCAAACAACAAGGAAATTGAGTAGAAAAGTTAAAAATTGTCAAGTTTTGTGAAGTTTAGAAGTTCGTCATCAACATTTGAAGACCGAAGACCGAAGATTGAAGACGTTTCTATGGTTCCTATGAGAGAGTGATATTAATTGCCGATCGGGTGAGAAGTGAGTGAGTACTCCCACCCTTGCTAATGGTTGATTTCCTTTCTTATAGATCATCAGAAAAGATTCTTTTTGTCCACACCTCTGTGGAGTCTCCAGATTTTATTTCGGAAGGTTATCCTTCTTACCTACAACGTGTGCATGATTTCTCTCTTTATTCCTGCCTGCACACATGAGAGACTAAAAAAGCGATCTTTTTGAGTGCAATTATCATAAAACCCTAATGGTGAGGCAGAAGTTGAGACTTATGATCACAATCGAATCCGAATTCTTTCATATGGTATGGTTACTTCTCGCTCAACACTTAAGGATGAGAATGCGTTCTTCGATAGTTCTAACTTCTTGTTACTAGCATGCGAAACTCTATGTCCTCATAGCTTCTTGGAGGCTTGAGACTCTTTTACACTCGAAGTTGGAGAAGGTTTTGTGGGTACACCTCGGTAAACCCTCACGAAACTACAACTCGTCCACTAGGGACACCTATGGGTTTAAAGGCTTAGTGCATACGCTAAATGCATTCGAGAGACTGCGACGGGGTATAGTTAGGATTTCTTAATTTCTGTTTCACTTGAGGACAAGTAAAATTCAGGTTTGGGGGTATTTGATGAGTGCCAAATAGTGCATATTTATACACCTTTTTATTGGCATTTTACTCATATTTTGCGCTTAGAAATCAGATATTATCCCAGTTACGTGTTTTCTTTGTTTTCAAGAATAAATATTTGTATTAATTAATTTTGTGTTTTTAGGTAATAAATAAAGCTCGGAGAAATTGAGGAGCCAAAAGAGCGAAGAATTGGAGTCGAGCATCTATGGAGCAGAAGGCCAAAGCCCGCGCGCGCAACAGTTGCAACCCAACAAGTAGCAACTAATCTACAAGACATGGGCCTAAGCTATCCAAGACCCGCGACCCGGATCCGAGCCCATCCACTCTGAGCCGTTGAGATTTCTATCTCCCCCATCCATCGGTCGCTGCCGCCACGCGCATTGAGATTCGCTGCTCCCGTGCAACATCAGATCCTCCAAATCTCTCAGCCGTTCAGATCTCCCTTAGCTACATCCTACGCTCGCTCAGCCCGTTCCATCAGCACTTGATGTGCCCGCTTCACAGCACACCACCTATATAAGCCCCTATCACCAAAACCTAACCCTATTCTCTTCTCTTCCCCATACCTCTTCACCCGACAGAGCAGAGCTTTGCTCTTCCGCCACCCCCTTCCCTCTCCCTGACAGAGCCGCCCTCACCACCTCCATCATCACCTCTCCTGACACCAGCCACCTTCGCCATCCCCTCCCAACTACTTTCTAGCTCTGTCTTAGCTTCTTCCTTAGGAGCTAAGTAAGAGATAGAAAGGGTTAGGTTAGGGTTAGGGTTCACAGTTGGAAGAGAAGAAGCAAACATCAATCAACGTAAATGTACGAGCAAGAGGAGAGCTCGATTCAGAGGCTATCAGAGTATGGGTTGCATTCAATTTCTATTTTAAATATAAATTAGGGTATGAAGTTTTGGGTATTTGGGCATGTATAAATAGAATGGAGTTGTGGATGTTTGAGGCATGCCTGGGTTAGCCAGTGCGTCAATTTAGGCTTAATTTGTAGTTTAATTGTGTTTTTTTTTTTAGTGTGCTAGGGTTTCACCAAACCCTAATTCAATGTGTGTTTAAACTCTGTTGGGTTGTCTTGAGTGCTTAAATTTTATCGGATAATCTTCAATTTTAGCTTTCCATTGTTCTTCTCTCACAAAGTGCATGCCAAGTATGCATTGTAGTTAGGCAAAAATTACATTGGTTATGCTTCAGCTCAAGCCTTAGAGTTAAAATGCTAATTCTTTTGACTAGTTGTGCTTAATTAGACAACTAGTGCTCTAGGTTAGTGCCTTAGCTGAATATTGAGTTATCATTAGGTGAAACTCCTTAGCTAAGTGATGAAATTGACACCTTATCCTTAGCTGCCTAGGAACAAGAAGCTCAATTTAGTTCAACACATAATAGGAATTTAGAGGTGGAATTGATAACCCAAGCACCCCTTTGTCACTGTTTATCATACCTTAGTTTAGAGTCACTCATCAACACTTCAGCCGTATCGGCAAAACAACAATTGTGTTACTTACTTCTTAGAAATTCAGTCTAGCAAGCCTTGATCACACACAGCACCACAAGTCCTTGTGGGATCGACCCGTATTTTCCACGTCTCCGATAGACGCCGTGCACTTGCGGTTTAGACATAGTCGTAGGCTAAAATCATACCATTTCCAGGCCTACCACTAGGCCTATCTCCATCATCTCAACCTTGAGTACGGATAAACGCACAAAGCTCGTGGAACTTCTCAAAGAGTACCAAGACATATTCGCTTGGAGATATGAAGAAATGCCGGATTTAGATGAAAATTGGTCACCCATCATCTACATGTCATACCTGGATCCAAGTCGGTTAAACAGTTGCAGTTCTGACACGAGGAAAATGGATAGATCAGGTGCTGCATATACTTCAGATACTTGAACAGGTGATGCTCCAAAAATGATCCTCCTCTACCTAACATCGACATGTTAGTAGATGCGACCAGCGGACATGGCATGTTCTCCTCCATGGATGGATGTAGCGGCTACAACCAGATAAGGATGTACGAGCATGATGCAAGTAAGATAGCTTTTCTAACTCCTCTCAGAAATTTTTATTATACTATACTGCCATTTGGTTTAAAGAATACCGGTGCAACGTATCAACGCTCTATGACGGCAATCTTCCACTGGAGCCGATACCTCAAGGGAGCAGCCTCAAGAAGATAACGATGTCCACGCGTCATATCGAGCAAGATCCGGGCGAGTCACTCTACCAGACAGTGGTCGAACAAGATCCGGGCGAGTCACTCTATCATATAGTGGTCGAACAAGATCCGGGCGAGTCACTCTATCAGACATTGGTCGAACAAGATCAGGGCGAGTTACTTTATCAGACAGTGGTACATGTCTATCATGCTATGTTGGAGAATCCGCGCTTTTGGTCATCCTCTGGAGCTGTTGAACGCTCATCTACAACAATATATGCCCCGATTGAAAGAAACAGGCCTGCCGAGTAATGAAGAGCCTCATAATGTTTGTAGGGGCATATATCTCACCAACAAAGCGATACAACCTTCACCTTTCTGTAAGCGGTTCCTTGAAGCGGCAAGAGGAAAACCACCGAGATACAACATCCTGCGCGTCCGTCAACTCCAACTCCAACTCCAGTACCGCATGCACGACTCCCACAATGATGAAAAAATGTCCAAGATATTCCATATCTGGCTCGACAAAAACCACTACGAACAAACCATGTAAACCACGCTTGGGGACTGAGGCTCAGCATGAAGTTCCTTCACCGTCAAGGAGGAATTCTTCAACATGAGAGAGATGGTAAGTCAAGAAGCATGGAATTCGCAAGGGTAAATCGAATCGAAGAGGGAAACACTTCAACGCTCCCTCTAGCGTAAGCCGCTTCAAGGGTCTATTCAAGAGCGCCTCAACGCTCTCTCCGGGACCCACGTTCTCTTCAGAATCCTTCTTCAACACTCTCTTCAGGATTCACCTTAACGTTCGCACCAGATACCAGTTTAACATCCTCTCGAGCCGTTTCAACACTCAAGCTGCATCAATAATCTGCGCTCTGGTCAAGTTATCTTTGATGTACTCATTGCTCAACATACGTCTCATCCATCCTTCATGAGGGCCCAGCGGAGCATAAAAAACCTTCAAGTCGATAAGAGAAGGTTTATCTTGTGGAACGGATATTTTCATATAGTTGAAAGGTCGCGGTGAACAACTCATCATCAACGTTCGGCATATCTTTGAAGCTTTCAACACCTCCCGACTTGGCACCAACATTATCCCCAGAAGACATCTCAACAGGAGTTCTTTTCTTCGTTCTACAATAAAAGACATGAGTCAGTACTTGTATAAAAACACGTGAGATGTGTAGTCACACACGACAGAACACACATTCACGCTGGAGTACACAAGGCTGGTATTGGGTCCAAACACCGGTATTGATCAAGTTTCAAGTTCTAAGTTGATCAAGTCACAAGTCCTAGTATTGCTCAAGTTTCAAGTCCGGTATTGATCATAGTCACAAGGCTGGTATTCGAACAAAACAGGCGCACGCAGCAGGGCCGGTTTTCAGTCGAAACACAGGGTCGACGTTCAGTCAGGCACGCGGCGGGTCCCACTTGATCCCAGCCCCAGATTGGTCGAAGCAGACACAGCCGTCCCCAATCAAAGCTCTCTCTTCAGAAGAAGGCGTTTCAGCTCCAACACTTGAACGCTCTCCCGAGCCTGCTCCAGAAGCTGCTTCAACGCTTTCTACATGACACACATTTACATTTGAGCACACAAGGTTCATTTTTTAAAAAGCAAGCTTGCTCACATCGGGTCCCACGTTCGAGCAAAGCAAACAGCAAGGTCGGTGTTTGGTCAAAACATCAAGTCCGGTGTTTAGTCAAGCTAGCTGGGTCGGTGTTTGTTCGAAGTAGAAAGATGACACTAGGGCAATTACATCAACCATACGGTCAAAGAAGACGCAGGACATGGCCGGCATTTGAAACATGTACACGGTGGTCCCGCGTTTGATCGAAGCATGCACATCTGCCCATGTTCAAATCAAGCATGATTACATCGGGTCCCACGTTCAATCAAGCAGACGCAGCGGAGCCACGATTAACCAAAATAGGCACATCAAGCCCACGTTTGATCAAGCAGGTGCAGTAGCCCCACGAACGAAACAGGCGTAACAGTCCATCGAAGCAGGCAAGACCGACATCATTAAAGGGGAACACTCGCCTGGACGCCTCTTGAACGTGACATGCTCCAAGGACAGGATGACCCGTCTCTCCTGGTAACATCTAACTTTGTCTCATAAGCTTTGTCTTTAACTGTCACCATCTCATGCCTACCCCACAATAGTGTAACCATTATGTGCTAGGCAGGGGACTTAATGTTGATGGTGGATTTTCATTTAAGGTTAAAATTGTAAAAGCCAGAAAAATATGCGCTGACATCTTGTAAAAGATAAAGCCATTAATAAGTGTTGGATACTCCTTCACTTTACTAATTCACCTAGAATGGAGCATGTGGCAACAATCCCATTCTATGAATACATGAAATTCATCCAGGTTGGAGCATGTAGCAACAATCCCATATACCCTGTGAATTTCTAGCATTATTAATTAATGCGCAATCAGCCTTGTATTTCCCTGTACTCATTATCGGTGCGGCATGACGATCGAGTGTTGCTCTTACAGAGCAACACGAACCTCCAAGCATTATAATGAAACCATGTACGAAATACCCGTACATGCTGACTCTCGGTGTGTTATACTAGCCCGATTGAGCCCCTCTCGGTGTGTTATACTATCCCGATTGAGCATCCGGACTGACCGTATCAGTCCGGATATGATCACAGTCATCCAACTCCACAAGCATGATTGGATGACCCAGATCAATTCCATCACCCCCAAGCAGGTATGGAATATCCACTGCCGAACCAACGCGGACCCCGCATGGTCGGCCTCCCCAAAAGATTGGCCTAGCTTTCCAAAATGTCCAAACCATAGCAGTATGGGCGGAAAACCCTAAATTAGGGTTTGCGGCATATTACATGTGTCGCAAAACAGTCTCAACCATCCATCTTCGCATGTATAGATGGAGGGTGTAGATGTAGATTCAAAGGGCCCAGAGCATGTCAACACAATCACCGTGGGCCGCTTACATATCTCGACCAATCGGTCAGGACCAACCATGGTTGGTTATCCCAATTCATACGCCGAATAAATCATGGTCGCACGGCCTTGAAACCCAAAATTAGGGTTTTGAGTATCACGAGCGTCCATCTTTTCCGGCACGAATGGAGGGTCCAAGATTAGATTAAGCAGGTATGGTCATACCAGCATGACCACCGTGGACCCATCTATCCCCTCACCCGATCGGCCAAGGCATATCATGCCTGGTTGTTCCAAGACGCGCGCCCAAACTAGCGTGGTCACACCTCCCAAGCCGCAAACTGATCTCAACCGCTCAACTTCGCCGGGCGATTTGAGTGGCCCAGATCACGTTTTCATGGGATATTCAGGTATAGGCGTGAACACCAGCCTACCACCTTCACACCAGACCGATCGGCCAAGACCGACCAAGATTGGTCACCTTGGAACGTGCGCCCGAAGTGGGCATGACGCGCGGCTATTGCGGCACTGGTTTTCTGTCACAAATTGATCTCGACCATTCAACTTCACCGGACGAATTGAGTGGCCCCGATCATACTTTCGTGAGGTAATGGGTATAGGCGCCTACACCGTCATGCCGTCTACACGCATGTACGGTCGGCTGGCCAAAGTCATATCCCAAGCTGGGATTCGACCAGGCTGAAGAGGGATGCTTTCGCACCTCTTCTAAAACCCTAATTCCACCAACGGTCGCAGATGAGTGTCTCAAAGATCACCTCGTCCGTCCAACTTCACCGGCTTGGTTTTACAACCCTGGTCGAGTTAATCGGTCGGTGAGACGTCATGGTGATCACCACCCGTCACTCTACCACACCATGATGCGTGCACTCACATAAAATACACATGATACTTCACAAGTATCAACTTCATGAATAACGCAGCTTATTCAATTTAGCATTACATGAAACCTTTTGTGGATCCACGATCCACATATTCCAGTTTATCAATCATGTCACAAATCGGGGATATTGGTCCGGCGGTTTACGCGTGCGGCGTGCAACGCGCCATCACAAGAACGTGTCGAAGTCATGGACGGTTAGAGATGACAGGAGAAGTGGGCAAGACCGATCGTGTAGCACCGACACACAACTCCACTACTCCATCACTCCACTTCCTCCACTTCCCACGAGAGACGTGAATAAGGCTCAATGACTTGTATAAATAGGTTCTCCTCCCTATTTCCACCAACAGAGCAAGTCCAGACAAAAAACAGAAACCAAGTGTTAATACAAAACACCAGAACTGATAACTTGCATCCTGTAAGCGGTTCGACTTTTCTCTGCAAGTCATAAGCAAGCTAACACCTTCACAATCTCAACACCTTCTTCGCTTCCTCCCTAAGATCAATCCCATCTCCTTCACTTTGTGACCGAAACAAGTCTGGAACGGCCATTTCTTGGTTTAGGTCGGACTTGCACAGATTGATTTCCGAATCTACAAGCACTCACCGCGCAGTGCATTTGTTTAGGGATTTAGATTCATTCCTCATCCACACACCCCAAATTACCAAATCCGACAGGAATAGTTTTCACCCATAAACATGTTCATTCGCAACAGGATTATCACGAGGAATTTCATTAATAGAAAGGTCAGTTACAGGGGAGAAGTCTACAGCGACATTTTCGCAGATAAGAAGTGGGGATTCAGCTTGCGAAGATATCGCAGGAGGTGTTGAAAGCTTAAACAGAGGAAATGGAACATAAGTTTCAACATTTTTAGGGTGGCGAGATCTTTTGGGAGGCCTATCGACATTTCCATCACCCTGCGAATCACAAGTCAAATAAGAAACAGAGGAAACAATATTGTTATTAAAAGAATAAGTATTTCGTAATACCTTGCTATTCGCAGGCTTTCTTTTGTTCACAACGATTTTTTGCTGCGAACTCTTGGGAACATTAGGGTTTTGGATTGTGAACATGGTGCTAGAAGTGTTTTTGCTAAAACAAAAACAGTATGGGAATTATTCAAAGATGAACAATATCAAATAAGACAATTTCAGTAGAAGAGTTCAATCCTAAGAAGATTAGTTTCAACAAAATCAACAAACCTTGATGGCTCCATAGAACAAAGAGCGAAAGATGGAGAAGATTTATGGAAAGATGAACAAAGTAGTAAAAAGTTGCAGACGACAAAAATAAAATTCACAGAGAATGTAGAGATGAAGAAGACGAAGTAAAAGAAAGAAAATATTCTTATGATGTATCTCTTCTTAAATAGACAAAAGATGATGACCGGTTAGCATTTAATGTGCTGGTGAATAGGGAATATTTAACACGTGTAAACGGTTATGCTTAATTCATGGAATCTGTCGGCCAGAGAAAATTTAGGGAAAGAAATGAACAGCTGCGGCATTTTGAAAGTATTAGTTCTCATGACATTCTCTCCTTCGCAGAGAAGACATGGGAAGAGGCAAGATGTAGGATCAGAATATCGCAACACCAATACCCTTGCGAAATCCATGAACGACATACTGCAAAGATATCGCAGATTGGTAATAAAAATGACGCAACAGATGATGACAGCCTGAACACGAGAAATATGTGAAGACCTAGCGAGGTTTAGGAGTGTTGCGAGATTTAACATTTGTATAGTTGCGAGAATATCGCAAGCCAGATCCGAAAATAAAGGACAACTTAGCTGTCATCCACTATGTAATGTCCTATATAAAGAGCCGAACAGGCTTAAGGAAAGAGAGATCTTTTTCGAGTGTTGAGCAAGTCATTAGGAGAGAGAAAGTCCAGAGCGGTTGTTAATTCTTTAGTTTATTTCCTTTTCATCTTGTAACATTCGTGAGATTAATCAATAAAGATTATGATTGTTCATCTTGACTTGATTGTGTGAATTCTTGTGAGGGTGTAGTGTGGGATTTCCTGTAACTACACAGGGTTTTATCGTCGATTCATTAAGGATTTTAGCTTGATTTCTAGACCTCTTTGCAATTTGCTTGCAAAAGATGTTAAGTTTGTCTTTGATGATGCTTGTTTAGAGGCTTTTGAGAAGCTTAAGACTTTGCTTACTACCGCCCCCATAGTCCAGGCACCCAACTGGAACCTACCCTTTGAGATCATGTGCGATGCTTCAGATTATGCTATTGGTGTTGTGCTAGGTCAGCGAAAAAACAAATTACTTCATGTGATTTACTATGCTAGCAAAACTCTGAATGATGCCCAGTTGAACTATACCACTACGGAGAAGAAACTGTTAGCCATTGTGTTTGCCTTAGACAAGTTTAGACCCTATCTCTTAGGTTTTAAGGTCATAATCTTCACCGATCATGCTGCTTTGAAGTATCTTCTTTCCAAGAAGGATACTAAACCTAGATTGATTAGATGGATCCTCTTGTTACATGAATTTTCCTTAGACATTAGAGACAAAAAAGGTGCAAAAATGTAGTAGCAGACCACTTGTCTAGGCTTGTTGTGGATACCCCTGATGATTCTCCTCATGTTAGGGATAGTTTTCCTAATGAACAACTGTTCTTTGTTACCCAATTACCTTGGTATGCGAATATAGTGAACTATCTTGTTACTAGTCGAATGCCCCAACATTGGGGTAAACAAGATCGTTCTAGGTTTTTATCCGAGGTTAAGAACTTCTTTTGGGATGATCCTTATTTGTTTAAGTATTGTCCAGACCACATTATTAGGAGATGTATACCTGAGAGTGACCAGTCCAGTATTATTTCCTTTTGTCATGATCATGCTTGTGGGGGTCACTTAAGTGCTAAGAAGACTGCTGCTAAGATATTGCAGTGTGGATTCTATTGGCCTTCATTGTTTAAAGACTCCCACAGTTACTGTGTTACTTGTGAACGTTGCCAGAAATTAGGAACCATTTCCCGTAGGAACATGATGCCCTTGAACCCTATTTTAGTTGTTGAGGTCTTTGATGTGTGGGGTATTTACTTTATGGGTCCGTTTCCTAAATTTTTTGGTAACTTATACATCATTGTCGCTGTAGACTATGTCTCTAAGTGGATTGAGGCGGTTGCGTGTAAGACCAATGACCATAGGGTTGTGATTGAGTTCTTGAAAAATAATATACTTACACGTTTTGGTACACCGCGAGCTATAATTAGTGATGGAGGGTCGCACTTTTATAATGGACCTTTTAGGATTCTGATGAAGAAATATGGTATTACACATAAGGTAGCTACCCCGTATCATCCGCAGACTAGTGGTCAGGTCGAGGTTTCTTATAGGGAGATAAAACGTATATTAGAGAAAACAGTTAATCCTAATCGGAAAGACTGGTCGTCTAGGCTTACTGATGCCTTATGGGCTTACCGTACTGCGTTTAAGACCCCCATTGGAATGTCGCCTTATCGGCTTGTGTATGGCAAGGCATGTCATTTACCTGTTGAGTTAGAACATAAAGCTTATTGGGCTGTTAAGCAGCTAAATTTTTCACTTGACAAGGCAGGAGCCCATAGGAAACTCCAGCTCAATGAGTTGGAAGAGATTCGTATAGATGCTTACGATAGTGCTAAGGAGTATAAGAACAAAATGAAACTTGTGCATGATAAGAATATTTTAAGAAAGTCATTTTCTCCAGGTCAAAAAGTTCTTCTGTATGATACCCGCTTGCATCTTTTCCCTGGGAAGTTACGTTCTCGGTAGACGGGTCCTTTTTATTGTTCGCACTGTCTTTCCTCATGGAGCTGTTGAGATCGAGACACCGGATGGTAGTAGTTCTTTGAAGGTTAACGGTCAGAGATTGAAACCCTTTTTAGAGCCCTTTCCTATAGATGATGTTGAGGAGGTCCCTCTGGAGGACCCCGTTTACCCTTGATTGACCATCAAGGCGATTTGTATGTTGTATATTAGTTTTTGATTTCTCTCTTCACCCAGGTACTACCTTTCCGACTTCTCTCTTTACTGATTCCTCATGTTACTTTTTTTTTTGTTTTTGGTATTGCTCTTTCATTAGAAACATTGAGGACAATGTTAGATTTAAGTTTGGGGGTGGGGAAGAAACTTTTTGTTAGCTTTTTGTTAGCTTTGAGTTGCAATAAATAAACTCCAGAGCCTAGAAATTTATGGTTATTAAGGTTGGCACTAACCAATCTAAGTGGATGGGAACATCTTGGTTGTAGGAGTTGAGGAACCAATCTGATTAAATGGAAACATCTAAAGAGTCTATTCATAAAAGCACAGAGATCAGGTGTTAGAATTAAAAAAAACATGGTAGTTTCGCCATATCTCGTTGAATCCTTTTCACCTCCTGTTTTTATTTTTCTTTTCTTTTAAGTGATTTGGTGGGGCACACGATTCAAGTTGTTACCATTTCTAGGGTGAAATAGATTGATTGGGATACCAAAAAAAAAAAAAAAAAAAAATTGAGACCAGACCATCAGACCAATCGGAATAAATTCAATAAAGTCGACCACTGGTGCCCTTGTATATGCCAGTTGTGTTGACCTAGAGTTAGGATTATCACCCGCTGGTTCCCTTGTTTTTTCCAGCCGTGTTGATATTAGTCAGACCGGTATCTCAGTCCATTAGGATAGGTTCATCTTAGTAGTGGCCTTCAGACATATATGGGAAACACCGTTCACCTTAGTCAAACCATCTACGTTTTTCTCTACATACGTCTTCTTAATCTTTCCATGTGATTGGTTGACTCCGGTTATGATGTCCAGAAACTATCTGAGTAGAGCTCTGTGACTTATTTATGAATTTTAGTATGCTTGAGTGCAAACTCATATACATCAATTGGAATTTCGCATCAGGGTACTTCCTCCTACAGTCAATGATTGTATGCCAACCAAGGAAATTCTTTAGTGCCTTTCAAGGTTCTGCGTAGATAGCTAGGGTCTGGAGTAAAGGTTTTGTGGGTACACCTCTGGTAAACCCTCCGGAGACGACACTCCGCCACTAGGGCCACCTAGCGGTTTAACGGCTTGCTGCACGTGCTAAGTGTAGTAATTTTATTTTCTAGATTAGATTTGCTCGAGGACTAGCAAATAATAAGTTTGGGGGTGTTTGATAGACACATTTTTGTGTTTGAATTGTCCTCAGTGTCTCTATTGTTAGTGCTTGATTTTGTACTTATTATGGTGTTTTTATGTTTGTGTAGGTGTTTTTGGAGAAATACACTTGTGTGGAAAAAGTTGCTCAAAAAGTGCTATTTGGACCCCGGAGAAAATTACTAAAGGCACCCTCACTTTGGATAAGGGGCACCTCAGTTGGACACATGCTATTCGCACCCCCGGTTTGGTTAAGGGGCAACCACCTTCTTCTCCACGGGCTGAATAAATTTTGGCGGGAAAAATGAATTAAAAAAAAAAAAACAGTCACCTGCGAAGATTTTAGTGTCAAATTTGGACGTGATTTTTGCCGAGTTTCTCTCAGATTTGACTTGGAAAAACCCTGTTACGCTTAAACAGGGATGGTAAACGTGCCAGAGTTGATAAAACCATGGAGTTCACGTGGTTTTGAGCTGAAACAGGAAATAATATTTGGCCGGAAGATAATCTCGAAATTGGTTGTATATTTGGGAAGATTTCATGAGGCAGCACAAGTTTAGCTACTTCTGGGACGTGTTTCAAACAAATTGGAGTGTGTCAGCTGTACAAAAACGCGTGAAGATTTAAATCAGGGAATAAATTCCCGTATCTTGCATGGAAATATTTTTAATTGACTGCCGGGATTTTTTTGGAGTTATGAGGGTTTATTCTCGGTCCAAATGAATATATATAGGCTTCTGGGATAACATATGACGTTACGGAGAGTTAGGGAGAGGTACAAAGCATCAACAGATCGAGAAAATCAAGTTACAAAATTATTTTCTGTTGCTGCTGCACCAAGAACACGAAGACCATAAGACGTACACCAGCAGTCGTTCATGCTACAGTGTTAACGACAATTAGGTGAGGGTCGCAGAGCTACAGTAACAGCAGCAGTTCATCTTTATCGTTCTTTGTAACAATGTTTGCAACAATTATAATCGTTGCAAACACCCGATTTTCATCATTTTCTCCATTTCATCTTTGTAAACACCCTTTGAGCAATAATAATGATGATTTTTGAGCGTGTTTCCAACATGATGAGCTAAACCCATCCTCTGGGGCGACGGAGGAAGCCATTCTTTCAAGAATTATGTGGTAATATTTACTTTATTAATTTATACAATATTTTTATATGATTAATTGCATTGATAAAAAATGAATTAAATGATTTTTATTAATCAAATGTGTTTTCTCTTGATGATGCATGCTTAGTTTTCGACTCTTGATGCGTTATGCTTGCGACTAACATTTGATATTTTGGAAATCTGATTTTGGCAATACTTTAGAATCAAATCAATTGTTTAAATTGCATGATATAAATTAATTTAAAACCACATAAGTATCGGTGAATGGTGAAATCCTAGCTCCAACCTCTCCATAATTTTCACAACATTTTGTATTTTGAGTTTGTTATATTTTTGCTTTAAAAATTAAGTCTAAAAATCTGCTTTCACAAGTCTCAACGAACTTTTTACTACAACTCAATTGAAAATCACATCAACAAGGGTTCATATCTACGTCTCAGTGGTTATTGTGATGCTAACTGGAATGGCGAAATGGGAGAGCAAAAATGCACATCAGGGTATGTTTTCTTGCTAAATGGCAGGGCCATCACATGGAGTAGTAAGAAACAATCAATTGTCGCTATGTCATCAATGGAATCTGAGTTTGTAGCTTGTAAAGCTGCAGTACAAGAATCTAATTGGTTAAGGAGGTTCTTTGAGAGCTTTGAATTTGTCACTCACGCTACTGATGCAGTGAAAATTCACATTGATAGCACATCAATGATTGCTTATGCAAAAGACCCAAAGTACCATGGAAAGACTAAGCACATTTATAGGAGGTGTTGCTTTATTAGAGCTGCTCTTGTGAAGAAAGAAATAGTTTTGGAGTACATGCCTACAAAATTGATGATAGTTGATCCCCTTACTAAACTTATACCAAGAGATGTTTTCTTGTCTAATGTTAGAGCGTTAGGTTTACGTAGGTGGTAATGGATGTCTCTATATTTATTTCATTTTATTTTTAAGACATGATGATCGTAGATGCATATGTTTTATGGATATTTATTAATAATCAATACAATTTGATAATGGATCATTGTTGTGATTAATTATTTACTTATGGGCATGGATATACACGCTGACATTGGTGCATAAAGAATGCATTATGTCAAAACTTGATTGATATGTCACCAGGTATGGACTGGCTTACTCACATAAGCAGTCACCTTTTGGCGCTAAGGAGAGCGAGCAAAGATGAGATGATGCATCGCCTTGGCATTACCAAGATGATATCTATATAGTGAAGATCGATGATGAATGTACCTACTGTTCATCATACCTTAAAGGATAGCCAAATAAGAAATCTCTTTCACGGCGCTTGTTGAAAGCGGGTAGTTAGAAATTTCGGATTAGGCGCAAGAGTTGCGACTAAGTCAAGATTTGTAGAATGTAAGAGTTTGTGACATATACTTGTGTAGACAAGTAAAACTCCACTCTAGCGCATTTTCATATTATGCGTGCTTGCGACCACTACGGAGGTGCGAAAATAGTTCCCTGCTTTTCTCACCATGTGAGTCCGTATGATAATTAGATTATACACAGGTAACCTTACGACTTTTGACTTTGTTATTAAGTAAAGATTCAATGATTGCTACTTTAGTATGTGTCATGTGGCCATGGATGATCCGACTTAAAGGGTACATATCTGGGAAAGCAGTTGATTCTGAAACTTCATGGAAATAGGGCGAGAGGAAGGTCATCAAACTCATGAATGTTTTATATTCACAATCGACAACTTGAGTTGCCTTGTTGGAGTTGCAACACAAGTGTGAATGTATTTACAATAAGCTATCATGAGGGTTAGACTAGCTCTACGAGGGATCAGAGTAGTCTAGACCAATGAGAATTTGATGGACCTAGGATACTATGAGATACAAATATTTTTCTTAAAGGGTTGATGTCTCTATGCTGACTCATATCGAGCTGCTAGTATGGAGCTCCCAAAATGCAAGTACCTCGACGGTCGCACGGGCTATTTACTAATATGAACGTTTCTTTCTTCTGGTACAATCCACACACACTATGTGCAAGTGGGAGATGTTAGATATTCGGGTTGGATTCGAATATGGTCGCCCATATTGCATGTGGCAAGTCCGGTAGGGTTCCATATTCATTTAGGGTTTGGACCCTATATAAGCATCTCTAATATGTGTGTAGAAGTGCTACGTGATTCCACCGATATCACACCCAAGTTTTACCATTAGAAAAGTGGTAACTCTAACCCTAAAAGAGAGTTATCATCTAGAGAAAAAGGTTTCAAGTTCTTAGCATGTGAATCAAGTTTGTGCTCATCATTGGTGATTGTAGTACCTGCTGATCGTCGTGTTGAATCGTTGTTGTTGTTGTTCCTTGCTTTTGCTAATCGGAGCTCAAGTTCAAGGTATGAACCGATACCCGCTTCCGCTTAATTGGATAATCTCTGATACTTGGTGTCCTCGAACTCATATCGGGCAGCAATAGGTAATATATCAACCTAATTTTCATTTTTTTTCGCCAATTCCAATTTCAGGAAATGGTCATATACCCCACCTACATCAATAATACAATAATATGAAAAATATTCTTGACAAGTAACTTATACATATAAAGGAAATTAAGAAAAGAGAAAGCAGTTCAGCTAATAATAGTTTGAGTCGAACCTGACAAATAATATGCTAAACTCTGGAACTTATATTGAAAAATAGTTACTAGCCGACCTTGTAAATTTGGGGCTCCAGAACTTTGTTCGACTAATAATGAAAATCAAATTATCAGCCGAACCTAACAAATTTGATTCAGGGATATGGTTTAGCTAGTGTTTTAGATGTAACTATAAGCCGAACATATTACTGGATTTGCATATTTGTGGGTTTTAACAGAAAAATTTAACAACAAATAGAGATTTATCGTCGCAAATTACCTTAAGCATAGTGAAATTTCCTCTTATGTTAGTACTTCACAATCTATAGGCGGCCGCAAGTTGATCGAGTAGGTAAGAAAGCACAGAGTACTTGTTAACAAAATGGACATCCCTTAAGAATTAGAGATATCGATCATTTACCTAGTTACCAGTAATGTAGGGATAGATATCTCTGATACGCAGTTGCAGTTTTCTTTACTTTGGCCTCGTCCATTACCAGTTCTCTTTTTATTACTCTATCCTTTGTATTCTCAAAAGACTTTTCTCAAATTAGCTAACTTGAACTTCTCCGGTCTTTGTTTTACACCAACCAAGAGTTTCTTTGGCCAAAATATACAACTCATCCCAACTCACCTTATAAAAATCTACATCAACGCTTACCCCTTACACTCTAAGTCCTATAATCTTCTTCGCATCGTCAGGGGTGATTTTAATCTCGCCAAAAGGTATATGAAATGTTGATATCCTAATACTTCTTCACATTCTTCAAGTCTTCACGTAATACTTGTAATGTCTCATATCCTAATACTTTCAAGCTAACCTATACGAAGTTGCCTCTAGTAAATAATCAAGCGACTCTTTAGATGAATTTTGGTTCACTAAAATATGACAACCAAACTTGACATACCAACGCTTGGTGGGTTCAACCGAGCTATGCTCTAACATTCTTCTTGTTCTTCAATTGACGGATTGGAAGAAGATTTATAATGCCTACCTACTGCTGGTTTCTTTGTGCGAGTTATTTTGTAGTTATGTTTAAATTGACGATCAAATTTTTATGAATCGACAATTAATTGTGGCGATGAAAAATTGATTTCACGGTTTTAGGTTAGGGATTCGGCTGAAGAAGATGAGAGGATGTTTAACGTTTAAAACTTGTTTTGATTTTGATATTTGATTTTAGGTTTTTATATTAAGGGTAAGGGCAGTTTTGTAATTTAAAAGGTTTAAGGGGATACAGGTAATTCCGTTACCCATTAGACACTCCTTATCCACCCGCCCTAGATGGGAAAATGAATTTGTATGCCCTAAAATATGGCTCTTTATTTTAGTATATTCATTTATTTCTTCATCATTTATTTCAATTGAATTTTTAAGGAAAATAAGTAATAACTACAATTTTTCTTTTATAATAACGATTTATTGTGTTATTATTGTGGTTTGGGCCATCCACAACCAATTCGTCCATCAATGCATCCATTGGTGTTGGATCAGATGCGGATTGTAAACTTGAACCCCCCGCGTATCGGATTGGATGCAGATGAGACTAAAACAGGTCCAATCCAAATCGTAGTCACCCCTATGAGTCTCTTATATGTAACTAGTTTGAAACCCATGCTACGCACCAGGATTGGTGGAATTTTTCACATTGTTGGTTCATGTCCATTGAGGAAGGGCTTCGCCCCGCACCCGTCCAAATGAGAACTCTAATACGCTATACAACATTACTATCCAATGGATTGACAATTAACAATTAAATATCTCATATAGTTTTAAAAACTCTTTGCAATATAATCTAAAAAACCTCACAAATTCATAATATTATGCAACATAAAGTAAAGAAGCAAAGTCTTAATAATATTCTATCTCAAAACCCTAATAAAGGGGTCAAATCCCGTTTGTACTTCACTCAATATATACTCCCCACCTTCCTTACATATAATATCATATATTTGTGTTAAGGAATCAAGTGTCCAACTAAATTGAGCCTTCAGGATCCAACTACTTATATTAAAGTAAAAAATCACTCTCACTATATAGTTATATCAATATTTGATATTAGAGACACTAAAGAAAAACATGATATTAATATAAAATAGATTGTGAACTCTAAATAGGGAAAAACATGAAGTGCTTCCCGTCGAAACCGATGCAATGATATATCTTTATACAGAAATCATACATTTGCATTAAGAATCAAGCGGCCAACTCAACTCCTCTTCCAGACTCCAACTTCCTTTAGTTAAATAAAAAATGACAATCGCTATATAGTTGTATCAATATTTGATATCAGAGATACTAAAAAGAAACATAATGTATTTATAAAAAATAGATTTTCATCTCTAAATATTGCAAATTAAAGCGTATGAATTTCTTCCCGTCGAAGATGATGTAATCAAGGAAATGTACAGATATATCTTCTCGTCAAACTAACAAACACCAGCAAAAAATTGCTCATTATTGCTGGTGATTTGGTTCCGTTCTCAAGTATCATCAAAACTTAGCAGACCGCAGAAAAATATAGAGAAAATTAGATTCATATTTTTTCCACATACCTATGACGCAAAAAGATAGTCTCATCATCCCGTCCTATATTGAGATAAATAAAGTGACAAAATATATTAAAATATTTAGATACATATTAATATATTTTTTAGTATATAAACATTATATAAATTTGGTTAATTTAAAATTTGGATACATATATATACATGCATATTTGGATACTCTAAAATTCTGTCACGCAAAAAACGGATTTTTTTTGAAGGGTTTTTTTTGAAGGATTTTTTTTGATTTTATTTGTGCAAGCATGCATGTTTGTAAAAATAATGCATCCTTATTGTAAAATATTTTATTTTTTTAATTAAATAGAATGAATAATATTGACGATTTGGCGACTCCAAAAATTTGATGATGCTACAATTAGATCTGAAAAATATATCACGATATTTAAGAGTAATGATCGTTTTAGCTCTGTGAGCTGTGCAGATAGCTTGGACGATAGATACCTTGGGAATTTATATGTTTCAAGGGTCTGCTGGTCTCATAGATTACATATGATCATATTGACGATTTGGCGACTCCAAAAATTTGATGATGCTACGATTAGATCTGCAAAACATATCACGATATTTAAGAGTAATGATCGTTTTAGCTCTGTGAGTCAAAATGCAGAGATAGCTTGGACGATAGATCCCTTGGGAATTTATATGTTTCAAGGGTCTGCTGGTCTCAGAAATTACATATGATCATACGGAGTATATAATCTATTGGTTTGGGATGAATGAGTGAGACATTCAGTTTTATGGGTGTAACAGTGAAACAAATATTTACTCGATGTATTGTATAATGGGAAATTTTTTCTCACTTAGGATGAGTATGCAATATAATGGTCTAAAGTAACCAACCAATGAAATAAATTTACTGGACATCAATACTAACAATCAAAAGAATAGTTGAGGGAAACCTTAAGAGTTACCCGAAGGATGATTTCTCCCTAATGGTATCACACAATACCGAAATATTAATGAAACAATTATAAAAAATAAGGAGTAGATTTAATCAACTACACTTACAAATTTGAAAAATCAAGCAAAGGAGATACAACATAGCAAAGAAGAAAATAGTTTTTTTGAATATAGAATGTGCATAATAGAGAAAAGAAAAGAAAAGAAAAGCTTCCTGTTAGTGTTACCTTTATGGAAGAGAACTTCCGAAAATCTTTTCCTGTTTGATTGTGTTAGTAAAAATATACTTCTTTAGTAGATCCAACTGAGTGGATCCATTTATTTAACTGGTCTCGGGTTAGTATTTATATGTCTAAAATCTCGGCTTCCAAGAGAAATATAGATTATATTTACAAACGTTAACCCGATTCAGTTAATTCTTATTATTTTCTTTCCATACTGTGCAGGGGATAACCCATGTGAGATGGGATTCCATCTTCTCGCCATCAAATAGAAATTTCTCGTGTTATTGCAATGAAAGAGCAAGAATTTAAAATGTCAAGGGAAACAAATAAACTCCGGAAAGATCAGTGGATTCTTTGACCATGAGGCATTTTGCACTTCAACTTTCATACGTAAGAATATCATAAACCCAAAATACTACTACTTTTGTAGGAGACGTGATCTTCAATACACATGTATCCAACAAATGATCTCAATAAAATCAATCTATCCTTGTTTTACCAAGCATCACATTTAATGTCCAGATGATTCACAAATGAAGAAGAAGTAAGAAAATTTCTTAGATTTAGATAGCTTTGTTTGAGAACAAAAAAAGAAGAAGTTAACCTTAAACTCTAAAAGTGGAATAACATTCATGAAGAAAAAAATCCTAATTTTAGAGAAACAAAATGAAAAATATCAACTTAATATCAACATCATTTGTTTAAAGGAAACTACGAAAATTTCAGGCATCTCGATACCATGAAGAAGGGCAAGCAGAAAATAAATAAACTTCCTATCCACTTGCGTAAACACGAAAGCTACAATTTGATTTTATATACAGAATATAACTAATTGTGTAACACATCACGAATGGATAAATCCAATAATATGCATATAACAACCACCATGAAACTTAACAGAGACTGTGAAGTCCAATCAAAATGAAACACGAAAACTGCAGACCTATTTTCTATATGGAGCACAACTAATTGTGTAACACATCAGAGATGGCTAAATCCTCTAATCAAATAATGATTTTCATTTTCATATATCATAGCATACCTAGCAAATCCAAAATACTACTGAGCAAAAGTGATTAGGACCGAAGATGTTAATAAAGAAATCTCCAAAAGTTAAGTGATGCAATTCATACCTTACATCAGCAGGTAATTCGTGATTTTAGAAGGCGGGGCACAAAAGATAACACAGGAGCATTTATACAATGTTTCCAAACCCCAAAAATATGGAAACAACCCAACATTTATCAAATCGACATTTTGTTTTTGTCACTGTCTGTCCGTATATTTTATATCTTGGTTGACCCTACATATCAATTCAGAATTTCATCAATTCCTGTTAAGGAAAAACAAAATTTCAACAATGCGGAAGTAACACTGGTAATATTGACCCTCTATATCCTTAATCACAAAAAAAAAACAAAAAAAACAAAAAAAATCCAAAAACCTATAAATTAAGTTTTCCCTTGTTACAAAATGCTAGGAGATAACCTACCAGATTTCGGGCATAGCCACATGCTAACATCGAAATCTCTGTTTTTTTTTTTCTGAGATGATAGAAAATGTGCGTTTGGAAGCTGTTCGATATCAATCAAGCTGTTTTGGTATACGTCTCGTATCCATATCGAACCACAAAAAGAAAAATATTAACCAACGCAAGAAAGTTTATGTGACCAAGGAAAAATTAACTATAAAATCTTCAGTTATACTATATGATTATTGTAAAATATATATGAAGAACTATCGCCACTCTCAAATTTTATTATTCAGTACATCAAAGTCATAAAAATAACACACCTTGTAAGATAGAAAAAAATAACTATTAAGAACCTTGTATATTCTTGTTGCTGCACTTGGATTTATTTCATCTCGTGTATGCTCTATAAATATGCCCGTTGTTGATTGGAAACGAATATTCGAAAAAAGCGATTGCTTAACTATAGTATTGATTTGGAATACGTATTTTTTGTGGTAACTAATATAATATGCAACAAATCAATCAAAACCCATATTTAGTAATCAACACTAAATCAAAGAGAGAGGATTACCGAAGCTGTTGTCAAAGAGAGAGGTAGCGCCGTTTACATTTCTTACGATGATCTACCAAAAAGAAAGAAAAAGATATCACAATCATGGATGAAACAACAAAACTAATACGATGAGTTTGCAGAAGACAAAAAACGTAAAAATAAATAAAAAACTTTCAACTTGTTCTTCAACGAAAAGAGTATCTTTCTTTTATAGAGAGGCGATGAAAAACGAATGTAGCTCTTGACCGAATGCTTTTATATAGAGATACCAATGACCAAACCCATAAATAAAACGATTTTTGGCCAGTATCTACATATTTTTTCGCAAGTTAAAGTCATAAAAATCACGACCCTATCTAGCAATATTTTTTTTACTAATGGTATATATTTATTTAAACATATCTTTTTAGTGCTTTTCAATGAACAATAAGAAGAAAATTGGGAAAAAAAATCGTAATATTTTCGATCTAATAATTACCTTTTTAATTCACAAAAAAACATTTATATGAATATTTATATTTTTGGATTGTTGTCGTATTTTTGGTTAACCACAATTATGGATTTTTTTTTCTTTTTATATCCTTTTTAGATATTTCATGTCCAAAACTAAGTATAAAAAATATATTAGTTATATTTTTTTTATCCTTCGACCAAAAATAAGTAACTATTAGATGTTGTTATATTTTAATTCAAAATACTCGAAATATAAATATAAATTTGATTTTTTTAGATATTCGAAATTATAAATATTAATTAATATAGTAATTTTTATATTTTGTTATACTTTATTTCAAAATAATCAAAATATAGATGTAAATCTTATTTTTTAGATAAGTATGTTGAGTTGATTGTCATAAATGTACGAAATTAATATAGTATTTTTTATTATTTTCTGGATTTTTTATACTAACTACATGAAATTATAAAAGATTAATATAATAATTTTTTTGTCATTTCTATATTTTTTTTCTTTTTTTTCCTTATGAAAGATTTTAAAAACATAAATCTCATTAATTTATCCATAAATACGTTGAATTGATTTTTTTTATTCATAAATGTAAGAATTAATATAGTATTTTTTTTTTCTGGATTTTCTATAATAACTATATAAAATTATAAAAAAAAAATTCCTTATTAATAATTAAAATGAATAATATCAAAAATACAAAATATTATACAAAGCTCTTGGTTGGTAACCTAGCAACAAGCTGGGCTCCAACACCCTTCTGAATAGCAATGCCTAATCTATGAAAAATAAAACTACCCACACCACTACTAGCGTCATTGCTAACCAAACAATTCTTCAGACGCTTGAAAAAACACAGAGTATCCTCCCCCAGTTCTCCTAAAGTAGTGAAAGCTAGGACATTCAAACCATGACCATGCGAAACACACTTGTCCAAATATTTGGTGTGTTTGCGTGAGACCGCATTAGATATAGCTTTTCCAGGGACGAAAGAGCGGACTCCTTCACCAGTGAAGGGAGAGACACCTGTAACATCCATACAAACATCTTTACCATTTTCCCAATTGAGCACAAGAATATCAGCAGGTTTCAAATCTTTGTCATCACCCGTCAGAAAACCTAGAGAGACTTCTTTACGCGCAGCACCCACCCAAACTTTGTAGCAAATGTCAGCGACTACATCACGAACATGGTCATGTCGAAACTTAGGGCCTATATCCTTAGCACAATGAAGCGCATGATCCCCAAAGATGTCCATTGGCTTGTTACAACTCGGGCATAAGCTATTCTCAACAAACAAAGGGATACCGAGACGATAGCAAAGCACAGCTCTAAAATGTCTCGGACTAAGGCACTGATTAAGCCCACTAATGGGGATAGCCAATAAATAATCTTGCGCATGCTTGACACGATTGCACTGCCACAAGGCGGAATCTCTTGCTGACATAGAAAATTGGTCTGGGATTTTCTTCTTAACTGCATCAAAATAAGTGACTGCCAGGGAGTGCATGGAAGGAGGGGCAGTATCATCGACACAGTATGTAGAAGGTAAACCACATACCTGAATAAATTTCTGAAGTGCAAAGTGATAAGCGGAGCCTTTGTCTGTAGATTATATTATATTATAAAAGATTCAAAAAATATAAATTATATTATTTTATTCCATAAATATGTTTAATTGATTTTTTTTTAATTTTAATCATAAATGTACGAAATTAATATAGTAGTTTTCTTTATTTTCTAGATTTTTACAATAAATACAGAAATTAATATAGCAATTTTTCTAAATAATGAGGGTCGTCCGTCGCGTGTGTCCCAATAATCCACCCAATCTACACCGCACATTGTCAGATCGACGCACCATATCTCACGAAATTTCATCCGACGAATACGAATGGTTTCTCAATTAGCCAATGAGAGCGTGAGGTTACGCTCACCAACCAATAGGAGAGAGGGTAAGCTCCACCAGTGCTACTTTTATTCTGGAGTGAGGGATGGTATTGAGTTTTTAGGTTGTTGATAAAGGATAGGGAGAAGATGGGCTCATACTAAGTAAGGTAAATGTTAAGAAAACTTCCTAGCCTAGCTACCTATATACCATATTCCAGTTCTCCTTTGATCATGAAAATCTCATAAAATGCAATATACTGATAAATATTTCAAAATTAGATTAACTTAATTAAGAATGAAAGTAGGACTAATAATACAAGATTATAAAAATATCATTATTTTATCTTTTTTTCAAATGAACATAGATTAATTTTCTTTTTACAAGTTCAATTTTATTTTAAAAAGAATATCATTTATTAGTTAATAAATTTGAATATTATGTGTATTGTAATTAGAAATAAGTCAAACGACAGTAATAAACAACAATTATGTACATATATTTATTCACTTTTATAAAATATACATAATACATGATATAAATACTTTAAAATGAGGTCGATTTTTTTTTTCAAAAAGCAAAAAAAAAAAAAAAAAAAAAAAAAAAAAAACCCCTCCTCATGATCAGCACATAGGCAAGGCAATAACCAAACTGGTGGAACAGATCACACCATATGATAACCATTATACTTGGCCAATTGGGCAAGCCCGTGAGCTACATTATTAGCCATATGGTTAACATAAATGAAAGATAGATATTGAAAATTTGGAATTAGGGATTTGATATCTTGAAAGAGGTGGTGAGTTCTTTGATCTCCAAAAAGTTCTTCTTGTTGATTTTTCCAATGATTACAGCGGAATCACTCTCAATCATAACATCTCTTATTTTCTTTTCAGAGCTATCTTTAGAGCATCCCTAATTGCAAATACTTCCGCTTCTTCAGTAGAGAAACACATTAAATTAGTTGATTCGGCTGAGATGAAAGAATGGTCTGAATCTCTTATTATTATACCAATCCCCCAACCGTCAAATTAGGACTCCATGCACCATCTGTGTTGATTTTAGTCCACCCTGTTGGTGGAATATGCCAAGAAGAGTCTGTAAGATTTGTAAATGTTGCAGCCATTCTTTGAAGAACAAGAGTCCTATTAGAAATCACTAACATCGATTTATCTCTTTCAATTCCATGATAATTCTTGGTTCTTCTTGTTTATTATTGTGAACTATACCATTTCGATTAGCCCAAGTGGACCAAAGCAGGCAAGCCATTATGGGGGAAGTTTTCCGATCTGCCAGAAGAATTCTTATACAGATGCACTTGAAGCCAAAACCTAACCCATTGCTGAAACATATAGTTGTCAAATTGCTGGTTTAAATATTGATCATAGTCCATACCCCAACAATATTTTTGCAGGTCACTAAAGCATACATAATGGATTATGTTTTCATCTTATATATAGGGAGAGATGATCAGATATATGTATGTAGTTATGAAGAATCATCATCACTGGTAAAGCTCCTTTTAGAGCCTTCCACACAAATAATTGAACTCTTGCAGGTTTGTTTAATTTTCATACATCCATCCATCCATAAATTAATATAAGTATTATCACCACTCACATTAAGCACTGAATAAGCTGATTTAATAGAGAAGATTACATCCTTAGATTGTATCCAGATTCTTTTATCACTAGACGTCCCAATACTTAAATGGATTCGTTCAATCAAATCTTTGGAAGGTTGATCAAACACAACACTCATTTTACTATATCCCAAATTCTTCAATCCTGATTTATAAGATCCATCACCCTTAGATTTTTATCAGGCATAGTATTAGCTTTTGGAATGGCAGTCCCTTTTCCATGGATGTAGTTGCCACACCAAGGGTCAATGAGGTCAAGGTTGAGTATTATCAATCTTTGATGAGAGTGGTGTGCCGTTAAACGGAGATGAACCGTAACAAATACCTCAGATGGAAGACCAATCTGGTCAGAGACCAATTGCAGTACCATGATAAAACATGGGCTTCTCCTATCGAGCTTACTTCTCATTTCAACATGGGCTTTTCCTAAGCAGGTCGAGCTTACTTTTCATTTCTAAACGAGGAATTTAATAACCGTTTTTTTTTTTGGGACCATGGATTTTTTGTGGGGGTCCATGGTTTTATTTTGGGTAAGACATTAGAAGTAAATCTAGGTCACCCCTTATCTAGATATTTATATTAATGCCTAAATTACCCTCCTGATTAATTTTGGGTAATGATTAGTTAGTGTTAATAATAGTTAGTGTAATGATTAGTTAGATGATTAAGTTAAAGATAATTAGTGAGATTAAAAAATCAGATGGGTTTTTTTTTTTAAAGAAGTAGAATTATTGAGAGAGAAAAGTTAGAGAAGATGAAGAAGGAAAACATGAAAAACGATGGATTTTACCAACCACAACGGGAGGAAGGGTATTTGGGTACCCAGGTAAGCTTCAAACTTAGATAATGTTGGTTGAATTGCTCCAAATTTTAAAAAAACTGTAAATTTTTAGAGTAGATTTGGGCTTGTTCGGTTACCTTATATGAAGAACAGGTTACCGAACTCATCTGAAAGTGTAGTTCGATTACTTTTTCCAAACACACAGGTTACCGAACTAGCTCTTTAATGGAGTTTTTAGTCGTTCGGTTAACAGACATGTTACCGAACTTTGTTTATAGGATTTACAGAGTAATGTTCGGTTGGTTCGCAAACTTTAACCCAACAACATATCTAACTGAACTCCACATGTATGAAACTGGTGAAGAGTTCGGTTTGTCAAGATTTTTTGCGAACAAACCGAACATAGTGGGACAAGTTCGGTTAAATAGAAACTCAACATAGTAGGCAAAATAACACAGTTCGGTTACATTGGAATTTCTTTTCTTTTTTTAATATGGGTAGAGTTCGGTTAGTAGATAGTTTTAGAAATTTTTGCGAACCAACCGAACAGAGTAGGCAAAGTTCGGTTAAATCATAACTCAACATAGTGGGAAAAATAACACAGTTCGGTTACATTGAATTTTTTTTTTTTTTTTTTTTTTTTTTTTTTTTTTTTTTTTTTTGTATTATGGGTAGAGTTCGGTTACTAACTAGTTTTAGAATTTTTTGCGAACCAACCGAACAGAGCGGGAAAAGTTCGGTTGAATGAAAACTCAATATAGTGGGAAAAATAGCACAGTTCGGTTACATTGGAATTTTTTTTCTTTTTGTAATATGGGTAGAGTTCGGTTACTATATAGTTTTAGAAATTTTTGCGAACCAACCGAACTCGCAGTTCGGTAACCTAATTTTAAATCCTATTGAACCGCATTGTTCTTCGTGTTCTTCCTTTCAGGAAGTTCGGTTAAGAAACTAGGGTTTTTGTGAAACGCGTCCTAACCGAACAAGGCACTGTAACTTCCATATGAGCCCTATTTTGATTATTTCTATTCAATTAAAAGTAATGGGGTTTTGATGATTTCTGATTTGCTAGATGTGCTAAATCGGGACCTTTTCCTGGGAGTCTTGGGGTTTTCTTTTGAAGAACCATTCTTATACTCGATTTGGGGAAGAAGAGAAGAACAGGAGAACAATTTTCTCCTCAATTTTTTTTTTGTGCGTTTTTATTTTTTTCGTGCGGCTAGGTTTAGGGATTCTTTTGTTTTTGTTTTAGATTAAATTAGGGACGGTTATTAGGTTAGGGTTAATTTTAATTATGATAAGGGGCAAATTAGTAATCTCATGATTTTAGGACATCCCTTAACATTGTAGGGTAGGTGACCTAATAAGACCATGATCCCCCAAAAAAACCATGGTCCTTAAAAACTGGTTCGAATTTAAAGCGCTCACATGACGAGGTTGCAGTGAAGGATCTTACGAGAGAAGTAAAGGTCGATCTAGCCAGCTCAACATCCTGTTGACGCCCCCGAGAAAGGAAGGCGTGTGTAGTTGTACTTGTCTCCACTCTACCCAGCTGAGTGTAGAGTCGCACCCCTACCTAGCTGATTCCAAAGCCTATTTTAGGCCCAATTAAAGATTTTAAAAGTCAAATTTTGCTACTTTGCATCCGTTAAATGTTTTATTTATAGCCAAAGCAGATTTTTGCACCCAACTTATAAATCTTGGCTACGACACAAAATTCGTGTGACATACTATTGTGTGCCAGACCCGTGGTGTGTCGTGCTGTACATGATGTACGATGGATGTTAACGTATGGTTGTGCCATAAAAATGCCGGCACGGCAAACTTTGCACATCAAAAAAGGAGAGCAACTTTACCCGTGAGGCATGTATAGTTTGTACAACGTCTATTCACCTTCACAAGATGTGTATTTTTCTATATCTGATGTTTTACGGACCAAAATAAACAATCCTGTTACAGGGGCGGAAGCTAATAGGATCAAAAGGGTTATTACATGGTAATTTCAAGTGCCCTTTATCCAAAAAAAATTGAAAATGACTAAGTAACCCTTACATAGTTTAGTGTTGATAATCTAGTTTAGTGATGATAATCTAATTTAGTGTTAATGATTAAGTTTCACTTATGTTAACTTTAAATCAAAACAAAATCAGATTTTTAGAGTTAAAAAAAAAAAAAAAAGTTTAGAGGAGAAGAAAAGAAAAACTTTTGTGATATTTGTGAAACCCTAGGTTTTGATTCACTCAACCAAAATGAGTGTTCCAGTGACAAATTTGAGATGGGTGAATCTCTATATGATAGAGAAAACAAATACTACATACCTCTTGATGGAGATCCGGATATGGAGTATTTGTTAGATGGTAGAGATGTTTTAACCCAAAGTGAAGGTCAATCTCAATCAATCGAAGAAATCAACCAACAAAGTGAAGAACCAGAGCCTGAAATTGACCAGGTATACTTCTAAATTAGTTCCCATTAGCTTTTTGTCGCTCAAAATTATCTAAAGTACGTAAAAAAATAAAAACTTTTAATTTTTCAGAAGAACTTACGGTTGGAATTTTGCTCGTGACCAACCGTAACTCTTAGTTACGGTTCGAAAAATATCGAATACCAACCGTAACTGGTTCAATTTGGGGGAAAACCCAATCGTAATACCAGTTACGGTTGATTAGGTCGTTCAGTCGTTACCAACCGTAACTCTTCATGTGCATGGCAGTATTTACTGCACTATTTACGGTTGGTAATCTGTAAATCGAAACGAACCGTAATTAGTATTACAGTTTATTGTAGAATTTTGGTTCTAACCGTAAATTACTCTGTATGTTTTCAAATTACTTTTGATTTATTTACGATTTGTAAGTAGATGATCGATACCAACCGTATGTTGGTTACGGTTCATATTGGATTATAGTAAACAACCGTAACCTATGTACGGTTCGTATCTCCTCTTTCGTTACCAACCGTAACTCCATATATGTTGTCATTTTGTTGCCTCGTTTACACTAATGTGGGTATATTATTGTCCAGGTCGTGGATGTACCTCCCCTAATGGATGAACAACCTTTAGCAAATGAAGTTCTCACCGAAGATTCTAGCTTTCACTATTTAACCGAGGAGACATGGAAGGAGAAAGAAGATGCAAAGAAGTGGACTAGAGAACGAGGCAAGTTTATTATGTGTATCATAGTTTGTAATGGTACCACTAATGAAAGTAGCTTTCAAATGGTTTGCGAGTGTAGTGGACAACATAGAAGTCACGCAAAAAAAAGGTACCGTGCACGAAGCAAAGACAAAGAGGAAGAATACTACTTTCACTAAGAAGACCCGATGCCCCTTAAAGCTTCAATTTAGAAGGAACGTGGCAAAAATGTGGTTTTTGGAGAAAGTTGTATGCGGCCGTCATAACCACCTTATACCGGATAGTTTGCTAACACACCCTTATGCTGGACGCCTTACTGAAGAAGAAGAGATGATCGTAGAGTTAATGACACAAATTCGTATGAAGCCCATTGATATCCTCGCTCACTTAAAGCAAAGAAACCCACAAAATGCTTCTACTTTGGCTAACATCTACAACACAAGATCAAAATTGAAGAATAATAAATGGGAATAAAGGAACGAAATGCAACAATTAAGGCATTTGGGCGAGACGCATAATTACTCGGTTTTCCATGATGAAGATGAGAAAGGACGAATAAAACATCTTTTATTGGCTCATCCTGAGTTTGTAAAGTTGGCACGGTGCTCTCATCAAGTGCTTCTAATGGATTGCACATACAAAACCAACAAGTTTGAGACGCCGTTGTTGAACATTGTCGGGCAAACTTATACCAATGCTCCTTTTAGTGTTGGTTTTTTGCTTCTTGAAAAATGAGCTCGAAGATAGCTATATGTGGGCATTAAACAAGTGAAGTTATTCTACGTAGAGGGATTTACTCCAAAGGTGATTATTACTGACAAGGAACAAGCTTTGTTGAATGCAATAAAGAGGGTTTTCCCGGAAGCTCATAACCTTATTTGCACGTTCCACTTGTGGAATAATATTGAAACTAAGTGCATGCGCATTGTCCGTCCAACCAAAAAAAAACGAAATGGATAGAATAAAGAAACTACCTTTACATCAACAAGAGGAAGCCAAAGAGAAATATAAGAAGGATGACAAGTTGGCGGAACTAAAATGGGATAGTTTCAAAATGGAGTGGAGAGCCTTGACACATTCTATCACCGTGGATGAATATGAGGATAGAGCTTGTATGTTAGTGGCTCATTGGAAAAGAAGTTATCCAAGTGTTGTGAAGTATTTGTTGGATAATTGGTTGGATCCGCAGAAAGAGAAGTTTGTAGCGGCGTTCACTAACCAATATAGGCACTTTGACAACCAAGCTACAACTACGGCGGAGTCATCTCACAATCGGTTGAAGAAGAAAATTCATAGTTCTAATGGTAGGTTAGTTAAGTTATTCAAAGCCATGCATGCGTATTTCCGCCGAGATCAAGATACAGTTACGGAATACAGAGTCTTTTGGAAAAAGCCGAAGTAAAAAACACACCAAATGGTTAGAAAATTCGTGGCTAAGGGGAATTATATTTAAAGTTTCGCACCGCGTAATTGATAAGATAATGTATGAAGTACAACATTTTGAATTGGGGGATTATGAAGAAGAGTGTGTTTGTCCAAACATGACAAGTTTGGACTCCCATGTCGGCATGTTATAGGCACTACCAAGACAAAGTGATCCCGATTCAAGATATTGATCCCTTTTGGCAACAATTATCATTCCATGAAACAATAGTTGATCATGATTTTGGAGGAACGTTTGCCAATACCGAGATTGGAAAAGCTCTAGCCGAGAAATATGCTACACTAAGCCAGGGCCAAAGGCAAATATGGTTGAGTAACTTGAGAGATTTTGTATATCCACAATTTAGGTATGATATCAAGGAACCACCAAAGGGGAAGAGTGAGGGGAGGCATCCTACAAAAAAAAAGAGGTACGCAGGAAATAAAAAAGCAAGGGAATTGGCGGAAGAATCAAAGAAAAGAGATCCTTCGGATTATGAATGGCTGAGAAAGGAATATGAAGCGGAGGATGAGATGGAAGAGGATGTTCAAGGTAGAAACAAACGAAAAGAGGATAAGCGGATAAAGGAGAACCAAGCCGTCGAAATGTACAAGAAAAATGTATCGAGCTTCCTACTCAAGAAAGTGCAACAAGCAAAATTGATGTTAAAGGAAAAGGTCCGGTATTTCGCTCCAAACAACCACAAAGAAGCAAAGTTGTTGTTAAAGGACTTGATGTTAAAGTTAAAGGTTCCTATGTCGGTTCCGAGGTTTCCTCCTGTTTATGGGTGAAAACTATTCCTGCCGGATTTGGTAATTTGGGGTGTGTGGATGAGGAATGAATCTAAACCCTAAACAAATGCACTGCGCGGTGAGTGCTTGTGATTCGAGAAATCAATCTGTACAACTCTGGCCTAAACCAAGAAATGGCCGTTCCAGACTTGCTTCAGTCACAAAGTGAAGGAGATGGGGTTGATCTTAGGGAGGGAAGCGAAGAAGGTTTTGAGATTGTGAAGGTGTAGGCTTGTTTATGACTTGTAACAGAAAGCTGAACTGGCTTGCAGGGTGTAAGCTATCGGTTCGGTGTTTGAATACGATGGTATCAACACTTGCCTCATTGTCCGGACTTGTTCTCGTTGTTTTTGTAAATAGGGAGGAGAACCTATTTATACAAGTCATTTGAGCCTTATTCACGTCTCTCGTGGGAAGTGGAGGAAGTGGAGTGATGGAGTAGTGGAGTTGTGTATTAGTGTTACACGACCCGGTCTTGCCCACTTCTCCTGTCATCTCTAACCGTCCATGACTTCCCGACACGTTCTTGTGATGGCGCGTTGCACGCTGCACGCCGTAAACCGCCGCACCAATACCCCAAAGTATGTATCCCCCAGTTTGTGACATGATTGATGTCTCGAGTGTGTGGATCATGGGACCCACAGAAAGTAGCATGTAATGTTAGACTAAATAACTAAGTTATTTAGGAAGTCGATACTTGTGAAGTATCGTGTGTATTCTATGCAGGTACTGCATCATGGTGTGGTAAAGTGACGGGTGGTGATCACCATGACGCCTCACTGACCAATTAACTCCTGACCAGGGTTGTATAACCAAGCCGGTGAAGTTGGACGGACGAGATGATCTTTGAGACACTCATCTGCGGCGTTGATGGAATTAGGGTTTTTGAAGAGGTGCGCAAGCATCACTCTTCAGCTTGGTCGAATCCAAGCTTGGGATACAATTTTGACAGGGCCGATCGTGCATGTGTGTAGACGACATGACGGTGTAGGCGCCCATATCTCATTGTCTCGTGAAAGTGTGATCTGGGCCACTCAATTTGTCCGGCGAAGTTGAGTGGTCGAGATCAATTTGCAACAGAAATTTGGTGCCGCAGAAGCCGCGCATCATGTCAGTTTTGGGCGCGCGTTCCAAGACGACCAAGCTTGGTCGGTCTTGGCCGATCAGCCCGGCGTGCATACGGTGGGATGGTGTATATACCCGTACTTCATCGTCCCATAGAAACGTGATCTGAGCCACTCAATTTGTCCGGTAAACTTGAGCGGTCGAGATCAGTTTGTGGTCGGGAAGTGTGACCACGCCTAGCTTGGGCATGCAAATCGAGGTGTAGAGCCAAGTTTGGTCTTGGCCGATCGGGTGTGGAGATAGATGGGTCCACGGTGGTCATGTTGATACGCACCGGACCTGCTTAGTCTAATCCTGGACCCTTCATTCGCGCATGAGAAAATGGACGCTCGTGATTGTTCAAACCCTAATTAGGGTTTCACCGATCGTGCGTCATGCCTTGTTTGGGCACACGAACTGGAATGACCAACTATAGTTGGTCATGAACAATCAGTCAGGTATGTAGGCGGGCCCACGGTGTTTGTGTTGACATGCTCTGGGCCTTTTGAATCTACATCTACACCCTCCATTTATGCCTGCGAAGATGGATGGTTGAGACTGTTTTGCGATACATGTAATGTGCCGCAAACCCTAATTTAGGGTTTTTCGTCCATACTGCTTTGGCTTGGACTGTTTGGCAAGCTATGCCACCCCTTGGGGAGGCCGACCATGCAGGGTCCGCGTTGGGTCGGTGGTGCATATTCCAATACCTGCTTGGGGTCATGGATTCAATCTAAGCCATCCAATCATGCTGGTGGAGTTGGATGGTCATGATCGTTTCGAGACTGATATGGTCAGTTCAGGTTCAAATATGCTCAATCGGGCTAGTATAACACACCGAGAGTTGTAGCATGTATGGGTATTTCATACATGCTTCATTATTAATGCTTGGAGATTCGTGTTGCTCTGCTGAGAACAACACTCAGTCGTCATGCCGCACCGGTAATGAGTACAGGAAATACAAGGCTGGTCATGCATTAATTAATAATGCTGTAAATTCACAGGGTATATGGGATTGTTGCTACATACTCCAACCTGGATGAATTTTGTGTATTTAATTCACAGAATACTGGGATTGTTGCTACATGCTCTATTCTAGGTGAATTAGTAAAGTGAAGAAGTATTCATCACTTATTAATGGCTTTATCTTTTGCAAGATGTTAGCGCATAATTTTGGTTTTTACAATAATTTTGGCTTTTACAATTTTAGCCTAAAATGAAAATCCACCATCAACATTAAGTCCCCTGCCTAGCACATAATGGTTACGCTATTGTGGGGTAGGCATAAGATGGTGACAAGTTTGACAAAGCTTATGAGACAAAGTTAGATGTTACCAGGAGAGACGGGTCATCCTGTCCTTGGAGCATGTCACGTTCAAGAGGCGTCCAGGCGAGTGTTCCCCTAGCATGATGTCGGTCTTGCCTGCTTCGATGGACTCATTACGCCTGTTTCGTTCGTGGGGCTCTGCACCGCTTGATCAAACGTGGGCTTGATGTGCCTGTTTTTGGTTAATCGTGGGTCCGCTGCGTCTGCTTGATCGAACGTGGGACCCGATGTAAGCATGCTTGATTCGAACATGGGCAGATGTGCATGCTTCGATCAAACGCGGGACCACCGTGTACATGTTTCAAACGTCGGCCATGTCCTGTGCCTACTTTGACAGTATGTTTGATGTACTTGCTCGAGTGTCATCTTGCTACTTCGACCAAACATCGACCCAGCTAGCTTGACTAAACACCAGACTTGATGCTTTGACCAAACACCGGCCTTGCTGTTTGCTTTGCTCGAACGTGGGACCCTATGTGAGCAAGCTTTTTTTTTTTAAATGAACCTTGTGTGCTCAAATGTAAATGTGGGTCCTGTAGAAAGCGTTGAAGCAGCTTCTGGAGCAGGACCGGGAGAGCGTTGAAGTGTTGGAGCTGAAACGCCTTCTTCTGGAGAGAGAGCTTTGATTGGGGACGGCTGTAAACCGCTCGACCAATCTGGGGCTGGGATCAAGTGGGACCCGCCGCGTGCCTGACTGAACGTCGACCCTGTGTTTCGACTGAAAACCGGCTTTGATGCGTGCGCCTGTTTTATTCGAATACCAGCTTTGTGACTTTGATCAATACCAGACTTGAAACTTGAGCAATACCGGACTTGAAACTTGAGCAATACCGGACTTGTGACTTGATCAACACCGGACTTGAGACTTGATCAACACCGGACTTGAGACTTGAGCAATACCGGACTTGTGACTTGATCAACACCGGACTTGAGACTTGAGCAATACTGGACTTGTGACTTGATCAACACCGGACTTGATACTTGAGCAATACAAGACTTGAAACTTGAGCAATACCGGACTTGTGACTTGATCAACACCGGACTTGAGACTTGAGCAATACCGGACTTGTGACTTGATCAACACCGGACTTGAGACTTGAGCAATACCGGACTTGTGACTTGATCAACACCGGACTTGAGACTTGAGCAATATCGGACTTGATCAACACCGGACTTGAAACTTGATCAATACCGGTGTTTGGACCCAATACCAGCCTTGTGTACTCCAACGTGAATGTGTGTTCTGTCGTGTGTGACTACACATCTCACGCTTTTTTATACAAGTACTGACTCATGTATTTTATCGTAGAATGAAGAAAATAACTCCTGTTGATATGTCTCCTGGGGATAATGCTGGTGCCAAGTCAGGAGGTGTTGACAGCTTCAAAGATATGCCGAACATTGATGATGAGTTGTTCACCGCGCCCTTTCAACTATATGAAAATATCTGTTCCACAAGATAAACCTTCTCCTATCGACTTCAAGGTTTTTCATGCTCCGCTGGGCCCTCATGAAGGATGGATGAGACATATGTTGAGCAATGAGTACATCAAAGATAACTTGACCAGAGCGCAGATTATTGATGCAACTTGAGTGTTGAAACGGCTCGAGAGGATGTTAAAGTGGTTTCTGGTGCGAACATTGAGGTGGATCCTGGAGAGAGTGTTGAAGAAGGATTCTGAAGCGAACGTGGGGCCCGGAGAGAGCGTTGAGGCGGCTCTTGAATAGACCATTGAAGCAGCTTCTGCTAGAGGGAGCGTTGAAGTGTTAACCTCTTCAGTTCGATTTACCCTTGCGAATTCCATGCTTCTTGACTGACCATCTCTCTCATGTTGAAGAATTCCTTGAATGACGCTGAAGGAACTTCATGCTGAGCCTTAGTCCCCAAGCGTGGTTTACATGGTTTGTTCGTAGTGGTTGTTTTCGAGCCAGATATGGAATATCTTGGACATTGTTTCATCATTGTGGGAGTCGTGCATGTGGTACTGGAGTTGGAGTTGACGGACGCGCAGGATGTTGTATCTAGGTGGTTTTCCTCTTGCTGCTTCAGGGAACTGCTTATAGAAGGCTGAAGGTTGTATCGCCTGTTGGTGAGATATATGCCCCTACAAACATTATGAGGCTCTTCATTACCGGCAGTCCTGGTTCTTTCTATCATGGCATATGTTGTTGTAGATGAGCGTTCAACAGCTCAAGAGGATGACCAAAAGCACGGATTCTCCAACATAGCATGATAGACATGTACCACCTATCCGATAAAGTGACTCGCCCGGATCTTGTTCGACCACTGTCTGATATAGTCACTCACCCGGATCTTGCTCGATATGACGCGTGGACATCGTTATCTTCTTGAGGCTGCTCCCTTGAGGTATCGACTCCAGTGTAAGATTGTCGTCATAGAGCGTTGATACGTTGCACCGAAATTCTTTAAACCCAATGGCAGTATGGTATAATAAAAATTTCCGAGAGGAGTTCGAAAAGCTATCTTACTTGCATCATGCTCGTACATCCTTATCTGGGTTGTAGGCGCTATATCCATCCATGGAGGAGAACATGCGTGTCCGCTGGTTGCATCTACTAACATGTCGATGTTAGGTAGAGGAGGATCGTTTTTGGAGCAAAGCACTGTTCAAGTCTCCGAAGTCTATGCAAAGACCTAATCTATCCATTTTCCTCGTGTCTGAACTACAACTATTTAACCGACTTGGATCCAGGTAAGACATGTAGATGATGGGTGACCAATTTTCATCTAAATTCGGCATTTATTCATATCTTCAAGCGAATATGTCCTGGTACTCTTTGAGAAGTTCCACGAGCTTCGTGCGTTTATCCGTACACAAGGTTGAGCTGATGGAGATAGGCCTAGGAGATTCCTCAACGATTTCAATCTCATCAGTTGTGGAGTTGGTGCCATCTTGCAGGTGTTGTGGAGCATCTAGCACTTGTTCTTGTGGTTCGTTGATGTTGTAGCATTCCATTGGGTGGAGAGACTGGTAACAATCTCCCCGCTAATTGATAATGGCAAGTGTCGGTATACCGTTTTCCCTTTCTGGTCACGAATCTCCACAAAAGTTCGTTCCCTCTTCGTGTGAACGTGGGTCGTCGCTTCACAAGATGGAGAAGAATGCTTCGTCAGCAAAGATGCATAGTGGGTTTTAGCCCTCAATGATGCAAGCCGGTCTTCTTCCTGAATTGACGCCCACGTGGGAGTGGGACGCAACGAACTTGTCTGATTCTTTCCGCGGAGCTTCTCCCGTATGTGCTGGTTTGGTTTCCCTCGAAGTCCATCATTGTGGTAGGCTTCCGTACGACCTTGCCTGGGAGAACCTTGGATGCCCTGAGAGTCTTGAGAGTAATTACATTCGAAGACGCTCCTGTGTAGATAAGGGCCGTCTTGAACTCTGAATCCTTGATGCGTGCGGTGACATGTAGGGCACGGTCGTGACCTTCTTCTGGTTGATTGCAGCAAAACGTCTCCGCGCGCTGATTCTTCGAGAGGTGTGAAAGTTCGCATAAACTTTCCACTAGAGAAACCGATTCCCGATCCACCGGCCTCTGGTTCATAGTGAAACTATTGACTAGAGGAGGATCGTTGTGAGGATCAGTCCCCAGTGTAGGAGTCTCCATGACAGGACCGCTCATATCTGATGTCGCTTCTTTGATCGGGTCCATGGAGGTCCGCGCCGCTGAAGTACCTTCTCCGGTGCGTTGAATACGTTCCTTTTTTGCTCCAGGGGTTGTCGCGGCTCTTGTGGCAATCGATCAATTAATGTCTTAAGAAAAGTGAGTACCTCTTTCTGAGTTGCGGCCATATCCGTTTGAGTCTTAGCAAGAACTTCCTGCTTCTCCATCAAGTCTGCAATGGTAATGGGGGATGGTCCTCCTCTCGTCCCTCCGGCTCCTCGTCCTGATGAAGGAGTGGAAGTTGTTGCTCTGGTGACTACCGAGGGTGTTACACTTGATGAGATGCCGGGATTTGCGGCTGCTCTGGCTCTGGTGATGGGAGGTGTTACACTTACTGGAACATCTCCTGCTACGCTGGCACTGGTGGTAAAAGTGACGGCTCCATAAGATGTATTGACCACGGTAGCTCCACCGACAGGTACATCGACACCGGGAGTGTTATCCACACTAGCTCCATCAGAATTGATTGTTGATCCAGACCTGAGTTCTACCATCTTGAAATGGATTGATGATTGAATTGGTCCTAAGATCTACCCTTTTTGAAATTGATAAAATTGAATTGGATTTTGAAGAAATTGACTTTACAAACCGAGAGATTAACCTCCCACTGTGGTCGCCAATTGTTTATGGGTGAAAACTATTCCTGCCGGATTTGGTAATTTGGGGTGTGTGGATGAGGAATGAATCTAAACCCTAAATAAATGCGATGCGCGGTGAGTGCTTGTGATTCGAGAAATCAACTGTACAACTCTGGCCTAAACCAAGAAATGGCCGTTCCAGACTTGCTTCGGTCACAAAGTGAAGGAGATGGGGTTGATCTTAGGGAGGGAAGCGAAGAAGGTGTTGAGATTGTGAAGGTGTAGGCTTGTTTATGACTTGTAACAGAAAGCTGAACTGGCTTGTAGGGTGTAAGCTATCAGTTCCGGTGTTTGAATACGATGGTATCAACACTTGCTTCTGTTGTCTGGACTTGTTCTTGTTGTTTTTGGAAATAGGGAGGAGAACCTATTTATACAAGTCATTTGAGCCTTATTCACGTCTCTCGTGGGAAGTGGAGGAAGTGGAGTGATGGAGTAGTGGAGTTGTGTATTAGTGTTACACGACCAGTCTTGCCCACTTCTCCTGTCATCTCTAACCGTCCATGACTTCCTGACACGTTCTTGTGATGGCGCGTTGCACGCTGCACGCTGTAAACCGCCAGACCAATACCCCAGTATGTATCCCCCAGTTGTGACATGATTGATGTCTCGAGTGTGTGGATCGTGGGACCCACATAAAGTAGCATGTAATGCTAGACTAAATAACTAAGTTATTTAGGAAGTCGATACTTGTGAAGTATCGTGTGTATTCTATGCAGGTACTGCATCATGGTGTGGTAAAGTGACGGGTGGTGATCACCATGACGCCTCACTGACCAATTAACTCCTGACCAGGGTTGTATAAACTCGGTGAAGTTGGACGGAAGATGATCTTTGAGACACTCATCTGCGCGACCGTTGATGGAATTAGGGTTTTTGAAGAGGTGCGCAAGCATCACTCTTCAGAATCCAAGCTTGGGATACAATTTGATAGGGTCGATCGTGCATGTGTGTAGACGACATGACGGTGTTATCTCATTGTATCGTGAAAGTGTGATCTGGGCCACTCAATTTGTCCGCGAAGTTGAGTTGTCGAGCTCAATTTGCAACAGAAATTTGGTACCGCAGAAACCGCGCATCATGTCAATTTTGGGCGCGCGTTCCAAGACGACCAAGCTTGGTCGGTCTTGGCCGATCATCCCGGCGTGCATACGGTGGGATGGTGTATATACCTGTACTTCATCGTCCCATAGAAACGTGATCTGAGCCACTCAATTTGTCCTGTAAACTTGAGCGGTCGAGATCAGTTTGTGGTCGGGAAGTGTGACCACGCCTAGCTTGGGCGTGTGAATCGAGGTGTACAGCCAAGTTTGGTCTTGGTCGATCGGGTGTGGAGATAGATGGGCCCACGGTGGTCATGTTGATACGCACCGGACCTGCTTAGTCTAATCCTGGACCCTTCATTCGCGCAGGAGAAAATGGACGCTCGTGATTGTTCAAACCCTAATTAGGGTTTCACCGGTCGTGCGTCATGCCTTGTTTGGGCGCACGAACTGGAACGACCAACTATAGTTGGTCCTGACCGATCGGTCGATCGGGTATGTAGGCGGGCCCACGGTGTTTGTGTTGACATGCTCGGGCCTTTGAATCTACATCTACACCCTCCATCTATGCCTGCGAAGATGGATGGTTGAGACTGTTTTGTGATACATGTAATGTGCCGCAAACCCTAATTTAGGGTTTTTCGTCCATACTGCTTTGGCTTGGACTGTTTGGAAAGCTATGCCACCCCTTGGGGAGGCCGACCATGCAGGGTCCGCGTTGGGTCGGTGGTGTATATTCCAATACCTGCTTGGGGTCATGGATTCAATCTAAGACATCCAATCATGCTGGTGGAGTTGGATGGTCATGATCGTTTCTGAGACTGATATGGTCAGTTCAGGTTCAAATATGCTCAATCGGGCTAGTATAACACACCGAGAGTTGTAGCCTGTATGGGTATTTCGTACATGCTTCATTATTAATGCTTGGAGATTCGTGTTGCTCTGCTGAGAACAACACTCAGTCGTCATGCCGCACCGGTAATGAGTACAGAAATACAAGGCTGGTCATGCATTAATTAATAATGCTGTAAATTCACAGGGTATATGGGATTGTTGCTACATACTCCAACCTGGATGAATTTTGTGTATTTAATTCACAGAATACTGGGATTGTTGCTACATGCTCTATACTAGGTGAATTAGTAAAGTGAAGAAGTATTCATCACTTATTAATGGCTTTATCTTTTGCAAGATGTTAGCGCATAATTTTGGCTTTTACAATTTTAGCCTAAAATGAAAATCCACCATCAACACCTCCCAAGATAGTTCAATAAAAAGACTTGTTGGTAAAGTTGGTGTTAAACAATTAGCAAGGAACTATGAAAAGAGTCTGATGGTTGAAAAAAATCCGTCAAGTGGTGAGAAGGAGAAGGAGACGATTCGTATAAAAGGAGTGCCTAAACCACCACCTAGAGATGAGAACGGTCGATATATCCGGAACTATTATATTCTCTATGAATATTACCTTTTTTCTTTCCCCGACTTTATTCATGATTATATCAAGGCCACGGATAATGTTCTGATGGGAATTATGGTTACCACGTCTTCGTGGATCAATTTGGACCCTTTGAAGACGCGAAAGAGTGGAATTGTGACCAAGTTACTTATGTAAGGCAAAAATGTTTAATGGAACTACGTGGTCACCTCGACTTCTATAAGCCAATGATGAGAGTTGAAAGAAATGAAACTGATGCGTTGTTAAACGAGATCTTTGCAAAATGGGAAAGGCGGTTAAACGAGAATAAATGTTTGACACGCGAATATTGGATGCGCATGCCAATATGTGGACAACTACTCACCAACGCATTCAATTGCGTTATTCATTTAATCTCAAAAGATATGAGTTTTACATTTGCACCAACAAGAATACCGTTTGACGAAGATTTGTCAACAACAAAAACAGTTGTCATGGGGCACGTGCTAGGAGACCATTACATCGGCCTCCGATTGAAAGAAGGAAGCCCATTACCTCCATTGAGGATGAGATTTGATTGTGACGGTGAACTCCCAAGACATGGTGCAATCGATTTGAGGAAAGAATTGAATTATGGAAGGTCATACTATTGTCGAGGCCAACCCAATTCATAGTTACGATGATGATGAGGATGCGTAAATGTTGTGAAGGTTGGCGAATAACATTTTATATTTTGTATTTTGGTATTTTGACTAAATGTGATGTGATTAAAAATGACAATATCATATCTATTTGATTCACGTTATGAATGAAGTATTTTGTTCAATTTATATTGTTCTTAACAAAAAATCCAAGTAGGTTGAGCTAATTTGATTAGAATTCCAGATTTTAGGGTTATTTACGGTTGGTAACAAGAATTCCATTACGAACCGTAACTACCTTCTGAAAATGCGGAGTCTAGCAACCACACCCAACAATTCGTTTGGCAATTTGAGAGGACTTACTCCAATAGACTTTCTAGAGAATCAACTATACATTCAGACTCAGTCTAGATTAAAGTATATCAAAGAGTTTAATATTTCTAACTCTTAATTCAATCCACAATCAGCAAATAGAAATCTGCGAGCCCGATTGAATATAAGAGGAGTAACTTGAACGGTACCAAAGACCAATGTTCAAGTGTCAATCAATGTAAATCAACAACCAAAGGTTGGATATTCTAATTGATTGATCATAACGCACAACCCGTGATATTCAATTATATAACAAAATATAATGCGAAATAGAAATAACACAGACACCAGAATTTTGTTAACGAGGAAACCGCAAATGCATAAAAACCCTGGGACCTAGTCCAGATTGAACACCACACTGTATTAAGCCGCTACAGACACTAGCCTACTACCAATTAACTTCGGAATGGACTGTAGTTGAACCCTAATCAATCTCACACTGACTCAAGGTACAGCTGCTCTCCTTACGTCTATGATCCCAGCAGATACTACGCACTTGATTCCCTTAGTTGATCTCACCC
This sequence comes from Papaver armeniacum, assembly GCA_023531295.1. NCBI lineage: Eukaryota > Viridiplantae > Streptophyta > Magnoliopsida > Ranunculales > Papaveraceae > Papaver > Papaver armeniacum. The sequence continues at coordinate 222,471 of JAJJWW010011499.1, read as the reverse complement.
ACAACCAAGAGTTGCTACGACCCAAAGTCGAAGACTTGATAGACAAATCTGTCTCACACAGAAAAGTCTATAGGATTGAATAAATCTGTCTCCCACAGAAATAGCCAAGAGTTTTTGTTCCGTCTTTTGATAAATCAAGGTGAACAAGAACCAATCGATAACCCGGACTTATATTCCCGAAGAACAGCCTATAATTATCAATCACCTCACAATAATCTTAATCGACTAGCGAAAGAAGATATTGTGGAATCAAAAACGATGAGACGAAGTGTTTGTGATTACTTTTCTATCTTGACTATCAGTGTTGATGGTGGTTTTTAGTTCGGGGTCAAAGTCGTAAAACCCTATTTTTAGTGTTTGTAATCCTGCAAAGGAATAAAGGCTGTTTGAAAGTAACGAGTTCTCAAACCTCTTTACTTATACATGTATTGAACAACTCGATATATATATGAAATTCATTCAGAATGGTGCGCATAGTAGCAATCCCAAATATTCTGTGAATTCTATTTTATGCCAACATTATTAACTAATGCATGATTTGCCTGGTATTGTTCCATGCTATGTTCCCAGCTGAACTCTCAATACCGACATGACATGGCGATCAATGTTCACTCTCAGCAGAGTAGCATGAATCTCCCGAAGTGCTAGTATTTGGATCTGCACAGAAATACTCATACATGCTACATCTCTCTCTTTGACAAAGAGATCAACGCGTTCACACACTTTTTAATTAAAGTTAGTGTGATCGAACATATATTTATTCCTTAAAGAAAATCTAGACTGTCAATATCAGTATCAAAATAATCACGGACGCACGATCTGGCCGCGAGATTTAACAAGCTTAGGCTACTCCTAGCAGAACTAAGTAATCACCATAGTGATCACCGGCGGGCCCACTAGTTCCCTAGTCGATCGACTCCCATTCCCTCAGCCACAAGTGTTTCGAACGCCGACCCCAAACATGGGTGATCGCGCTGTATAAAATAGCTCGAACGACCCGAGACCGTTTAAAAGAGTCTCAAAACGTATCACGACCGTCCAACTTTGCTAGCCTGGTTGGACGACTTAGATCTTCCTACAAACGATTAAGGAAGTACCGGCATGTTTATCGGCGGACCAATTTTCCCCTTTGACAATCGACTTGTTTGCGGCAAGCCTATAGGGCGCTCAACCGCTTACCCAAACTCGAGCAGGCACGCTGTATTCAAAACCCTAAATTTGGGTTGTGGCAGTTTACAACTGTCGAAAATCGATCGTGTTCGTCTAACTTAGATAGCCTAATTGGACGGCTTAAATCGCGTTTCAGATAGTCGAGGGGGTGCACATGGGTCCATCACTGGCCCAACTTTATCCTCACTTGATCGACTTGCTCGAGGAAAGTCAATAACACGCCAAATCGTTTGATCGAACAATGGTAGATGTGGCTGTTTTAAAACCCTAATTGGGGTTTACGGCAAGTACGGGTCGAACCACGGAGACTTGTGGTGCTCTTAAGGTGATCTTATGGCTTTCTAAACTGATTTCAAGAGTGACAATGTGACAACAGGGATTTGTGCCGATACGGCTGAATTGTAGTGAAATGAACCTAAACTAAGGTATAGACAGTGACAAAAAGGGCTTGCTAGGTCTTCAAATCCACCTCTGAATTCCTACTATGTGCTCAACTAGTTGAGTGTCTTGTTCCTATGCCAGGTAAGTATAAAGTGTCAATTTTTACCACCTATTTAGGGAGTTTCTCCTAGTGATAACTCAAATAACAGCTAAGGCACTAATCCTAAGTACTAGTTGTCTAATTAAGCACAACTAGTCAGGGAATTAGTATTAAAAATAGAAGCAAGAGCTGAAACACTCTCAACTCAGTATTAACCTAACTACAGTGCATCCATGGCATTGGCATGCACTGTGAGAGAAAAGGGTTGAGGTGTTAAAATTGAAGCTATCTTGTCAATTAAGCACTCAAGAACAACTTAACACAGTTAAACACAATTGGGAATTAGGGTTTCATTGAAACCCCAACAAACTAAATTAAAACATTAAAACTGCAAATAACAGCAATTAAATCTACAAGGATACACTGGCTAATCCAGGCATACCTCCTAACAACATCATTCATCTCTATTTATACATGCAACAGATTCAACAAACCAAACCCTAAATTACTTTTAAAACAGAAATTAAATGCAACCCATACTCTGAATTGCTTCTCCTCTTCTGTCACTTCGGCTTCAGAGCTCCATGTGGGGTTGTTGGTTGAATACCCTAGTTCTAGTTATCTCTGATTTAGTTTCTAGGGTTGGTAGAAACTACAAAAGAGATATCTAGACCTAAGGAGTGGGAGTAGGTGGCTGCTCTGATGGAGTTGGTGTCTGTGGAGTTTGGTCGGGAGATGGGTTTTGCAGAGCTCTGCTCTCTGTCGGGGTGAGGGAGAAGAAATGAGTTTAGGGTTAGGCTTTGGGGTTTATATAGGGGCTATGCTGTGAAGCGGTTACATCAAAGCTCGATGAGGAAGGCGCAGCGAGCGTAGGATCTTGCGGGAGAGATCTGAACGGGCGAGGGAGAACTGAGGCGATTTGCTGTTGGGCGAGTGCATCAAAGAACGATGTGTAGGGAGGAGCGACCGTTGGATGTGGCGAGTGAAGATCTTAACGGCTCGGGATGAGCGGGTTCGATCCGGTCGTGGGTAGCTCTAGCTCAAGCCTATGTCTTGAAGATAAGTTGCTACTTGTTCGCGCGTGGGCTTTGGCTTTTTCTGCTTCATGGATGCTCGACTCCACCCTTCGCTCTTTGGCTCTCGATTCTCCGAGCTTTATTTACTACCTAAAAACACAAAATTAATTAATACAAATATTTATTCTTGAAAACAAAGAAAACAAAAAAAAAAAAACGTAACTGGGATAATATCTGATTTCTAAGCGCAAAAGATGAGTAAAATGCCAATAAAAAGGTGTATAAATATGCACTATTTGGCACTCATCAAATACCCCAAACCTGAATTTTACTTGTCCTCAAGTGAAACAGTTAAGAAATCCTAACTATACCCCCTGTCGCAGTCTCTCGAATGCATTTAGCGTATGCACTAAGCCTTTAAACCCCCAGGTGTCCCTAGTGGACGAGTTGTAGTCTCGTGAGGGTTTACCAGAGGTGTACCCACAAAACCTTCTCCAATTTCAGAGTGTAAAAGAGTCTCAAGCCTCCAAGAAGCTATGAGGACATAGAGTTTCTGCATACTAGTAACAAGAAGTTAGAACTACTAAAGAACGCATTCTCATCCTTAAGTGCTGAGCGAGAAGTAACCATACCATATGAAAGAATTCGGATTCGATTGTGATCATAAGTCTCAACTTCTGCCTCACCATTAGGGTTTTATGATAATTGCACTCAAAAAGATCGCTTTTAGTCTCTCATGTGTGCAAAGGGAATAAAGAGAGAAATCTTGCACACGTTGTAGGTAAGAAGGATAACCTTCCGAAATAAAATCTGAGACTCCACGTAGTGTGGACACAAAGAATCTTTTTCTGATGATCTCTAAGAAAGGAAAATCAACCATTAGCAAGGGGTGGGAGTACTCACTACCTTCTCACCCGATCGGCAATTAATATCACTCGATAGGGTGTAAAATACATCCTATTTATTATCTATTGTTTATGCTTTCTTTGCTATTTTTCTTGTGAATTATGTATTTTACGCATGTTTTGAGTTTTGTAGCTACTTTGGAGTCACACGGAGGAAAAGGAGAAGAAATCACCATAATTTAAGCAAAAAGGGCAAATTTGTCATTTCCTAGACGAACACTATTTGGAGCCCAACCAAGGTTAAGGGGCAACTCTATTTGGAGGAGTATTAAACAAAGACTAGCTGTGGTTAAGGGGCTGCCAATTGGGTGGCCCTTATCCAAAGATGTGTGTTGTTAGCACCCGATCCGGGGTGGTTTCTAATTTAGGTGTAAACATCCACCCCAATCATTCCCAACCCTAAATTGAGACGCCCATTTCTCAATCAATCATCTCGCAATAAATTGAGAAATGAGAAACAAAAGCAGCCATGGCTGCTGTTGTACTTGAAGAAATAAAGAGAGGAAAGGGAGAAAGCGGCTGCTGTTGCCAAGAGAAACAATCGAGAAATTGTGAGACGAAATCTTGAATTAGAGCTAAGGGGTTTGTCTGAGAAGATGCAGATGATGATGTTCTTGAAGCTGAGAAGACCGATATGATTCAGAGGAAATAGAAATGGTGGTATTTGGGTCAGGGTTTGATTCAACAAAAGAGACAGGGATTAGAAGTTGTAATGGTGATGATTGAAAATGGGTTAAACTCGGATTCAATTTCGTGCTGATTGGAGATCGATTGCTTGGTGGCGCTGTTGAAGAACAAGGTTGAATTGGAGGAATTAGTGATACTGTGAAGATGAAATGGGTTGAATCTATGAACATAGGAGAGAATCAAGGTTTATTCAAGATGGGTTTGTGTCGGTGGTGTTCTTGATGATTTCAGAAGCTACAGAAAGGGAATTGATGGTGCTGATTATTGTGAATTGGGTGTTGCTGCTGCAGCTCTTGGTGGTTTCTGATAGGGTTGTTGTTGCTGTTGGTCCTGAGCTAGAAGGAATTGATGTTGCTGTGATTGAAAAGAAAATGGTTACGAGTTGAGTCGAATTGAAGAATGGTTCATGGGTGAAGCAAACGCAATTGGATGAATTCTGACTTTAGGGTTTGTGATGATTCCGTGTTTGAGGTAAAGATGAATTGAAAAGCAGAGATTGCAGGCGCTTCGGACAAGGCAGGGAGATGGATGAAATCAGAATAAGAAGAACAATTAGAAGATTGGTTCTACGGGAAACAATCAGAGAGTGAGGGCTGTTTTGCAGGTGTATGTGAAGCTGCAAGTTGCAGGGAAAATTGATGATGCTACCATTGTTGCTTGCCAGGGAGATGAAGATGGTGCTGGTGCTTAAGCCAGAAAGGGTGGAGTTGTGATGCAGATTGGTGTTGCACTGAGCTACAAATGGAATTGGTTACAAGGTGTTGTGATGATGCTTGATGAGCTCATTGGGGCGGTGTGCAATGTGGAGTTCAAGATGAAGCTGCTTTAGATGTATGTCTAGGTTTGCAGAGAAGTTTACAAGAAGAGAAGACGGTGTTGGACAGAGATAATCACAGACAGGCAAGGTTTGCTGGCAGTAGGAATTCGACAGTGAGAAGTAATTGCAGATGGTGTTTCAGCCAGGATTACAAGAGAGGGCTCAAGAAGATGTAGTTGCTGGTGGTTTAAAGTAGTGATGAATGGAGGAATTTGAGCTTAGATTGCAGGCCAGAGTATAAGATGAATAGCCATTATGGCTGGGAGCAAAGCAGTGATGCACCATCCTGGTGCAACACAAGAATTTACTGCAAGATAAATGGCTTAGGCCAAGTGACTCGGAGTCGACTGGTCCCGACTCGGCCCATATTCGTACGGCAACTCCTGGTCGACTCTGAGTTGACTCAGCCGAATTGGATCGTTGACCGCTGACTAACAGTTGACTGACGGTTGACCTGTTTGACCCTTAGTCCTAACGGAGGACTGACGGAATATTCCGACGAGTATTCTCTTGACGAAGAAATTTCCAGGCGGCCGGGGTGACGTTTCCACCAAATTCGGCCACAATCCCGAGTTTCCGGCGAGCCAAAATTTCCAATTTTCTATGGACTTCTCTCAATGGTGTGAAGACTTGGGCTAGGAATTGGATGGAGAATTGGACTCAAATTTGGAAAGAGAAGGTGGAAGAGTTGAGAAGAGCTTGGATTTGGAAATTGAATTGCAAAAGAAAAGGATTCTACTCCTTAGAAGATTTGGAGAATATTGAAGCCTATAAATAGAGAAGTTTTCTACAACTTCTACACATCTTTTACATATCTCTACACACACAAGTCTTTTCTTTTCTTATTCTTTGTGTGAACTCTTTAACATGAGTAGTTAATTTTATTGATTGAGGATGAATTCCTAGTTCTTAATATGATTTGAGTTTTTGTTTTTAATTCTATCTTGAAGTTTTCACATGATTATCGTTTGTTTTTACTAATAGGAATGATCTTAATGACATTCATGATTGATTGATAGATTGTTTAGAATGCATGCTAAATTGATTTGTTAGTTTAATCTAATGCTAGTGAAAGTTAGGAGATAAGTAATCGTTTCTTGACTCTTTACATAAGTAGCAAACACGAGACCTTGCGGAGGGATTCCGTGGAGCAATTGTGTGTAGAAACAACGCTAGAAAGTGAACCAAGCGAACCGAGTTTAACTACTAGTACTAAACCTAAATTCATAAATCTTAATGCATTCTGGGAATTACATCTTGTAAGCGGACCTCAAGGTGGTTCTTTTTGAATAGAATCTGATAACTAAGCGGACCTGTTACTCAGTGAAATTAGGGATTTTGGGGCTAGCTAAGCGGACCTGCTATCCTACGGTTGGTGATAATTTGTGACTAATAACAAGTAGAAAAGAACATAACTTGATTCATTGTTTCGTAACGAAGAAGGATTCCTTGATCTTGTCTCTCTTATTGCTTTCAACTTTACCTTTTAATTGTTTTGTTTATTTTCTTTTGCTTTTTACACCCCCTTTCGTGACAATTTTTACAACTAGAATCTCGTGCTCTCGTGGGATCGACCTTGACTACCCTATATTACTTGTTAATTAGGTAGTAAAGTATTAATTAATTTGTTGTGGTACGACACGCATCACTCTCTCTCATAAGAACCATAGAAACGTCTTCAATCTTCGGTCTTCGGTCTTCAATTGTTGATGACGAACTTCTAAACTTCACAAAACTTGACAATTTTTAACTTTTCTACTCAAATTCCTTGTTGTATGGATTTTTTTTTGAACTCTTCTTTACCATGGTGGTAGCAAAATAAACTACAATATTTTTTTGATTTTTGATTTTTTTTTTTTTTTTTTTTACAAAAAGTGAAAATAAAAATACAAATAATGAAATAACTAACTCCATGGACAAAGGACTTTATCACTCAATTTTTCCACAACTTGTATTGTCTTAATTTTATAAATTTTATTAATTCTCATCCTATTTTCTTTTCTTTTTCTTTGTTGCACATAAACCTTGGAGTATATCAATTTTTCTTTCAATATTCTCGATGATGCTCTGCTGGGCGACTGCGATGATATGTTTCTATTGGTTCTGTTGATTGAGAGAGAGAGTGATGCTAACTGCAAATCGGTATTTAGAAGAAGTTTTCATCTTTAGACGTCACCCTCATGATTGACAAAAACTAGCACTCAAGAGATCAAAAGTAGTGCTGAAATTGGTGCGAAGTTGGGTAGCTCACCATTCCTACCCTAATTTACGTACGGTGACACACACTCTAACATCTTTTCTAGAAAGTTGCAAAAATTGAAGGTTGGTGCCTCACTTGATGTAAAATGGGTAGTCTCCACTATGGGTGATCACAATTCTACTACCGAATATCTAAACAACACCTAATTCGCCCTCCGGTATGGTTAAATCCAACTTTAACGCTCTAATCAACTAAGAAACCCGATTGTGTTCTCGGTACTTCTAACTTCTCGTTATTTCGGTCGAAAAAAAATTCTCTATGTAAACATAGCTAGAAGCATGCTAGTGACTCTAAAATCTCTAAAAGTTGGAGGTTTTTAAAAAAAGAGTTTTGAATTTTTTTTTTTTTTTTTTTTTTGGAAAATTAAAAGATAAAATAAAAGACTAAAAAAAAACTCTAAATGCAAATGCACCCCCAAACCTAAATCAAACATTGTCCTCAATGTGTCGACATATAGAAAAATTTTAAACAGATCACATACCGAGAGAACTATCTTTGAGAAGAGAAAAGGGAAGAGATTACCGGATGTCGGCGGGAGCACAGCTTAGAGCTTCACTAGTCAAGGCTAGAATCCAACATTCTCCGTGGAGATCATATCGGATTAGCATAATATATGTGCAAGAAGACTCAACCGATTCAAGAAAAGAAAATTTAACAAGTCCTACTGGATATATACAATGAAAATTCACCATAAACTAACAATCTAAAGAGTTGAGGATCAACCCAATAGAAAATATATACAAACATCAACAGCCTTACACGGATATAACATGAGAGTGCAAGTAAGACTGCAGATGTGAAGGAGTTTCCCCCAAACCTAAACTTGTGAACAGGTGTGTTTGTGAGAACAAAATCTTGCAATTTTAAAGGTACATCATGCAAAAGGTCTAACTCGAAATGAGTTTTGCTAATTACAGACTTGGTACATACACAGTCCAACTGTGGCTCCTTAAGAGTGTTATACTTTGATGCAAAATAGTCCAAGAGGACTTGGGAAGCACAAAGCTCTAGGCCTAAGTTAGGCATTTTTAGAAAAGTTGGTTTTGCAATTTTGTGACAAACTACACCTAGGTTGGGTGAAGGAGTTTCAATTTGTGACTCAAGAGAGGTTAGGTACATCCAAGTTATTTTCATGTATAAAATCATTTGCAACATCACACACTTTCCTAAGATCGGAAGTGGGTAAATCATGTTCATTTTCACAGGATAATTCATCAATTTCCATGTCAAATTCATCGGAGGAAGCAACATATTGTGACATGGGCGGAATCGACACAAAAATAATATTATGATCCAAAAGAACATTAGTGTCAACAGAAGATTCATCCTTTCTTAAGTCACAAACAAGTTGTGTGCATGCTCACATTCACTGAAGAATTTCACAAAACTAAGCTCATAGTTAAGATCACATGTATGAATGTTAGAAGAAGTATCATTCATAGGGTTCACGAGAAGAGACGCCTAACGTCTACGAACCAAAAGATTCCATCATATTTTCAGCATGCACATGCTCTTCTAACATATCATATTCATCATCATCATCATCATAGCAAAAATTCATCTCCCCATTCAAAATTGTAGCATTTCTAGTGTACTCATTTACCTCTAGATTAGGTTCATATTCGGTGTATGGTTGTGCAAAAGGTTCACTAGAGAAGGGATGCTCAAGACATGTTGCTATGTGGATGGTCATGCATTGCATTCATTTCAAGCCTAGCATTTTGCTCCATGAGTGTTTCCATTATTGATTGCAAACTAGGAGTTGGGGGAGTATAAAATTGTTCATCTCCCCACTGTGGTCAATGATGCATGTGTGCGGGTTGATTATGGTCCCAATAGTTGCCAAAGATAGTCACTTCTAGACACTTCGTACATTGATTACCATGGTTTTCCCTAGACTGTCTAAAATTATGCAAAATATAACGAGTTCTCGGCAGGGTGGTCTAAGTTACCACATAATGTACATGCATAAATTTCATATTGCCTAGAGGAATTAGATTTGACAGATTGCCTTTCTAAAGAAGATAATCGAGCTTCTAATTGATCTAAAAGTGATGACTGGGTATGAGAAAAGTGTTCATTTTCAACTTTGTGGTGGATGATGTATGTGATCATAATGATTAGGGTATGTGAGGTCGTGGCCCGGAGAAGGCTCATAAAATTCCCTAAAATCATTATGGTATGTGGGGAGTTCATACGTGGAGCGTGCCCGTAAGTTTCCTCTCTAATGGATTTGGTTCCATCCCGGATGCGGACCAAAATCCGACATGATTTATCAACTCAAATTGAACTCAAAGTCTAGTTTGGTTTATGTGGGTTTTGTTTGGTTTAAATGGGTTTCATTTGGTTTTGTTGGGAGCTTTGGTTTATGTGGGAAGCCCAGGTTGTTGTGGGCTCAATTTGGTTTTAGTGAGTTTTGGTTTGTTGTTTGAAGCCCAAGATTTGTGAAACTGCACAGCCCAGTTGTGTGCACAGCCCAACAGATGTGGGCTTAGTTTAGTTTAAGCCCAGCAGCAGAGCCCAGGTTAGGTAGAAGCGGCCCAGCACAGTGAAATTGCACAGCCCAGATGATGTGATGTGGGCCTAGTTTTTGCTGCACAGCCCACTATATGTGGGCTTAGCTGTTTAGGGTTCAGCCCAGGTATGTGGTTTGGTTTATGTGGGTTGGCAGCCCAGTTTGTTGCAGTTGGACAAGTTGGACAGTTTACACCCCAACTGTGTGGGTTTCAACTCATGCGGCCTTGGTTGTGTGCACTCAATGATTGCACAAAATTTGGTCAAGAATAGGTGCACGATTGTGCAAGTCAGGCAATGCACAATGCAGCACAAGTTTTTGCAAACTCACATCAAAAAATGACAGCACAGGGTAGTTCAAAGCACGAGCAATGCAAACTCTAGAAAAGAAATGACACAAAGCACAAGGGGTTCAACAGTTAGCTTCCACGGTGGTAGCTCAAAGGTATGCTACGAGGCTCAACGGCCAGGGGCTGGAGCTCGGGGGCGATTGAAGGTTAAGGGCTACAGAGCCAGCGGAGCTTGTTATGAAAGCGGATGCATACAAAGTAGAGCATAAGGGTTTAATTGTGACAAAAGCCGGCGGCTCAGCATGCACAAGGTTTTCACAGGGTAAGCGCAGATTACACTAACCCACAGGCTTCAAACTTACAACATTTACTCAAGTGTTATAGAATGGTCACAAAGTCCAGAGGTGGAGCAATATGCCGCAAGGTCTCTAGCCTATCATGCAAAGCAGGGAAGCTCCACACTTGCTGCTTCAGGGGGCTAGCAAGGTGGAGATGGTTCACAAGGCTCACAGGGCTCACAGATTCACAAGTGCAGTTTAGTGCAATGTAATAATATTCTCAGCTAGCACAAATTCAACAGCAAATGAAAATAGCTTTCATACACAGGTCAAAGCATTCACAGATGCAAAAGAGCATGCTCAGGGTTGATAAAAATTTGGCTTAAACTTGCAGCTTCAGGGCTGGATTTGAACACATGGGTTGCAGGGCATACGTGGCATACAGGGGAAGTTTAGGCTTACCTCAAGAACTGGGCTTTCCGTTGGGTTGGCTCAGCTTTGCCACTTGCACTGCTAGCTCAAAAGAGAATTCTCGGTTCTCAAAAATTACATGATTTAAAGCAATGGAGCAGATTTGCGGTATGAGAAGCGCCTAAGTTACAAATGCAAATGTGCACTAAGAGATGCGAGATGTTACGGGGCTAGTGAGTATGGCGGCTAAATTACGAGATGCGAGATGTGCACTAAGAGATGCAAGGTAAAGATGCGAGAAATGGAGAACTTAACTGAAATGTAATGATAAAATGCAGTGGATGATGCAATGCAACAAAAGAAAACTAAATGCAATGGTAAAACAAGCTAAGTTGCACTAATTAAAGAGTGAAAGAAATAACACAAGGTGAATATGTACAAGGTGGGAAGCGGTAAAGAAAAGCCGAAGAACAACGGGGCACACGCCTGCCAAGTCCCCGCAGCGGCGCAAAAACTTGATAGGCCTCGGAATGTGTATAAATTTATGGCCTACGGTGATAACCGCAAGTGCACGGCGTCTATCGGAGACGCGGCAAGTGGGTCGAACCACGAGAGACTTGTGGTGCTCTTAAGGTGATCTTATGGCTTTCTAAACTGATTTCAAGAGTGACAATGTGACAACGGGGATTTGTGCCGATACGGCTGAATTGTAGTGAAATGAAGCTAAACTAAGGTATAGACAAATGACAAAAAGGGCTTGCTAGGTCTTCAAATCCACCTCTGAATTCCTACTATGTGCTCAACTAGTTGAGTGTCTTGTTCCTATGCCGTGTAAGTATAAAGTGTCAATTTTTACCACCTATTTAGGGAGTTTCTCCTAGTGATAACTCAAATAACAGCTAAGGCACTAATCCTAAGTACTAGTTGTCTAATTAAGCACAACTAGTCAGGGGAATTAGTATTAAAAATAAAAGCAAGAGCTGAAACACTCTCAACTCAAGATTAACCTAACTACAGTGCATCCATGGCATTGGCATGCACTTTGTGAGAGAAAAGGGTTGAGGTGTTAAAATTGAAGCTATCTTGTCAATTAAGCACTCAAGAACAACTTAACACAGTTAAACACAATTGGGAATTAGGGTTTCATTGAAACCCCAACAAACTAAATTAAAACATTAAAACTGCAAATAACAGCAATTAAATCTACAAGGATACACTGGCTAATCCAGGCATACCTCCTAACAACATCATTCATCTCTATTTATACATGCAACAGATTCAACAAACCAAACCCTAAATTACTTTTAAAATAGAAATTAAATGCAACCCATACTCTGAATTGCTTCTCCTCTTCTGTCACTTGCTTCGTAGCTCCATGTGGGGTTGTTGGTTGAATACCCTAGTTCTAGTTATCTCTGATTTAGTTTCTAGGGTTGGTAGAAACTACAAAAGAGATATCTAGACCTAAGGAGTGGAGTTTGGTCGGGAGATGGGTTTTGCAGAGCTCTGCTCTCTGTCGGGGTGAGGGAGAAGAAATGAGTTTAGGGTTAGGCTTTGGGGTTTATATAGGGGCTATCTTTGTGAAGCGGTTACATCAAAGCTCGAAGAGGAAGGCGCAATGAGCGTAGGATCTTGCGGGAGAGATCCGAACGGGCGAGGGAGAACCGAGGCGATTTGTTTGTTGGGCGAGTGCATCAAAGAACGATGTGTAGGGAGGAGCGACCGTTGGATGTGGCGAGTGAAGATCTTAACGGCTCGGCATGAGCGGGTTCGGATCCGGGTCGTGGGTAGCTCTAGCTCAAGCCCATGTCTTGAAGATAAGTTGCTACTTGTTCGCGCGTGGGCTTTGGCTTTACTGCTCCATGGATGCTCGACTCCAATTCTTCGCTCTTTTGGCTCTCGATTCTCCGAGCTTTATTTACTACCTAAAAACACAAAATTAATTAATACAAATATTTATTCTTGAAAACAAAGAAAACACGTAACTGGGATAATATCCGATTTCTAAGCGCAAAGATGAGTAAAATGCCATAAAAAGGTGTATAAATATGCACTATTTGGCACTCATCAGTTCTGACAACACACTTCTGCCGCAAAGTGATCACAACCACCCATCTTCGCCAGCCTAAACGATCCGTATAGATCTAGATTCAAAGGCGGTCTTGAAGATGTTAATGTGATCACCGTCGACTCACCTTTTCACATGACCGACCGACCTATTCAAACTAGGGCTCAATTCCTCGAAACGCTCGCCCAAAGAGGGGTGGGACACATGGTTCTTAAACCCTAAGTTGCATCAACGGCAGTATGCAACTGCCGTAAAACATCTCGTCCATCCAACTTTACCAGCCCGGTTGGACGACGTAGATTTATTTTCAGCAAACCAACAAACTAGCATGGCAATCACCGGCCATCCCTCCTCCACGAGCAATGATTGACCAAGTGATGGTGTGTCCGTAGAGCCACTAAACGATCACCCAAAGGTGGTCGATCATGCTACCTCCTTTAAGACGCTTATCAGCGACTTATTCAATCAAGCTCTAAAACAACGATGCTTCATACACATCGATTAGTTTGAGATGCTTAAAAGTTATGCTTCACATGCATCAAATACATACGATATTTTATGTGGGCCTCATAAACGACTTAGTTGTTTTACCTAATAACACCATATTCTATTCTCCGCGGCAAGTCCCACGACTTGACCCATTCACTCGAGACATCAAACATGTCACAAACTGGGATGCTTAATGGGGTATTGGTCCTGGCGGTTTACGACGTGTGGCGTGCAACGCGCCCAATATGAGAACGTGTCGGGGAAAGGATGACGGTTAACAACGATGAGAGTAGTGGATGAAGATGTGACCACGTGATGATCACCACTTCTTACACGGCCCCACTACTCCACAACTTAACTTCCTCCACTTCCTACGAGATCGGGGTGACGCTCAAATGACTTGTATAAATAGATTTTCAATTTATTTTGAAAAACAGAACACAAGTGTTATCAACACAAGTAGCCAGAAACCATTTTCTGATACGCAAGTCATAAACAACCACACCTTCAAAACTCTGATCTCAAACACCTTCTCCGCTTCCCTCCTTAAGATCAACCCTTCTCCTTCACCTTGTGACCGAATTGAATCTGGAACGCCATTTCTTGGTTTAGGCCGAGTCTTACAGTTGATCTCTCAAACCTAAAATCATTCCCGTGTTGTTAATTTGTTTAGGGTTTGAATTCGTTTCTCATCAACACACCCCAAATAACCAAAAACAAATGAGAATCGCTTTTACCCCAAAATAATCAAGCGACCACAAAGGGAGATTAATCTCTCGGTTGCAAGATCAATTTTCAATTTCATTTTCAATTTTCTCAAAATTAAAGATGGTGGATCTTAGGTTTGGATCAGCGACAAATCCCGATGTTACTGGCGCCGACAACACCCCCGTGTCCACATTCCTGCCAGTGACACCAATATACCGCCTACCAGCACAATCAACATATCTCGTGGCACTACATCCTCAACCATCAACACCGGCGGCACAGGAAGCATTCCCTTAGGTGTGACACCTCCAATCACCAGAGCAAGAGCCGTTGCCGCCGCCCCCAATGTTTCTTCGAGCGTAACGCCCCTGGCTGTTACTAAAGCTACTACCACTCCCTAAGAGAGACTGGAGGAGCCAGAGGAGGCCAACCCCTATCACCATTATCGATTTGATGGAAAGACAAGAAGTTCTCGCTAAGGCCCGTGACAGACATGGCTTCAACTCGAAAAGAGGTACTCACTTTCCTCAAGACGCTAACAGAACGATTACCACAAGAGCCGCGTCATCCCATAGAACCAATAAGGAGTACCTTCAACGCTTTTGGCGCAAGCACTTCAATAAGGCGTGCATTCATAGATGAGGAAGTTCGTGTCGGTCCCGAGCACTCTAGAGAAAGGAATCAACCATCCAATTTCATCACGCGTGAAGATCTAGAATGACTTATCCAAAATCGAGGCAAGGAAAACCCGGTAGACCTGCACCAGCATCAACCTCCGTATCCTCCTGATGTGCAAAGAGTTCCTCTCCCGAGAGGATACTCCTCCCTCGCCTCTTCCTTTATGATGGTACTTGTAACGCTTCGCAAATACATTTCTCGTTTTACGGAATCATTGTGAGAGCACGAATACAATCACGTCCTCCGCTTTGAAAGAGTTCTCAAAGTCGCTTCGGAAGAGCATACACTGCTACAACAACATCGCACCAAAAAGAATATCAAACTGTTGTGAGATGGTCTCCGCTTTCTACAAAATGTATTTCTTGATGTCCGAGCAAATCACTTTCTGGACTTGGGGAGAATGTTTCAAATGAAACAACGAGCATCCAAATGATTACGTCAAGAGATTCAGAATTCAAGCTTTAGATTTTCACGACCCAAATGTGACCGAACAATAACTGGTGGAATCGTGCATTAACTGTATGGTTCTCATCTATCGTGCTTTACTGGAAAACTCAGTGCTTCCGGGCGTTCTCCATAAAGTCGCTAAATGATCGGCTACGACCGCAAAAATCGATTTTAGAAAGAGCCTGACCGTCGAGGTGAGGATGCACGAGAAACCCGAGGAAACAGGCATCTTATCACCAAGAAATACAAAACTGGACCTTCTGTAAGCATGGTAGGTGAAGGAGGGAAGAGGAAAGCTCCAGCAACGGAGCAACAACCCAAACGCGCAGCACCAACGCATGCGACTCCATCCCGGAAAGCCACGGCTAAGACTCCTGAAGCTGGAGATGCTGCTCCAGACTTCCCACTTCTAATAGATGAAGTCATTGAAAATCTGGAAGCATGGATTCAAGATGACGCAATCAAGCTACCTCCTCTCAGACGTCCGCCCACTAAAGAAGAGATGGCAAATCCCAAATATTATCGTTATCACAGGTTTTTCAATCACCCAACTAGTGACTGCAACAAGTTGAAGCGCATTTTCAAAGAGAAGGTGGATGCGGGAGAACTTCAATTAGGAAATGAAGGAGTCAACAGAGACCATCTTCCTGTCAGGAGCTGCATGATGTCTGGGGACTCCGTCCACAAGACAGTGCAGTCGATGATGGAAAATTTATGTGAAATTATTTATTTCTCTAAAGCACAGCATCAAGACATGTTTGGAGCTCTCAACCGTATCGTATCAGGCAAGCGTCTGATTTCGATTAAGGAAGCCGCTCCCGAACCCCAATCCTTCCTGGGAAACACGAGCTGTAACTGGGGACTCTTAACCATCGCTCATTTAAAGGATGTTGAGTTTGACAACACGCTAATTGATGTAGCATCCGTTTTCAATATTGTCACTATCAAGGCCCTGAAAGCTGCAAAGATTTCGAAGCAGGAAGATGTTCATCACCCAACCATAATTAAAAATTCTGAAGGAGAATCTAGAGACCATGGTTTTTAAAAGCGTACGCTTCGCTTCAAATTTTAGCATTTCGCTCCGAAGCGGTCATGTGAAGCGCATCTTTCATGAAGTGTACGCTTCACGCTTTAGAGCGTACGCTTCGCTTCAAATTTCACGCTTCACGCTTCAGAGTTCACTTCAAATTTCAGCATTTCGTTTCGAAGAGGTCATGTGAAGCGCATCTTTCATGAAGCTTTAAAATTTTCGCCAAATTTTTAAAGCTTTGAAAAGAAAAATATGAATGTTTTAAGGGGGAATCGAACACCCCACCTCCCACTCGCCTGGAGTAGGTTGAACTGGTGTACACACGCTTTGTTTTTAATAAAAATTAGACTTATATAAAATTTATATAGATATTATCTTCTTAATAAATTTTTAATTACTAGTTACGAATAATTTATTTATAAGAAAACATCTGCTTCAAACATCAACCATGAAGCGACGCTTCACGCTTCGACATACACATCGCTTCCTAAAAATAAAAAACGCTTCACGCTTTCAATACCTTGCTAGAGACAGCCTATGGGTACATCGACCTCGAAATCAAGATAGGGGACGCTCTAACACGCGGTAAGTTTCATATTTTGAAAGATTACCCGAACTATGATATGATTCTGGGGCGCTCGTGGGTGCATAAAAACAAAGCAAAGCTAGGGGTGTGTCCTTTGCCAGTGTCTATACCTGAAAGGATTACCAACAAGCCGTCAAACCCCGAAGATTATCTGTTGCCATATCGATAACTTGCCAGTGTAACGCAATTACCCTAAGAGAGACCATCAGCGTACATTAGAAGATTCCGAACCCAAGTAAGTCTTATTGAACAAACTTTTTGCAACTAGTCACTCCTCCTTCCGCTGAGTCTCGGGGACTCGCTCCAATCAACACCAAACCATCACTAGGAGATGTGAACGGGATGCTGGTCCTTTCAAATGCTTTTTTAAAAGTTTAGAAGCTGTCCCAGTCAAAGACGACGAGTGCAAGGATCAAGTGGTCGTACAACACCCAAATATATTTCAAATTGGAGATTTGGTAATGAAGGCGACCACGTTTCAAGTTGGAGATATGACAGTGAAGGTGACCGCTCAGTCTGATTCGTCTACAGAAAGGGAAGATAAGCCATACCTGGTGGCAGACGTTATCTTAGGCGGGTACTGCAAGCTCATCAATGCCGACAAACTGGAGGGCGTGACAATCCACTCATGATGGCTCAAACCTTTCAATACCCGAAATCTGTGCTACCTTTTCCTCCAGCGTTCCCTTTAGTATTTCCTCTAGCAATTTCCTCTTTCATGCAATATTTGTAATTCCTCCAAAATGATTGCACTGCTTGCATTCATAATTAGAGTTTCAATTTGTCAGTTAATCAAAGTATTATTTCATTTTAGAAATCTCCCTACTCCTGATTCATGACACAAAGCCTTGAACAAACCTAAAACCCTCACCAGTACCAGAAAGAAGCACCTCATATCTTTCGAGAAACATTAAAGGAGTACACGCAGAAAGAAAAGAGGCAAAGGAATCGTGATTATTAGGGCGGGCACCTTGTATTCTGAAGAGCATTTCACTCCAACAATAGAGCAGCCTCTCAATCACTACACGGTTAGACGGTTGCGACACTTTATTAATTGGAGGGCAGACAAGACGGATTGCAACACTTTATTAATTGGAGGGCAGACAGGTTCGTGATCAATCTATGATTTCCATTATTGCATCCCCTTCATTGTTTTTAGGGTTACATGTAATAATCATGAAGGGTCACATAAAGACGCATCATCACTTATGAATGATTGCGTTACGACTTGATGGAACAGAGAGATTCTATTGCAACCCTACTGGAAATGTTGCTAGGGTTCCCAAGATATCGTAAAAATAAATAAAAATAAAATCAAAATCAATCACCCAATGAAAAATATCAGCCACAAAATTACTGAGTATAAAAAGAGGCGTCTGCAAACTATGGAAAGTGCTCAACAATGAATAAAAGCAACAAAGGGAAGTCTAGTAATTGGAGGGATCAACGGTATCTTCACTGGAGTTGTTATTGGAAGCTACTTCAACGCCTTCATCACAAGCCACTACTGCATCCTCTCTGGAAGCCGCATCGACTTCCCCTTTTGATGCCGACGCCTCCCTCAACAGCTACTTCAATATTCCCTCAAGAGACGCGCCGTCCTTGGAAGCTGCTTCAACATCTTCTCCAGATGCTCGCTACCATGATCTCCTCAGCATCCAGTTCAGTGTTCCCTCCGGCGGTTGCTCCAAAGTACCCTCCACGGAAGCTACTTGACCTCTCCCTCGAAACTGCCCCAACAACCTTACGAGGATACTGCAGTTCGTCCATGTCAGGATCGAGGATGATGATTCCATTACAGACAGGGAAATCATACTTGTTTTCACCGGAAGGCTGCTGATCTCGATCCTTCGCCGCTTTAGCCTAGCTTCAAACCTTTCAGCCCTCGCACTCGGCAGCTGAGATGCTTTGTCGCACCTCCATTCTTCCTCCATGCTGACCAAAGCCAAGAAATCCTGAACACGCTCCCCAACGAAACGTAGGTGCGAAGAGACATACCCAATATGGCACGGCCAGCTTCACGAAACAGAGGATCTATTTTGGCCATCACCTCCTTGAACGCACTAGCCTTGGGTTTGTCGACTTCAAAGCTCCTCTCTGGAGAAGTAAAATAGTAATCATCACCAGCAGTTCCCATCATACACCGCAAAAAAAGGGACGTTATGATCATACCAACAAATTTGGTATATAAAAAAATCGTTATCATCAATCAAAAATCAAATCGCATAATGAACATGGAGCAATACCTGGAATAAAGAAGGAAGCAATTCTGCGATGGGAGAAAGGCTTAGCGTCTTCTTTATATTCCGCAAATCAGCTATATCCCGGGAAGAAAAGGAGTCTCTACTTGCAGTGTATAAAGGCTCCGGATACGGGATAACAATCAAGTAGATACTTATCTATCTGACGATAACCGACGTGGAAAAGGTAACGTGCCCTACTCAAGAACCAAGCCAGCCTCTATCCTGGTAATGTGCATCGAACTTCTCTTGTGAATTTCTTTGTCTGTCACCATCTAGTGCTTACCCCACAACAATGTCACCGTTACGTGCTAAGCAGAGGACTTAATGTTGATGGTGGTTTTTAGTTCAGGGTCAAAGTCGTAAAACCCTATTTTTAGTGATGTAATCCTGCAAAGGAATAAAGGCCGTTCGAAGTAACGAGTGCTCAAACCTCTTTACTTATACATGTATTGAACAACTCAGTATATATATGAAATTCATTCGAATGGTGCGCATAGTAGCAATCCCAAATATTCTCGTGGAATTTATTTTATGCCAAACATTATTAACTAATGCATGATTCTCTTGGTATTGTTCCATGCTATGTTCCCAGCCAAACTCTCAATACTGACATGACATGATGATCAATGTTCACTCTCAGCAGAGTAGAATGAATCTCCCGAAGTCCTAGTATTGGGATGCACTTTGCACGAAATACTTATACATGCTACATCTCTCTCTCTCTCTCGACAAAGAGATCAACGCGTTCACACACTTTTTAATTAAAGTTAGCGTGATCGAACACATATTTATTCCTTAAAGAAAATCTAGACATCAATATCAGTCTCAAAATAATCCGGCCGCACGATCTGGCCGCGCGATTTAATAAGCTTAGGCTACTCCCTACTTGAAACTAGGTAATCACCATAGTGATCACCGGCGGGCCCACTAGTGCCCTAGTCGATCGACTCCCATTTCCTCGACCACAAGTGCTTGAACGCCGACCCCAAACATGGGTGATCGCATTGTATAAAATAGCTCGAACGACCCGAGACCGTTTAAAAGAGTCTCAAAACGTATCACGACCGTCCAACTTTGCTAGCCTGGTTGGACGACTTAGATCTTCCTACAAACGATTAAGGAAGTGTCGGCATGTTCATCGGCGACCCAATTTTCCCCTTTGACAATCGACTTGTCTGCGGCAAGCCTACAGGGTGCTCAACCGCTTACCCAAACTCGAGCAGGCACGTTATATTCAATACCCTAAATTTGGGGTGTGGCAGTTGTTGATGGTGGATTTTAGTTCAGGGCTAAAATTGTAAAACCGATTTTCATATGCTGACATCCTGCAAAGGATAAAGCCATTTGATAAGCGATGATTACAGAAAATCTCTCGCTTTATTTATTTGAAGCAATTCGATAAATATACAAAATTCACCTAGAATGGTGCATGTAGCAACAATCCCAAATATTCTGTGAATTTATAGCATTATTAATTAATGCATAATTCGCCTAGTATTTCCCATGTTGTGTTCTCAGCCGAACTCTCATCATTGACATGACATGAAGACTGAGTCTTCACTCTCAGCAGAGTAACATGAATCTCCGTGCCAATATTGAGACATGCACGAAATACCCGTACATGCTACTCTCTGACAAAGAGAATTTTGAGTCGATGCACTCTCAGCTCGATCAAACACATTTAATTTCCTTAGGAAAAATCTAGACTGTCCGAATCAGTCTCAGAAACGATCATGGCCACACAAGTTGGACGCGCAATTTAACAAGCCTAACCAAACCCTGGAAAGAGTAGGCCATCATCGTGATGACCATCGGCGGGCCCGTTTATGCCCTAGGCTGTTCGAACATCACACGAACTCCTCCCGAAAGACGTCAAAACGCCAGCCAAAATAGGGTGGTTGCGTTGCTTTGGAAGAAGCTCGACGAGCTTAGACTGCCAAGGCCTTAAAATCATCACGACCGTCCAACTTCACTCTCAGCCTGGTTGGACGGCCCAGATCATCCCGCGAATGATCAGGGAAGCGCCAACACACACGTTAGCGGGCCCACTTCTCACCCACCCGATCGGCCTTCTCACAGCAATGCCCTAGAGCAATGAACGTTTGCTCGAAACATGGCTGGCGTGATGCTTTAAAGGGTCGCGGGCTCCACTAGTGTCTTAAATCGATCACAACCATCCAACTTAGCCACCTATTTGGATGGCTTAGATCGCGCCTAGGACCATCAGACAGGTACAAATATGTTCACCGTCGGCCTAACGTGGGCCCCACACGGTCGGTCTCCCCAAAGGAGGAGCATAGCCTGCCAAACCGTTTGGCCAAAGTTGTGCACGCGTGACTGATCCAAAACCCTAATTAGGGTTTGCGACATTACATATATGTCGCAGTTTGATCATGACCATCCATCTTCGCCAGCCTAAACGGAAGGTGTAGATATAGACTTACGAGGTACCAAGAGTATCATCATGATCACCGTTGGCCCACCTATGCGTGTGACCGACCGTCCTAGGCTAACCATGGCTGAGAACCTCGAAACGCATGCCCAAAGGAGGCATGTCACGCGGTTCCCAAATCCTTTGCGGCAAAGGATTTCTATCGCAAATCGATCACGACCACTCACCTTTTCCAGACAAATTGAGTGGTCTAGATCGTACCTCCGCGAGATAGAATGGTATGGACATGTACACCGGCAAGCCGTCTACACGCATGCCCGGTCGGTCCTACCAAAAACATCGTCCATGCTTGATTTCGGTCAGGCTGAAGAGTGATGCTTGTGCACCTCTTTAAAACCCTAAAAATCATCAACGGGTCGCAAATATGTGTCGTAGATCATCTTGTCCGTCCAACTTTGCCAACTTGGTCGGGCAGCCTAGGCTAAGAGTTAAAAGCCGATGAGTGATCGGCGAGGGATGGCTCCGCCCATGCGGCCTCCAAACAATCACTCGAAGATGGTTGGGCATGCAGCCATTTTAAGACGCTTAATCCACGACTTACTCCGTTAAGCTCTAAAAAAGCAATGCTTCATACATATTGATTGTATTCGATGCATAAAGTATACACGATATTTCATGAATATCAACTTCATAAATAACTCGCTTAATTAATCTAGCACCGTATGCTACTTCACCTGTGGGTCCCACGATCCACTCATTCGAGTCATCAAGCATGTCACAAACTGGGGGGGATACTTACTGGGGTATTGGTCCAAGGTTTCATCGCGTGCGGCGTGCAATGCGCCATCACAAGAACGTTTCGGGAGGTATGGACCAGTTAAGATGGTGAGGGAAGTGGGCTAAGACGTGATCATGCAATCACCCACACGACCCCACTACTCCATCACTCAACTTCCTCCACTTCATACGAGATGAGAGTTTGCGCTCAATGACTTGTATAAATAGGTCATTTTCCTATTTCCAAACAATACGAGACGAACACAAAAAAAACTAGGTGTTGTCATCGGTATCCGTAAATCACCATTCGATACAAGTCATAAACATCCAACACCTTCACAATCTCAACACCTTGTTCGATTCCCTCCCCAAGATCAACCTCATCTGCTTCACTTTGTGACCGAAGCAAGTCCGGGAACGACCATTTCTTGGTTTAGGCCAAAATTGTGCAGTTGATCTCTCGAATCAAAAGCACTCCCAGTGCAGTGTATTTGTTTAGGGTTTACATTCATTTCTCATCCACACACACCCAAAATTACCAAAACCAGCAGAAATAGTTTTTACCCATAAACAATTGGCGACCACAGTGGGAGGTTAATCTCTCGGTTGTAATATCAATTTCCAAATTCCCAATTTCATTTCTTCAATACCGGATTCAATTTCTTTTTTCAAGGTGGATTTTAAATCCGTTTCGATTATTAACCTATTCGTTTCTTTTAATCACTGAGTCCAACTTTCATTCTATAATGTATCCTCACCATCCAAATTATCCGGAGGCCATGAATAATCCTAACCTCATGGAAAGTGTGGCCAGGATGCTAGAGGATGTCCTAGCAAACCAAGCTGGTATCGCCAGAAGGCAGAGTCAGACATTTCGTCTTTTAAACGATATAGCAGTTCGATTACAAGAAGGCTCAACAAGTGTTTACCCGGGGAGTATCACAAATGACGACGCAAAGAATGTTGAATCTTTGTCTGGGAGTCGTGTCTTTACCAGCAAAGATGCAGAAAGAACGCATGGCCACACCAGGGGACTAAGGAGGGACGAGCGGCATGATTCGGATAACGAAGGAGACCCAAAGCAATTCCACGAGAGGAAGGACTTGTCGAATGCCACAACCTTTATCGGATAAAGGAAAAGAGCCAGCTTATGAAAGAAGATTTGTATCTCAAAACCCTTGCTGAAGTACAGAAAGCAGTTCAATCTGCCGCGACTTTTCAGCCAAACGAAGAGCTGCCTGAAGAAGGGGAAATTAGCCACAAGAGTCACATGACTACAGAGGCTGGGAATACTCGACTCAGCCGCCTAATGGTAAAACCATCATCGATATCAGGCCCTCGAGAACAACAATATCCCTGCAAAGACGACCAACCAAGCGGGCCGCATACATGTTGACACAGGCTTGCGCTTCGACTCCAAAACGTTATTCATATCAAGGTCAACAGGAGATATCGCAACAACATCCGTCAATGCAAGAAAAGCCTGGCTCAAGATACCCGCATTTCCCATTCTCGATGAAGAAAGTCTTAGAATTATTGGAAGTATGGATACGAGATGGAGAAGTCCGAGTTCCCCCTGTGTGGCGACAACCGACCGATCGAGATGCTAGATCCGAGATATTGTCACTATCACCGCTTTCTTCATCACCCTACTAGTGAATGCAACGCCCTGAAGCGCATTGTCCAGAAGTAGCTTAATTCAGAAGATTTACCTCCTCTCTCCGAAGATTAACGCGTGCAATTTCTTGAAGTGAGTACTAAGGAAGATCCAATTTCATGCAGATGGAATTTCGAAGAACAAGTAAGTCCTATTAAATAAATTTACGAGAAAGATAGTTTTAGAGCCTACTGGGGACTTGGTGTCCCATGATGAGTGCCAAATATTGCATATTTATACACCTTTTATTGGCATTTAACTCATCTTTTGTGCTCAAGAATCAGATATTATCCCAGATTCTGTGTTTTCTTTGTTTTCAAGAATAAATATTTGTATTAATTAATTTTGTGTTTTTAGGTAAGAAATAAAGTTCGGATAATCTGAGGAGCCAAAAGCCCACGCGCGCATCAGTTGCAACCCAACTTACAAGACATGGGCTTGAGCTAGCCATGACCCGGATTCGAGCCCGTTCTCCCCGAGCCGTTCAGATCGCATCTAGCTACATCCTACGGTCGCTCCTTCGCTCACATCATTTCTCGATGCCTCCGCTCAACACCAAATCAACCCAATACTTCCTCAGCCGTTCAGATCTTCTCCAGCTAAATCCAACGCTCGCTACAGCATTTCCATCATCCGTCGCTACACCTGCTTCACAGCAAAACTACCTATCCCTATACCCCTCGAGCAACACCCATTCTCTCTTCTCCATTTCTCTTTCTTCTCCACCATACCTCTGCAAAACCCACTCCTCTCTTCCCCTACCATACCTGAACCCTCACCACCACCATCTCCGCTGCCATGCCCGCCTTCCACAGACTACCAACTCGCACATGACCACCTCCGCCATCACCTCCTAATGCTTTTATCTCACTCATAGCTTCTTCTCTAGAAGCTACGTGAGAGATATAAAGAGTTAGGTTAGGGTTAGGGTTTGACAGTGAAAGGAAATCAGAGTATGGAGTTCTCAGAGCCGCACAAGCAGAGGCGACCAATGATTCAGAGGCGATTGAAGCATGGGTTTGTGTTTAATTTCTGTTTTTGAAAGAATTTAGGGTTTTTAGTCATTGCATGTATAAATAGAAGAACTGTGTGTGTTAGAAACTCATGCCTGGGCTAGCCAGAGCACTAATTAGGGTTACTTGTGTTTAAATTGTTCTTAATTATGTTTTAAATTAAGTTGCTAGGGTTTCAGTGAAACCCTAATTCCATGTTATGAATTCAACTGAGTTTGAGTTTTCTTGAGTGCTTAATCATAAAGATAATCTCAGTTCTAGCATCCAATGTTCTTCTCTCATAGTTCATGCCAAGTATATATTGTAGTTAGGCAAAAATTACATTGGCTATGCTTCAGCTCAAGCCTTAGAGTTAAAATGATAATTCTTTTGACTAGTTGTGCTTAATTAGATAACTAGTGCTCTAGGTTAGTGCCTTAGCTGATAATTGAGTTATCATTAGGTGAAACTCCTTAGCTAAGTGATAGAATTGACACCTTATCCTTAACTGCTATAGGAACAAGAAACTCCATCTAGTTGAACACATACTAGGAATTTAGAGTGGATTTGATAACCCTAGCACCCATTTCTTTTCACTGTGTGTATTTCACTTTACTTCATTATCCTTCAACTTAGCCGTATCGGCACAAAACCCCTGTGTTACACATTACCACCTGAAATTCGGTTAAGTAAGCCCTCTTGATCAATCATAGCACCACAAGTCTCTGTGGTTCGACCCGTACTTGCCACGTCTCCGATAGACGCCGTGCACTTGCGGTTATTACATGTAGGCACATAAATAAACACCATCTTAAAGGCCTACCAAGTTTTTGGCGCCGTTGCCGGGGACTTGGCGTGTGCCCTGCTGATTATTGGCCTTGCTTCACTGAATGCTAACTTAACCTTGTATATATTTGCTATCTATAGTTGTTTTTAGCCTGTATTAATATAACTTAACTGTCATTTTTTCTGCATTTTTGCATTCTGCATCTTCTATTACATCTTGTTCATTGCATATTAGTTTCATTCCTTCCCCCGTCTTAGCGTAACTTAGCCATAATTTTTCTTCATTTCTGCACTCTTTATTGTTAACACCTTAAATCATCGCCCCGTAGTGTAACTCGTTGTAGCTAGTGTTATCTCCAGCTTGTAGTCTCATATTTAGCTATAGCCATACTTTTGAATTCTTGTTCACTTGCATTAGCTTGCATTATAGTAACTCGTGCATCTTAGTCAGAACCCTTTATCACCCTCGCATCTTTACTTTAAAGTAGATTGCATCTATAATCTGTAGCTTAGCCACCCCATCCGATCATATAAACTTCATCTTAGCCTTGTAGTTTTTAGATATAACTTCATAAGTATCATTGCCTTGCATATTAGTGCTACTTGTAAATCTTAGTCCCAATCAGTCCAAGATACTCTCGGTGCATATCCTGTAGCTTGATTCTTACCTTGAGCATAGCCCTGAGCTCTGTCATTGTAGCACTATAGCTATGTTGCTTATTGTATAACATTGAGAACTGAGTTTGATCTGTTGAGCTCACAGGTGCATGCTACAAAGGCCAAAGGAAGGGAAGACAAGGATCAACATAGCCATGCGGTACGCAACCGCCATCACTGTCACGTCTGCGCCTGAGCGATTTGGAGGTACTGTCTTTGTTGTCTTCTTTGTGCAGTGAGCCAACCCAAGAAACCAAGGAAAAACCCAGAACTTGAGGTAAGCCTACCAAACACTGTTGCCCTGTGAACATTGGTTAGCAAGATACCCGCAAACCCTAGTGAAGTCAGGCGAGAAAGTTGATATCAATCGACCCGTTGACATCTGCCTGTCTCGAGCTTTGTTGAATGACCTGTGACATCTGAGTAATAGCTTTCTACCTGCTGAGATTATTAGCTCCATGTGTATGCTTCACAAACCCTGAATTGCTGAGAATTGATTGTATGCTTGCTGAGATTTGGGATCCTCGTGTATGAGCTGTGAAGATGAGGTTAACTAATCTGTCTTTGACCTATGCATGCCTGCATTTTTTGTGCTGAGCAGCTTACTTGGTGCACCTTTGAGTCATTACTCACATGAATGCATGATAAACCATACTTGGTTTGTGATATCTATGACCATTAGCTTCTATCTTGCTCTAAGGTGAGCTCCAAACCCTAAATTTGCCGAGCCTCAGTTGCAACCTAGCTAACCAAGTTAGCCTTTAGCCATAGTGACATCAACCTGGCGAGTTGCACTAAACCTTTGCCCATCTTGATCATTAAGCCTGCAAGCCCATTGAAACCCTGTCAGGCCCGGCCTGCAAACATCAAACTGTGCACTGTGCGGACACAGGTGTTCCCAACCGTGTTATACTTTGTTTCCACTGTTGAATATGCTGACCCAGTGAACCTTGCATAACCTTGAGCACACCCTGAGTTACTTTTATTGCATAACTCACCTGAGCATACCCTGAGCTCTGCCCTGTGCCTTGTGTGAGACCCTGTATATTGCTATTCTATGCCTATCTGTGCTGTTAAGCCTTATCTTGCATTACCCTGTGCTCAACTCCAGCTCCCGTGAGTTTGAGCTACAACTTGAGGTTTCCAAGTTTGCATACTTGACCTTGTGTGGTTGTTGGTGTGTCAATCTTGTGAGTTTGTCTTTTGCTTTGTAAGTGAAGCCGCACACAACCTGTGCATAGAACCAACCTCTGCACACACCCTAGGCTTTGCAATCAACCTTAGCTACACATTACCCTTGACTGTCTTTGAACTTAAACACGCACTGCACAAGTTTGTCTTTGAGAACATCTGTCTGTGCAAACCACCGAGTTTTGCATAGCTTGGGCTTACATACAAACCGAGCCCACAAGAACTCAAAGGCGGGCTGTTATCCTTCCCACAACAACTGGGCTCTGTACCCAAACCAGCCCACAATAAACCAAACTAGCCCATGATGAACCAAACCGAGCCCAATTTGGGCTGCATAAGCTTTAAGCCCACTTCTTTGGGCTTAGCATTAATCGCCAAGCCCAACCTCCACATAAACTGGGCTTTGCGAGCCTTAACTTTGCATTTTTACACAACCTGGGCTCTGCAACATAAGCCCAGCCCACGGTTCCACTGGGCATTTCATTCAAACAAACCAAACCAGCCCACAAAACCAAACATAAACCCATTTAAACCAAATCAAGCCCACTGTGCACTAGGCTTTGCATAACCTCTGGGCTGTACATTTCAAACAAACCAAATCCCACTTACACCAAGCCCATAAACCAAATGAAACCCAATAAACCAAAGTGAGCCCACTACAGGCTGGGCTTTGAGTTCAATTTGAGTTGTTAAATCATGTCGGGATTTTGGTGCAAGCTGGGGATACAAACAAATCCATTAGAGAGCTTGCTTACGGGCATGCTTCACAATATGAACTCCCCACATACCATAGTGATTTTAGGGAATTTTATGCGCCTTCTCGGGGCCCTGACTCTACATACCCTAATCATTATGAGCACATGTATCATCCACCAAAGGTTGAAAATGAACACTTTCCTCATACCAGTCATCACTTCTAGATCAATTAGAAGCTCAAGTTTCTGCTTTAGAAAGGCAATTACATGAGCAATCTGTCAAATCTAATCCCCCTAGGCACTATGCAATGTATACTTGTACCTTATGTGGTAGCTTAGACCACCTGCCGGAAGCGCTACATTTTACATGAGTTTAGGCGAGTCTAGGGAAAGCCATGATAATCAAATGTACGAATTTTCTAGAAGTGACTATGACCATGCACACATGCATCATCCATCATCATGGGAAGTTGAACAATGTTATACTCACCCAACTCCGTGTTTGCAATCGATAATGGAAACGCTCATGGAGCAAAATGCTAGGCTTGAAATGACTGAATGCAATACACGACCATCCATATAGCAACATGTCCGAATTTCCCTTCTCTAGTGAACCATGTGCACACCCATGTAATGATCATTCATATGAAACATGCATACCCACTAGTGAAAATTCTCCTTCAATTGAACCTAATCTAGAGTTAGATGAGTATCTTGGAACTCAAATTTTGAATGGGGAGATGAATTTTTGTTATGATGATGATGATGAATATGAAGAGCATGCGTATTTCGAAAATGTAGTAGAATCTTTTGGTTCGAGACGTTAGGCGTCTCTTACATGAACCCTATGAATGATGCTTCTTCTAATATTCATACATGTGATGCTTTGATTTGGAACTGTGGAATTGTCTGTGAAAATGAGCATGCTATACCACCTTTGTGACCTAGGAATAGCTGAATGCATGTAACACGGATGATTCAATGCATGTGCCTAACTCCATGCCTAGGCTACAACATGATATCTCTCCCCTGGTTATGTTATACATGAGAATGATGATGATTATGACATGGAGATTGATGAATTATTCTATGCAGGTGAACATGATTTACCCTCTTCTGACTTTAGGAAAGTGTGTGATGGTGCAAATGATTTTATACATGAAAACAACTTAGATGTACCTAACCTCTCTCCTGAGTCACAGATTGAAACTCCTCCACCAAACCTAGGTGTAGTTTGTCACGAAATTGCAAAACCAACTTTTAAAAATGCCTAATTTAGGCCTAGAGCTTTGTGCTTCCCAAGTCCTCTTGGACTATTTTGCATCAAAGTATAACACTCTTAAGGAGCCACAAGTTGGAATGTGTATGTCACATTTCTTAACAAAACTCATTTTGAGTTAGACCTTTTGCATGATGTACCTTTAAAATTGCAAGATTTTGTGCTCACAAACACATCCGTTGCCAAGTTTAGGTTTGGGAAACTCATTCACATATGCAGTCTTACTTGCACTCTCATTTTATATCATGTAAAGCTGTTGATGTTTGTATATATTTTCTATTGGGTTGATCCTCAACTCTTTAGATTGTTGGTATATGGTGAATTTTTGTATATAATCCAGTAGGACTTGTTAATTTTTTCTTTTCTTGAATCGGTTGAGTCTTCTTGTGCACATATTGTGCTAATCCGATATGATCTCACGAGAATGTTGGATTCTAGCCTTGATTAATGAAGCTCAACCTTGCTCCACCGATATCAAATAATCTCTTCCCTTTTCTCTTTTCAAAGATAGTTCTCATGGTATGTGACTTGTTTAAATTTAGATTATATGTTGACACATTGAGGACAATGTTTGATTTAGGGTTGGGGGTGCATTTGCATTTAGAGTTTTTAGTCTTTTATTTCTTAAAAAAAAAAAAAAAAAAAACTCTTTTTGTAAAAACCTCCAACTTTTAGAGATTTTAGAGTCACTAGCATGCTTCTAGCTATGTTTACATAGAATCGACCGACCGAAAAAGCAGAAGTTAGAAGTACTAGAACACAATCGGGTTTCTTAGTTGATTAGAGCGTTAAAGTTGGATTTAACCATATCGGAGGGCGAATTAGGTCTTTGTTTAGATATTCGGTAGTAAATTGTGATCACCCAGTGGAGACTACCCATTTTACATCAAGTGAGGCACCAACCTTCAATTTTTGCAACTTTCTAGAAAGGTTGATTAGAGTGTGTGTCACCGTACGTCAATTCCGGGTAGGAATGGTGAGCTACAACTTCGCACCACTTTCAACACTACTTTTGATCTCTTGAGTGCTAGTTTTTGTCAATCATGAAAGTGACGTTTAAAGATGAAAACTCCTTCTAAATATCGATTTGCAGTTAGCATCACTCTCTCTCAATCAACAGACCCATAGAAACACATCATCGTCAGCAAACGGAGCATCATCAGAATATTGAAAGAAAAGTTGATATGAAGTTTGTGAAAAATTAAGTTTTATTGTTTTATTGTGATACTTAAAAAAAAAAAAAAAAAAAAAAAAAAGTTTTTGTAAAGTTTTGAAGTTCATTCGTCATCAACATTTGAAGACCAGGAGATTGAAGACGTTTCTATGAATCTTTGAGAGTAATGTTAATTGCCGATCGGGTGAGAAGGTAAGTGAGTACTCCCATCCTTGCTAATGGTTGATTTCCTTTCTTAGAGATCATCGAAAAAAGATTCTTTTTGTCACAACTCTGGAGTCTCGAGAAATTATTTCGGAAGGTTATCCTTCTCACCTACAATGTGTGCGGGATTTCTATCTTTATTCACCGCTGCACACATGAGAGACTAAAAAGGCGATCTTTTTGAGTGCAATTATCATAAAACCCTAATAGTGAGGCGAAGTCGAGGCTTATGATCACAATCGAACCAGAATTCTTTCATATGGTATGGTTACTTCTCGCCCGGCACTTAAGGATGAGAATGCGTTCTTTGGTTGTTCTAACTCCGCGTTACTAGCATGCAGAAACTCTATGTCCTCATAGCTCCTTGGATGCTTGAGACTCTTTTACACTCTGAAAGTGGAGAGGGTTTTGTGGGTACACCTCTGGTAAACCCTCACGAGACTACAACTCGTCCACTAGGGACACCTAGGGGTTTAAAGGCTTAGTGCATACGCTAAATGCATTCGAGAGACTGCGACGGGGTATAGTTAGGATTTCTTAATTTACCATTTCACTTGAGGACAAGTAAAATTCAGGTTTGGGGGTATTTGATGAGTGCCAAATATTGCATATTTATACACCTTTTTATTGGCATTTAACTCATCTTTTGTGCTCAAGAATCAGATATTATCCCAGATTCTGTGTTTTCTTTGTTTTCAAGAATAAATATTTGTATTAATTAATTTTGTGTTTTTAGGTAAGAAATAAAGTTCGGAGAATCTGAGGAGCCAAGAGAGCGAGGCAGGCGTCTGTGGGCAAAGCCAAAGCCGCGCGCGCATCGATTGCAACCCAACTTACAAGACATGGGCTTGAGCTAGCCATGACCGTTGAGCCCGTCTCTCCCGAGCCGTTCGAGATCGCATCTAGCTACATCCTACGGTCGCTCCTTCGCTCACATCATTTCTCGATGCCTCAGCTCAACACCAAATCAACCCAATACTTCCTCGGCCGTTCGGGATCTTCTCCGGCTAAATCCAACGCTCGCTCGCATTTCCATCATCCGTCGCTACCACCTTCTGACAAAACTACCTATCCCTATACCCCTCGAGCAACACCCATTCTCTCTTCTCCATTTCTCTTTCTTCTCCACCATACCTCTCCGGCAAACCCACTCCTCTCTTCCCCGACCATACACGAACCCTCACCACCACCATCTCCCGCCTTGCCCCTTCCTGACTACCAACTGACAGCCACCTCCGCCATCACCTCCTAATGCTTTTATCTCACTCATAGCTTCTTCTCTAGAAGCTACGTGAGAGATATAAAAGTTAGGTTAGGGTTAGGGGTTTGGCAATGAAAGGAAATCAGAGTATGGAGTTCTCGAGCCGCACAAGCGGGCGACCAATGATTCGGAGGCGATTGAAGCATGGGTTTGTGTTTAATTTACGTTTTTGAAAGAATTTAGGGTTTTTAGTCATTGCATGTATAAATAGAAGAACCGTGTGTGTTAGAAACTCATGCAGGGCTAGCCGGAGCACCAATTAGGTTTACTTGTAGTTTAATTGTATTTTTGATGTTTTAATTTAGAGTGCTAGGGTTTCTTTCAAACCCTAATTCCCCTGTTTTGATTTCAATCTTGTTTGAGATGTTTTGAGTGCTTAAATTATCGGACATCTTCAATTATAAATGCTTAATGCTTTTCTCTCACAATGGATGCCTTGTATCCATTGTAGTTAGATCACAAGCTGTGTTGAGTCCCACACTAAGAAAGAGATCCGATGATGCAAATCACCATGAACATCATGTTTTGTTTTCCCCTCAGACGTGTTCCTTTTCACACGATATTTGCAACTTCATATGTCATGTATGATATCGTTAGCATAGTCACGTTATTTATAATCAGAATGCAAATTCCTTCTAAAACAAATCTCTTCCAGAAAAACCATTCACAAAACTATCTCAAAATAAACCGATTCAAAATTCAATCACCTATTAGTTCAAAACCTGAAACCAAACCATGAAAAGAATTCCTCACATCACTCAAAGACACCTAAGAATAAAGGAAAGACATAAAATATTCAAGGGAAGTCGTCCAGCAACAATTTGGTCTTTTTGGCAAAAGCATCTTTCATATTCTGGAGAGCGGTCTGCTTCAGCTTCAACTCCTGGGACAATTGCTCGACTTCTGCCTCTTGTTGAGTAATGAAGTCCATAGATGGAACACCAATCATTTCACCTTGCAGCTTCTGGATTTCAGCGAATCCTTCACAGAACCAGGAGGCGTTAAACTCATACTTCACGAACACATTACGGTGGAACTCTCAGTTTGCCACTACCTCTTCAGAGACGGTGCGCCCAGTCACGATGCTCATGCCGTAAATGGAAGATAGAGCTTCTTCAACACGTTTGACTAATGCAAAGCGACTTTTAAGCTTCTTTGAGGTGGCTATGTGACCATACTTCTTCCATATCTTGGTATATAACTTTTCATACTTAGCTGGCACGCTGCACCCTCCAACCAACACGTGATCTATGAAAGGAGCGTCAAAAGGAGGATCAAAAATGACACTAGCGGTGGGGTGCACAACTAATGCATTGGAAATCACAGGAATCTCTTCATAGGGAAGCACGTCTACAACCACCATGGATGTGACATCTCCGATAGCCCCTACATTGTCATTCCCCTCAACCTCGAGGTTGGCATCTATAACGGTCTCATCTCCTGTTTCGTGGTCAAGCTCCCTACTACGCATGGAGATGCTTCCTTCATTGTGAACTGAGCCCTCAGCATTCTCATCATCACTTTCAAGAGGTTCAGTGTTGCTAGAACTCTATAAAGCTGCGTTACGTGCCAGCCTCGTAAAAGCATTCTCTTTCGGGAGCCCCTGATTTCGAATAAGAATCACCCTTAGTGAAGATCATTCAAGGCGAACATAATTGGAGGATTGAGGAGAAGAAGTTATAAATACCTGCATATGAGAAGAATAGAAGACCAAGGGACCACACGCCTGCCTCTTGGACCTAGCTCCTGCATCCTGGGGACTGCGGTTCTCAATAGTGTTAGCTCTAGTTCGTTTACCCGGAAGCGGCTTCAATCGTATGTGCTGCTTCAGGACCTCAGGAGATGGCTCGCCACGGGGAGCTGCAACTTCTTCCGAGAATGTCTGAAAAATTAACAGTTGCTCCCTCCAAAAATCCTTGTACCTACTAGTTTCCACTGGCTTTCTTCCGATAGGCAAGAATGGAAGGCTCTACTCTGGTGTGAAGATGTCATCATTGAGAATAGATGGGACGAGACCTTTCGAAGGCATCGGCGGACGACGGAAGGGAACACCCTGGTCAAATCCCATTTGGCGGGCAGCTCTGTTAATATTGTAAGGAACCACAGAAAGGAGCTCATCAAAGAAGGTTGGAATGTATCCTGGCATACAACTTCGTAGGAAGATGGCTTCTCCAGGGCTCATGGTTTTTCCCTCAGTGTACAACACAATATCAGAGGCGACAGTAGAGGTTTCCGGTTGAATCACGGAAGAATGGACTGGTCCCCATGGACAGAAATCTATAGCATACATGTTATCAAGGAAATCAACAAGTCTCAACCCAGGTTTTGGACGCCTATTCTGCCAACGGAGTATCCTTGAACAACCATACAAACCGGAGAGCGAAGTTATAGGGATAGGGGCGTAACCTTTGAAATGTTCCCACAAACACGCTTGAAGAAAAGCAATGTGGATATGCGATTCCACTTTCTTATATCCGTTGGAAGCATACATGTCTACCGCCAAAGCGTCCAAATGAGAATACAATGATCCAAGGAATAATGCGCCCAAAGGGAGAACCACACCTTTCACCAACTTTATAAAAAACATGACGAGGTCATGTCTTATAGTCTTCTTCCCAGAGCCGTCGTCAAAGATATCTCTAGACAGCCACAAGGACAGAAACGTAACTACGCTGAGTTCATCATCCAGTTTTTGACCCGGCCTCGGTTTTGCAGAGACCACTCAGACACCCACCAAGTATAAAGCATTTCACATCATTTTTCTGTTGATCATACTCTCCCGCCTTTTGAAGTATAGCATCGAGGATTGCGTTCTCTGCGTCAGATAACTTATAGTGAAAACTTCCAGCGATAGGGAGATTCATCAACACGGCTACGCTTTCCAGGGTAATGGTCATTTCTCCCCATCTAAAAATGGCCGTGTGCGTGTAGGGACGCCATCGAGAAATAAAAGTGATCAAACCTGCAGTGTCTTTCCTAATGTGAAGAGTTGCAGACGCCATAATAGCCTCGATGATCTGCGCTTTGGTCAAGTTATCTTTGATACGCTCATTGCTCAGCATGCGCCTCATCCATCCTTCATATGAGCTTAGTGGAGTATGACAAACCTTGAAATCAATAGGAGAAGGCGGATACTCATTTTTCCGAAGGCAGAATCTCATCACGAATGCTGGACAAGACGACAGAGCAACTTCTTCATTTTCTGAACTTGAAAGCAGCGTTATCTTATGGCCAGGATGCTTCCTAACATTTGGAAATGGCACGGTGAACAGTTCATCATCTATATTCGGCATGTCTCTGGAGTTATCAACACTTCCCGACTTTGCAACAACATTATCTTCAGGTGACATCTCAACAAGAGCCTCTTTGTTCATTTTCAAACAACTACAACGAAACACAATGGAAAAAGAGTTATTGCTTCGCATTAAGGGAGAAATCACACATACGATACAACATGGGTGTTAATGGTCGGAGCCGATAGATAAAAAAAAAATATTTTCGTGGAATATGTGCCCACGGCCAGTGAAGCATACTCCCTTGGTCGTGGAAGAGCATGAGCATAGAGGGGCCCACGTTGGCGTTCGAATGAAGCAAGTACACAGCAGGGCCGACGTTTGAGCGAAGCATACACTGTGGGGCCCACATTCATTCATGTTTGCATGCGTTGTGGCACGGTTTTCTATGGGCGAAGGAGCAGACGAGTTCTATCCATGGGATCATGTACACGAAGTCTAAGCCAACCTAAGACTAGGTTTTACATGCAACGATGAAAAAGGAGCAAAAACAAAGTTTCATCTGCAACAGAATGGTTCTCGCAAGAGCAAAGAGGTTTACCTAAGAATTAGGGTTTATACCAAAAAAAAAAAAAAAAGAACTACGAAGCACCTACCTCGTTGGCAGACGGACGACGGCAGCCGCAGCAAGGTCCGGCGGTGTCGGCAGTGGTGGCAGCGTCGGCGATACTCGGCAGCAGCAGCGGAAGTTGCGGAGGGAGAAGCAAGCCGAGCGAAAGCAAAATCAAAAAAAAAAAAAAAGGGGGTTAAGTCCCCTTTTATACATGAGCAATTGAGGTATTCTAATAGAAGAAGGATTCCCTTTCCGTCCAAACGCTCAAAGGAGGAAGCCGGTCCCACCAAGGCTCCATGGTCACGCACGGCATTCTTACATGAACGATAGCCGGTCGGTGGGAGCTCCTCAGGTAAACTTCCTTCATCTTGACTTCTTACGTTGTATATCGTCACCATTTTATGCCTACCCCACAATAATGCAACCATTATGTGCTAGGCAGGGGACTTAATGTTGATGGTGGATTTTAGTTCAGGGCTAAAATTGTAAAACCGATTTTAATATGCTGACATCCTGCAAAGTATAAAGCCATTTGATAATCGATGAGCATAGAAAATCTCTCGCTTTATTTATTTGAAGCAATTCGATAAATATACAAAATTCACCTAGAATGGTGCATGTAGCAAAAATCCCAAATATTCTGTGAATTTATAGCATTATTAATTAATGCATAATTCGCCTAGTATTTCCCATGCTGTGTTCTCAGCCGAACTCTCATCATTGACATGACATGACGACTGAGTGCTCACTCTCAGCAGAGTAGCATGAATCTCCGTGCCAATATTGAGACATGCACGAAATACCCGTACAGGCTACTCTCTGACAAAGAGAATTTTGAGTCGATGCACTCTCAACTCGATCAAACACATTTAATTTCCTTAGGGAAAATCTAGACTGTCCGAATCAGTCTCAGAAACAATCATGGCCACACAAGTTGGCCGCGCAATTTAACAAGCCTAGCCAAACCCTGGCAAGAGTAGGCCATCATCGTGATGACCACCGGCGGGCCCGTTTATGCCCTAGCCGTTCGAACATCACACAAACTCCTCCCAGCACGTCAAACGCCAGCCTTAAAATAGGGTGGCTGCGTTGCCTTGGAAGAAGCTCGACGAGCTTAGACTGTTCAAGGAAGTTTTAAAATCATCACGACCGTCCAACTTCAACAGCCTGGTTGGACGGCCCAGATCATCCCGCGAATGATCTGGGAAGCGCCAACGCACACGTTGGCGGGCCCACTTCTCACCTACCCGATCGGCCTTCTCACAACAATGCCCTAGAGCAATGAACGTTTTCTCGAAACATGGCTGGTGTGATGCTTTAAAGGGTCGCGGAAGCTCCACTAGTGTCTTAAATCGATCACAACCATCCAACTTAGCCAGCTTATTTGGATGGCTTAGATCGAGCCTAGGACCATCATACATGTACACATATGTTCGCCGTCGGCCCAATGTGGGCCCCACACGGTCGGTCTCCCCAAAGGAGGAGCATAGCCTTACAAACCGTTTGGCCAAAGTTGCGCACGCGTGACAGATCCAAAACCCTAATTAGGGTTTACGGCATTACATATATGTCGCAGTTTGATCATGACCATCCATCTTCGCCAGCCTAAACGGAAGGTGTAGATATAGACTTAAGAGGTACCAAGAGTATCAAAATGATCACCGTGGGCCCACCTATGCGTGTGACCGACCGGCCTAGGCCAACCATAGCCGAGCACCTCGAAACGCATGCCCAAAGGAGGCATGTCACGCGGTTCCCAAATCCTTTGCGGCAAAGGATTTCTATCGCAAATCGGTCACGACCACTCTCCTTTGACAGACAAATTGAATGGTCTAGATCGTACCTCCGCGAGACAGAATGTTATGGACATGTACACTGGAAAGCCGTCTACACGCATGCCCGGTCGGTCCCACCAAAAACATCGTCCATGCTTGATTTCGGTCAAGCTGAAGAGTGATGCTTGCGCACCTCTTTAAAACCCTAAAAATCATCAACGGTCGCAAATATGTGCCTAGATCATCTTGTCCGTCCAACTTTGCCAACTTGGTCAGGCATCCTAGGCTAAGAGTTAAACAGCCGATGAGGTACCTTGGTGATCACCGCCCGTCACTCTACCACAAGGAGTGATCGGCCAAGGGATGGCCCGCCCATGCGGCCTCCAAACAATCACTCGAAGATGGTTGGGCATGTAGCCATTTTAAGACGCTTAATCCGCGACTTAGTCCGTTAAGCTCTTGATAGACACATTTTTGTGTCTGAATTGTCCTCAATGTCTCTATTGTTAGTGCTTGATATTGTACTTATTTTGGTTTTTTTATGTTTGTGTAGGTGTTTTTGGAGAAATACAGTTGTGTGGAAAAAGTTGCTCAAAAAGTGTTGTTTGGAACCCAGGAGAAAAGTACTAAAGGCACCCACATTTTGGACGTACCCCCATGGCTATTCACACCCCTACTCTGGATTGGGTCTACCTTTCTTCCTCACGTACAAATAGAAAATGGCTGGAAATTTGGTTTCAACAGTAAAGGATTTATTATCTTTAATATAAGAATATCTTCTTGCCTTATAAACAGGAAGTTGTGAAGAAAAAGAAGTTATCTTGTATTAAACAAGAAAGATATCCTTAGAAGATTTTATCTTGGATTTTATTCTGCGAATTAAAGAAGATATGGGTTTAGTAAAGAAATATAGAGAATAAAGAGAAAGAAAAATTCATGAAGATATTTTTAATTAAAAAGAAGAATATTTTGGAGTTATGGAAGAATATATTTGAGTAATGTGTATTTGTGTGTATAAATAGAGAGCTAGAAAGCACATTTGAGGGGGGAAGTTTTGGAGAGAAAAGAAAATCACTGCTTTAATAATTTTCTCTCATTTTCATCATTTGTAAACACTTTGAGCAATAATAATGATTTGAGCGTGTTTCCTGTAGTTGCAGGAAATCCTACACTACACCCCTCACAAGAATCCACACAACTAAGCTATTGAAGATGAACAACTATGATTTTTATTGATTAATTCCTTGAATGTTTACAAGATAAAATGGAAAAGAGTTAAAGAAATTACAATCACTACAAACTTCCTCTCTCTTAATGACTTGCCTAACACTCAGAAAAAAGATAAAAAAAAACCCCTCACAATAGGCTTGCTCGACTCCTTATATAGGGTATTACATAATGGATGACAGCTAAGCTGTCCTTTATTTTCGGGAATAACTTGCGAAATGTCGCAGGTGTACAAATATATAATCTCGCAACTCTCTTAAATCTCGCTGGGTCTTCACATCTTTCTCGTGTTTTGATTGTCGTCATTCATTGCGTCATTTATATTACTCATCTGCGACACCTTCGCAATGCTGTCGTTTATTAATGCGAGGTATTGTTGTTGCGATATTCTGATCCTACATCTTGCCTCTTCTCATGTCTTCTCTGCGAAGAAGAGAATGTCATGAGAACTAGTATTTTGAAATACTGCATTTACATCCATTTGTTTTTTTCATTAATTTTTTGCCGACAAAATTCCATGAATTAGGGATAACCGCTTACACGTGTCTAAAATTATCCCTTTTTACCGGCACATTTAATGTTATCCGGTTACTCTTTTCTTGTCTATTTAAGGGGGAATTCCTTATGAAAGTGTTTCTTTTCTTTTACTTCATCTTCTTCATTGTCTGCAACTTTTTACTGCTGTATTTCTTCATCGTCTTCTTCATCAACTTTCTGTTATTATTCTTCTGCTACTGTTCTCATCTTTCTTCTGCAACTGTTTCTATGGAGCCATCAAGGTTTGTTAATTTTGCTGAATTTGATTATTTTATGATTGATCTCTCCTATTGAAGTTGTTTTGTTTTGATACTGTTCTTCTTTTAATGATTCTCCTGCTATTTTTGTTTTAGCAAGAACAAATCTAACACCAAGTTCACCGTTCCGATCCCTACTGTCTCCGTGGGCTCGCAACCAAAAATCACTGTTACTAAAATAAAGTCTGCGAATAGCAAGGTATTTAAGAAACATTTATTCTTCTAATAACAATATTGTTGCATCTGTTTCTTATTTAACTTGTAATTCACAGGATGACAAAAATGTTGATAGGTCCACCAAGAAACCTCGCCGTTCTAAACCTGTTGCACTGCTGTTTCCTTTCCTATATTCAAACTTACAACTCCTCCTGCGAAATCTTCACAAGATAAACCTACTGTTTCTACCTGCGAAAATATTGTTGATGATCTTTCTCCTATGCCTGAATTTTTCATAGATCAAATCCCTAATAACAATCCTGTTGCGAATGAGCCCATTTCTTCTCCTATTGTCAATGCCTCTACCATTTCCCCAGTCATTGATCTTCATGAGACTTTCTCTTCTCATGATATTCCTTTAACAAAAAAATAACTCATCTCTTCCTTCTTCTATCGTCGTTACTTCCTTATCTGAGCAAATCCCTCTTACTAAGGAAAATTTGGAAGGAATAGACGTGGCCTTCAAAGTTCTATCAGATATTATGAATGATGCCAAGAAGACTTATGTTGATCCTATCAAGTCTAATGTCTGCGAGGTTTTGAGCAAATACCTTGGCTCCGATAAAATTTCGCAAACATCTTTGGATCAAGAAGTTAATATTTTGAAGAATAATCTCCAAGCTATGACTGCAAAGTGTAATATTCTCCAACTTGAGAATCAAAAACTTCAAATGTTTCGCTGGATCGTGATAATCTTCGCAAGAAGAACGAAGAATTGAAAGGTACAATCTTACCTCTGTATTTCTAAAGTAAGAATCTCTTTTTTTTTTTTTTTAATCCTCAAGCCCTTGTTCGCCCTTCAATCTTTAAACCAGAAGCGAAAAATGGAGATATATCAGTTGGAATCTACTGTTGAAGAAGCTCGAATGGATAGAGATGCTTGGATGGAACAATATAACCAATTAGATAATCTTCATACATATTTTGTTGATCAAATAGATAATCTTTCTAAAGAAAATGCTGACTTAGTTCAGAAACAAGGCTCATTAAGTAATGAATTATCTCGCCTCTCTTACTCTTTGACTAAAGCTAATTTGGAGTTGGAAACTTTATCAGATGAGAATGGAATTCTTTCTCAAGAGAAGCGAACTCTGTTAAACAAGGTGGCGATTTACTACTTGCAATGTCGATGTTTGTCAAAAATATGTAAAGAACAAGAACGATCTCTTTGTTCACGAGAAATCAACTCGAAGAAGTTACTGCGAGAAGGATAAACTTATCCAGGGTAGAATAATCTTAAGTGTAAAGGCAAACCAATTCAAGGATCAATGTTCCAAGTTAGAAGAGTCCAATTCTTCCCTTGCGAAAGAAAATGCCTTACTTGTTTCTAACGAAAAAAGCTTGCGATCTCGACTGAAAGGTTTAATTGTAGATAATTTTTACAATGCCATGGATCATTTGGAGAATAGTTGTTCGGCTTTAATCCAATATCTTACCTCGCAAAAGGAAGGTAGTCATATTATTTGACTACCTTAATCCATTTATTCATTATTTTGTGATATTTTCCTTGCGAATTCCAAAAATCTGAATGAATTTCTATGTTCTTTTCTTTTGCAGATTCTGAGAAAAATCTTCATTCCTCTATTACCACTCTAAAATCTGACTATTCAAAAATTCGCAAAGAAAATGGAATACTCGTTGCTTCCCTTGCTCGCTCTCGCGATCGTGCTGAAAGAAGGTTCGATTATATGTCTGACTGTAAAGATATAGAGAGTAGAAATTATCAGAAAGCACTCCTTCGTCAATTTCATCTTAAAGCCGAAGTTCTTATGAATGATGTTTTTTACTATCTAAATCTCTTGATCCTGTGTCTATCGAACCTCTGGAAGTAAGCGATGATGAAGTTCCTAACCCTCCTGACAGCGATTATGACTACAATAGTGGTGAAGAATTCGCAAATGAAGAGACGATCCCTCCTAGTAAAGCTGTCAACGATGATCTGAGTGAAGGAGTATCTGGTGGAAATATAATAACTGGCGAAAATATGGATAAAGTTGCTGAAGAAAATCCAGTATCTCCTTCTGGTGAAAAAAACTGATATTTGAGAATTGACTTTCTCTTGTAATTTTTCTTCTTGTACTGTTACTTCTTTACGTACTTCAATCATCTTTTAGATGTGTTCATCTACTTATTATTACTCTTTCTTGCAATGAGTATAATTCTTGATATTTAATAATTACTATTTTGTTTTCCATTATCTTCATTTATATTGAAATTCATCGTTGCGACAAGATCGCATGACGTCTTTACATTTTCATGTAATGACCCATTGATCTTGCCTTATCATTGCTCTTGTGTGGTCTTATTTTGCCTTCCTAGTTAAAGGTCTTATTTTGCCACCCCTCATTGCGACAAAATCGTAGGACGTCTTTACACTTTCATGTAACGACCCATTGATCTTGCCTTATCATTTCTTTAGTATTGTTGCCACTGCAGGATGTTTTTGTTGCGACAATATGACATGCCTAAAAAATTATTTCGAACTTAAAGCCCCATGACATTGCCGTCTTGCGACGAAATCGCAGGACGTCTTTACACTTTCATGTAAAGACCCATTGATCTCGTCTTAACCTCGCGTTAGTATTATTGCCTCTTCAGGATCATCGCACAAATATGACAAGCCTAAATTTTCTTGCGAAAATAGAGCCTCATGACATTTGCGTCTTAAGACACTTATCAGCTCCCTAATGTAGGGTGCCTCCCTTATCATCTCCCCGGTTGCCCCTTCAAGGAGGCGTACATCGGCCATACAAGACTAGCTCCTCCCATCCGGTCTTAACAACAACCGCTTGTTTTCGCAGCCTCTTATCCCTTATACCTATAGGGCTTATGGTTACGAGACTGCACCCTAAGTGGAGTTTTCTTCGGGCCGAGTGCGGATGTGCCAAGACTTTCCAAGAATGGCCGAGACACTTCAAATGCCCCAGAACTCTTGGCTCAACCGTGTACCTCGGCGCCTTGGTCATACACGACTCCTTGGAAGAGACCCTCGGTCGTCCAACCAGGTATAACCTTATATAGTTGGAAATCCAAGGTATCTCTCCCGGATGGGG
Organism: Papaver armeniacum; assembly: GCA_023531295.1. NCBI lineage: Eukaryota > Viridiplantae > Streptophyta > Magnoliopsida > Ranunculales > Papaveraceae > Papaver > Papaver armeniacum. Next base: position 179,417 of record JAJJWW010011499.1, on the reverse strand, counting down.
TTTATTGACCCCAAATTTCCATGACTCAGGTTCCAGGGGCGGTGTAACCTTTTCCCTGAGCCATGTCAAGAGATACCCCCTTATATGACGCACTTTAGGTCTTACATTTGCCTCTTACGAAATATCATTCGCGAACTAGGGTGTACGCCATAAAGGTTCGTCCCATTCGTATAAATCATTCATTTTTGATTATCTCTTGTTATTTTATTTGCGAGATATTCGCACATTCTTTCTTTATTTTATGCAATTTCGCAATCACTCTGTCGTAAGAACTTTTCGTATGAATTCATTTCATTTCATCCATTCAATATTTCGCAACCTATTCTTTCCCTTCCATCTTCTATGGGTAATATTTTTTGAGATATAATCTATTCCACGGTCTATCCAATCTTTGGCCCACATCTTTGCCCTCAGGATCCATTAATCTATATGACCCTGTTCCAACTATCTCCTTGATGATATAAGGTCCATCCCACTTTTTCGCTAACTTGCCACCACTTTCTCGCTGATATACTGGTGTTTCTCTCAATACCATATCACCTGGTTGAAATTCGCGTGTCTTGACACGTTTGTTATATTCTCTGGCTAATCTTCGCTGATAATTCTCCATATGCTGTAGTGCTCTTTCTGTCTTTTCCTCTAATTCATCTAATTTAACCAAAATGTTACCCGCACTAAGATTTTTCTCCCAAGCTTCTCTCTTTGTTGTTGGAATAATAACTTCGTCGAAGTAGTACAGCTTCAACTCCATATGTTAGACAAAATGGTGACATTCCCGTAGCTTCTCGCCTTGTTGTATTGTAAGCCCATACTGCATTATGCACTTGTTCACACCATGCCTTATTATGTCCTTCTAATTTCTTCTTTAGTATATCTGCGATTGTTTTATTTGTTGCTTCCGCCTGTCCATTGGCCCGCGGGTATAAAGGAGTTGATTTCCCACATTTTATTTGAAATGCATTAAGCAGTAATTCTATATTTTGTCCCTCAAACTGTTTCCCATTATCAGATACCAACTGAGCTGGAATTCCAAATCTGCATATTATGTTTTCGAATATGAAGGTAAAAATATCTTTATCGCGAATGTGTTGTACTGCTTTTACTTCTCGCCCACTTTGTGAAATAATCAGAGCGACAATCGATATCTCCTCCGCCTCTGCACTGTAAAAATGGTCCTACAATATCTAACCCCCACTTTCCAAAAGGCCATACACTTGTTGAAGAGGTTAATGGTGCTCCTGGTGCATGTATTTTCTTTCCGTGCCTTTGACAATCTTCGCAACGTCTTGATATTTGTTTCGCATCTTCATGCATATATGGCCAATAATAGCCTTGCATTTTCGCCTTATGTGCTAAGGATCTTCCGCCACTGTGATTGCCAGCATACCCACTGTGTAACATTTTTAATACTGCTTCTCCTTCCTTTCGTGTTAAATATCTAAGCGAGGGTCCATTAAAGGATCTTCGGTACAATACCCCGTCTCTTAATTCATAATTTGTTGCACGACTTTTTATTTTATGCATCTCTAATCTATTTCTTGGCGTTTCTCCTTTCATTAGATAAGCATGAAGTTCTGTTCTCCAATCTTCGCAATAGGGTCTTTGTGCTCCATCTTCTATTACTTCTGCTTCTTCCTCTTCCTCTTTGTTGATTGACGGTGATAGAAGTGTCTGTATTTTTATGCATCTCGCAGTTGGATCTGTCATCATACTTGATATAAAAGCAAAAGCATCCGCGAGTCTATTGTGTCTTCTTGATATTTGTCTCCATTTTATTTTTGGTATCTTCGCTGACAATTCTTCAACAAGTTTTTTGTATTTTTTCAAGGATGGTTCATTTGTAGTATATTCTTCTTTTATCTGGCGAATAGCTAATTGGGAATCACTTGTGACCCTCACATTCTCCAACTTCATTTCTATTGCGAATCGCAAAGCATGTATTATAGCTTCATATTCCGTTTCATTGTTGGTAGATGCAAATTCCAATCTGGAAAAAAAAGACATTTTATTGCCTTCTGGCGAAATTACAATGATCCCAAATCCGTTACCTTCTCCATTTGACGATCCATCTACCAATATTTCCCATCTGTTTGGCTCAGTTAATAAATCCCTTGGATTTCCATGTTCTTCTTCTATATCCATCATTTCTTCCACTGCTTCATCCTCTTCCAATGAAAATTCTGCTAAAAATTCTGCAACAACTTGTGATTTGGGTGAGGATAGTATTTCATATTTGAGTTTGCAATGACTTACTTGAGCATTCCATCTTTCAACCCTTCCTGACCTTTTTGAATTTTTCATTACTGACTCAATTGGTATTTTTGTCATTACCTTAACTGTGTGTGCTTCAAAGTAGATGTGAAGTTTAAATGTTGCGTAAACTAATGCCAAAATTATTTTTTCAATTTTTGAATAATTTTTCTCCGCGGCATCAAAGTAATCGAAATCGTTCCTCGGTCCTACTCGATTGGGGAGCTTGGAGCGAGGAGCAATAACTTCGGACTTGGAAATCGCTAAAACTCGGCCTAATACTCGGAACCTTTTTATTAGAGACTTATGTATTGTTGTTCATGAGTCATATAATCAAGTGTAATATTGTATTACTGAACCTATTTATAACGTTTTTAGAGGTTTTTCCGTTTAATAACTCTCATTCGAGGGGTTACAAATTTTTTGTTTTAGAATTTTGGTGCATGAAAGGCCAACTCGGAAAAATCGCCAACTCGTTTTGCTGAAAAATCGGTACAAATCGACATATCGGCCGATTTAATTTCTAAAAATTGGAAATAACTTGGAATCGGAAATCGCCTCGGTCATATAGCTTGTAGCGATTACTCGGAGAGTACTCGGCCTTGGAGAGCGATTTTAACTACACTGCGCGGCATTGAATGTTTTGCTGATGTAATAGATTGGCTTTTCTCCTGCGTCCATTCGCAGTAATACTGCGTTTAGTGCATGCGAGGTTGTCGCAAGGTAAATTAGTAATTCTTCCCCTGGCTCTGCTTTTTGTAAGATTGATATATCCATTAGATGTTCTTTTATTCCTTGTAACGCCTTTTCACATTCATCTCATCCATCTAAATTTCGCTCCTTTTTAAGTATGTTGAAAAAATGCTTGCACTTATCAGATGATCGCGAGATGAATCTTCCTAGCGAAGCTAATAGTACATTTAACTTTTGCACATCTTTCACTGTTGCTGGTGTCGGCATATCGCGAATTGCTTGTACTTTCTCTGGATCGACTTGTATCCCTTCTTTTGACACAATGTATCCTAAAAATTTTCCAGATGCCACCCCAAAGGTACATTTTTCCGGATTCACTTTGATGTTGAAATGTCTCATTTGTTCAAAAATTTCCTTCAAATCCCGTACATGATCTTTTGCTTCTTTACTTTTTATTAACATGTCATCCACATATACCTCTAGTGTTTTATGTATCCATTTTTCGAACACTTTTTCTACCATCCTTTGGTATGTTGCTCCAAAGATTTCGCAGACCAAATGGCATTTTTGTGTAACAAGATAATCCTCTTGGAGCAAAAAGGCAGATGCTCTTGGTCTTCTTCAGCGAGAGGAATTTGATTGTATCCCTTGTATCCATCAAGAGAGGATATCCTTTCATTTCCTCTGCTGACTCAACCATTTGCGGAATATCTGGCAAAGGAAAACTATCTTTTGGACAAGCTTTGTTTAGATCGGTAAAATCTATACAAATTCTTATCCCTTTTTTCTTCTTTGGGACTACGACCATATTTGCTATCCATTTGGGATATTTTGCTTGTCTAATAATTCCGGTGTCAAGCATCTTCTCAACTCTTCTTCTATTTGAGGATGATATGTTGTTGCAATTTTTCTAATTCTCTGCTTGAATGGTCTTGCATTTTTATCAATCTCTAATTTATGACAAGCTACAGATGGATCTATTCCAGGCATCTCATCCATATCCCACGCGAAAATGTCTTTATAATCTCGCAACAAATCAATAGTATTTCTTTCCTCATCTGCCTCCATTTTAGTCCCAATTTTTAACATCTTGGGTTTTTATTCAGTTCTGATATTCACTTCCTTTGTTGGCTCTGCCGCAGTGTAGCTAGCCTTCGGTTCTCCCATGGGCGTTGGTCCTTTTACTTCCTTCGCAAGTTCATTCTCTTCGCCATATATTCCTTTTCCTTCTTCTGCTCTTATCATGTAAGTTCTAAATTCTTCTTCCTTTTTCGCTGCTTTTGCCATCTTCTTGCGATCTTTACGCCTCTTCACCTGTTCTTCATAATGTTTTACTTCGATTTGATGATATATCCTTCCTTTATCGGTATCTCCTCTGATTTCGCCAATTCCACTTGGCATAGGAAATTTGACACACTGATGAAATATCGATGCTACAGCTTTTATTGCATGTATCCATGGTCTTCCCAACAGCATGTTATATGGTGATTCTATATCCACTATACATAACGTCACATGTGTTTCAATTTCTCCCAACAAAATTCGTATTTTTATTCCCCCTTTAGGTTTTGTTATGGATTTGCCGAAACCATAGATATGATATGTTGCGGAAGTCATTTCTTCAACTTTGTACCCCAATTCTTTATAAGCATGATAAAACATTATATTCACTGAACTCCCTGTGTCCATCAAAGTTCTATTTATTGCCCATTCTTCCACTGTTTTTGTTAATTTTCCTTCTTCTTTGCTTGCGCTTACCGTAATCACTAGTGGAGATGTGTGATTTAAATTCTCTCTTGATATCTCCGTTGCTGTGAACATAATCTTCTGTTTTTCCCATTCTTTCAAGGGTGACGCCTTCTTTACTGTTATAATTTTTTTTCCTTCAAAATCTCTTTTGTGTATTCTCCCTCTGATACTTTCATGAAATTCATTAACCATTGTTTTTGTAATCATACTACATTCCAATTCTCCATTACTCTCTTTGATTATGGCTTTCTCCAATTTATCCATCATACTCTTGATTTGAACAATTTTAATGACAATATCCAATCTCACATCCTCAGTGGTCCCTGTTTCTAGCGCCAATATGTAGTTGCAGGAAATCGTACACTACACCCCTCACAAGAATCCACACAACTAAGCCATTGAAGATGAACAACTATGATTTTTATTGATTAATTCCTTGAATGTTTACAAGATAAAATGGAAAAGAGCTAAAGAAATTACAATCACTACAAACTTCCTCTCTCTTAATGACTTGCCTAACACTCGGAAAAAAGATAAAAAAAAAAAACCTCACAATAGGCTTGCTCGACTCCTTATATAGGGTATTACATAATGGATGACAGCTAAGCTGTCCTTTATTTTCGGGAATAACTTGCGAAATGTCGCAGGTGTACAAATATATAATCTCGCAACTCTCTTAAATCTCGCTGGGTCTTCACATCTTTCTCGTGTTTTGATTGTCGTCATTCATTGCGTCATTTATATTACTCATCTGCGACACCTTCGCAATGCTGTCGTTTATTAATCTCGCGAGGTATTGTTGTTGCGATATTCTGATCCTACATTTCCAACATGATGAGCGGCTATTCTCTCACAACCAAGGCAATGAGGAAGCTATTTACGCATGAATAATTGGTAATTATTTATTTTCTCTAATTTATAATTTATAATTCACTCAATCACTTCTTTTGCAGAGTTTTTAATTGTTTGCAAAATTTTCTTCATTAGTTGTGATTCAGTTAGATAGGTTATGCTTTGTTTAGATAATCTATGCTTAGGGGATACAATTAATTTTTGAGAATTTGTCTGATTATATGTGAATTAAGAAATAAGGGACTTAAAAGATAATTAGAGTTTTGGCTTATTTACCATAATTTATTCATGTCTAATAGTGGAATCAGTGTCTTGGTTATTCCTAATATTCTGTGACAATATTTTGTATATATTTTTCTTTTATTTTAGTTTATTAAATCCTAAAATCGATTTCAACAAGTCCGAGTGAACGAAAACTCTATTTACCACTATACAAAATTCGATCAGCTCTAAAAACAACAATGCTTCATACATATTGATTGTATTCGATGCATAAAGTATACACGATATTTCATGAATATAGACTTCCTAAATAACTCAGTTATTTAATCTAGAACCGTATGCTACTTCCTGTGGGTCCCACGATCCACTCATTCGAGACATCAAGCATGTCACAAACTGGGGGATACTTACTAGGGTATTGGTCTGCGGTTTACAACGTGCAGCGTGCAACGCGCCATCACAAGAACGTGTCAGAACGTATGGACGGTTAAGATGGTGAGGGAATTGGGCTAAGACGTAATCATGCAATCACCCACACGACCCCACTACTCCATCACTCAACTTCCTCAACTTCCTACGAGATGAGGGTTTGCGCTCAATGACTTGTTTAAATAGGTCCTTTGCCTATTTCCAAACAACACAGACGAACACAGAAAAAAACTAAGTGTTGTCATCAGTATCCAGAAATCACCATTCTGATACAAGTCATAAACAGCCAACACCTTCACAATCTCAACACCTTCTTCGCTTCCCTCCCTAAGATCAACCTCATCTCCTTCACTTTGTGACCGAAGCAAGTCTGGAACGACAATTTCTTGGTTTAGGCCAGAATTGTACAGATTAATCTCTCGAATCAAAAGCACTCCCGTGCAGTGCATTTAATTTGTTTAGGGTTTAGATTCATTTCTCATCCACACACACCCAAAATTACCAAAACTAGAAGAAATATTTTTTACCCATAAACAGCAGTTTACAACTGTCGAAAATCGATCGTGTTCGTATAACTTAGCTAGCCTAATTAGACGGCTTAAATCTTGTTTCAGATAGTCGAGGGGGTGCACATGGGTCCACCACTGGCCCAACTTTATCCTCACTTGATCGACTTGCTCGAGGAAAGTCAATAACACGCCAAATCGTTTGATTGAACTATGGTGGATGTGGCTGTTTTAAAACCCTAATTGGGGTTTACGACAACACACTTCTGCCACAAAGTGATCACAATCACCCATCTTTGCCAGCCTAAATGAGCGGTATAGATCTATATTCAGGCGGTCTCGAAGATGTTAATGTGATCACCGTCGACTCACCTTTTCACATGACCGACCGGTCTATTCAAACTAGGGCTCAATTCCTCGAAATGCTCGCCCAAAGAGGGGTGGGACACACGGTTTTTAAACCCTAAGTTGCATCAACGGCATTATGTAACTTCCGTAAAACATCTCGTTCATCCAACTTTTCCAGCCCGGTTGGACGACGTAGATTTATTTTCAGCAAACCAACAAACAACTAGCATGGAAATCACCGGCCATCCCTCCTCCACGAGCAATGATCGACCAAGTGATGGTGGTCGATCACTAAACGATCACCCAAAGGTGGTCGATCATGCTACCTCCTTTAAGACGCTTATCCGCAACTTATTCAATCAAGCTCTAAAACAACGATGCTTCATACACATCGATTACTTTGAGCTGCTTAAAATTGATGCTTCACGTGCATCAAATACATACGATATTTTATGTCGGCCTCATAAACGACTTAGTTGTTTTACCTAATAGCACCATATGCTATTCTCCGCGGCAAGCCCCACGACTTGACCCATTCACTCGAGACATCAAACATGTCACAAACTGGGGATGCTTACTGGGGTATTGGTCTGGCGGTTTACGGCGTGCGGCGTGCAACGCGCCCATTATGAGAACGTGTTAGGAAAGGATGACGTTTAACAACGATGAGAGTAGTGGATGAAGATGTGACCACGTGATGATCACCGCTTCTTACACGGCCCCACTACTCCACAACTTAACTTCCTCCACTTCCTATGAGATCAGGATGACGCTCAAATGACTTGTATAAATAGATTTTCAATCTATTTTGAAAAACAAAACACAAGTGTTATCAACACAAGTAGCCAAAAACCATTTTATGATACGCAAGTCATAAACAGCCACACCTTCAACACTCTGATCTCAAACGCCTTCTCCGCTTCCCTCCCTAAAATCAACCCTTCTCCTTCACCCTGTGACCGAATTGAATCTGGAACGACCATTTCTTGGTTTAGGCCAGAGTCTTACAGATTGATCTCTCGAACCTAAAAGCATTCCCGTGCAGTGTATTTGTTTAGGGTTTGAATTCGTTTCTCATCAACACACCCCAAATTACCAAAAATAGCAGAATCAGTTTTTGCCCCAAAACACAGAGATATAAAATCTCGAGCCAATTATTCCAATTGCACTCAAAACAATAAAAATAGCAAGATCAGATCACGCAACTACAAATATAATAGTTGGGTCTGGCTTAACAATCCCAATGAAGTATTCAAGTCGTTAACTTACAGGGTCTCAAGAAGAAACCTAAGGTTAAAGGAGAGTCGACTCTAGTTATGCAACTAGTAACACACAGGAGGTGTGGGGATTAGGTTTCCCAGTTGCTAGAGTTCTCCTTTATATATTTTTCAAATCAGGGTTTGCAATCTAAGTTACCTTGGTAACAAAGCATTCAATATTCACCATTAGATGAAAAACCTGATTCTCCCAAGCTAATATCTTTCAACCGTTATATCGAACTTAGCTTGTTAAACACAAATGAAATGTACCCTCATTTAGGTTTATGTAACCGTACCTAAACGTGTACACCATGTTGGTTCACAAATAGTTAACCGAGTTTAAACATATGATTACTCTCATATCAACCTTATTCATCTTAACCATAACTAGTTCAAATGACTCAAACGAAACTAGTTAAAGAGTTGTTCAATTGCATAGAGAATACAATTGAAACCAAATCGGCTTGATTCACTTGAATCAATCATGAACATTATAGCCACGATTTGCAAAGATTGCATTCCTTATGTTTTAAATGTTTAAGTCCATGAACTGATCGATTTGACAAAGTAACTAGCTTAAGTATGCGTACTTAAGCAACCGGATTTTGAGTTTCTTTAGTTTCCAAACTCAGCAGAAATTTTCGGTTCGAAAACTTCCGCCAGTATGCGCATAAGTACGCATACTTAACCTGTCTCCTTCGCCAATATCGTATACACACATATGCATACTCTTGGCTCCCGGTTTATGGATTTATACACTAATGTACGAACACACTATATATGCTTATATTCAAAGATGGTTACATTCTCAACTCTTTATTTCAGTCATTGAGACATTCTTCTATAGTGATAATAGCCGTTTTTCACACACTATTATCATCAAAGCAATTTTCAAGATATTGAAATAATCATTATCGAAACATTCCAAGCCTACATCAAATGATTGTATCACACAAACCATGTAAGATGTTACTCGAAAATTTTCTCACGATATAAGATGAACTTGGTTGAAGCGAAAGCTTACCAATACATATTTCGAGAAATATGTAAGCGACATATACTCAGCTTGAAATCTCAAATGTGTATAGAGAAAACTATATCTTAACACGACTTATGTCTCAATATATGAGATAGTAGAAATATACTTTCCAAGTCGTAGATGCGTTCAAGTCTCCACATACCTTTTGTCGAAGAAGTTCCACAAGCTCCCCTTAGTAGTTCTTCGTCTTCAAATGATGAAATCTGTGAAATCTAAGCTCAACTACACTATCTATGTCCTAGTCCGAGACATTTATAAATAGGCTAGAAATCAAGACTTATAGTTTTGATCACTAACATTGACAAACATACTTGAGATAGCAACGCATGCGAGTTTGACCGAGCAGTGCTCTAACAATCTCCCCCTTTGTTAATTTTAGTGACAAAACTATCAATACATATGGATTACAAAATAGATAGAAATTGTAGCTTCTCATCCAAATGATTGATCTCCTTGGCATCTTCAACACGACTCGAAATCTTCGTCCCTTCCAAGTGCTCCATGATCCTAAAGGTTGTAAGTTCATCATCATAGTTGTTGAAGATCCGTAGCGATAACAATAAGAAAACAAAATGCTCTCAATCATTGTTATACAGTGTCATAGTATTATTACACAACATCAAAGTTCAATTGTATCACAACTTTGACAATAATACTATGGTGATATGTATCACTCCCCCTTAGTCAATACTTCATCTCAACATGAAAACCACTACCCCTTACATAATGATCCGTAAACCATATGTATTTGTAGTATCACACTACACATTAATTCTCCCACTTTTTGTCAATATAAATTGGCAAAGGTACGAAAACTAGTGGGATCCTCATGAAATTTTCACAGAGATATTTCATGACCAAAAGAGAATACCATATCAACTTATTTAGATGCCATCATAACGCCGAAGCTAAATGCATTCATCAAGAAGTTTATAAAGATACAAGATAACCCCTAAAAATTCCACAGCCGCACTCCCCACAAAGATTTGGCAATTAAGCACAAGTTCAAAATGAACTCTCCCCCATAAAATGTCATTCCCGAAAGAACAACAAAGGCAACCTTGCTTTTATAAGAAAAGAAGGATTTCTTTAAGATAAACTCAAATCACATGAAAACATGAATTTGTATCCAAAATATTCAATTGAAATAACCACAAGAGAACCCGTGATTAATGCAATTGAAAAATACAACCAAAATAATCACAAGAAAACCCACGATTAATTAAATCGATATACACAACCAAATTAACCACGACGTGATCAATTCAATTGGTCATGCTCGACATAAGCGAACTTACGGAGAAACAACTAAAATAACCACAAGAGAATGATCAATTTAGTTGGTCATGCTCAAACATAAGAAATCTTATGGAGCAACATAGTATGTGCACAAAAATGTGGATCGGAGATCGACCAATACTACGGAATAAACAAGGATTCATTCTATTTTCCATCACTATTTGCACAATGACATATAATAGACTTAATCCCTATAAACAAAAGCTTTATTCTTTCTTCCATCAAAACAATGACATAAAAGGCTTTAACTTTTGTAATGTCAAAAGTTCATTATATCATTTATCAATACTTTCATACTGGCATAATAGAGATAACTTTTGAACAAGTATGGGATAGTCACAGGTTCAAGGACGTAAACAACATATCCCATAACAATTTGCAATATATAAAATCATAAAGATTAAAATTGCAAAAAAAAATCATCTTCCAAAAAACTTAGAATTTAAATAAATAAATCTAAAAACATTGAAGATGAAAATCGTTGGACATAGCTATGTGTACTCACAATAATGGCTATTCCAAACCCTAGTTATTCTTCTAAAAACAATAAATAAATTCTTTAAAAGAAGATTTACTAGACATTGTAGAGCTTTCTCAGGGCATCTACAGAGAATTTCTTCTCATTATTGAAAAAACCATTGATAATGGGATCATTCAATTCCTCCAAATCTTCAGAAATATCAGTTAACTCACTAAGTTCTCTTTTCAGTTCACACAGAGTGTTCTTTTTTAGAGACAACATTTTTTCATAGTGAGAGATATCTCTTATAGAATGATTCGAGATTTTAAATCATTTCTTTTCCCGATGAACTCCTTCACCATAGCCCTAAAGTTATTATCATAATGACAAAAAGACAATAGGCAGTCAGAGGAAAAACCTGGATCATCAGTCATGTTCTTCGCCTTTCTTTTCCTTGAGGAAGAAACTCCTTCACACAGATACACGTTAACTGCTTATATAGCATCTCTTTTCGTGGTACCTCTAGTTATAGGGGCCATGAGACTGTATCTTTAGAGTAGAAGGTAAAGAACAATAATGTTCACAAATGAACATAAACAGACTTCAGGATAGTAAAACCCTAAAGGACCTTCAAAAGGTTTCCACGGTTCATGATCCATTATCAATCTTAACAAACAGATATTTACTTGCTAAATATGGAACAGAAAAATCAACAAAAGATTTACAAGACTTGAATCAACCTTGAAGTAATCCTTATTTTTCAAGTCCAAAATAAGGATACGATTTATTACTATGGTTTAGATAGTAATAGAGTGAACAGAGTGTTCACATCTTGTGTAACAGGGTGACATTTCAAGGTTTGTTGTGTTCGTGGACTTACCTTGTCTAACTCTGAATCTTTTGGATTTCTTCTTGTACCCAGGCATATCTGACTGCATCTCTATAGTCAGATTCATCTTTTGCATGTCATTTTGAAGTTTGGAAATTATTTTACAGTTCCTCTTGAATCTCCAACACTTACTCTGGACATGGCTTGTACTTCCACAAAAAGAGCAGAGCAAAGAGGATTTGCTTTGTAGAGTTGATACTTGTTTATCACAACGCTCAGGTTTGATTGATCCAAAGCTGGTTGGAATAACCGAGTTTGTTGTGCTTACAGTCTTTCCTTTGAACCCTAAACCTTGTGTGTTTCCAAAAGCCTTTTGACCTAATAACATTGCTGAAATTTTTTCTGAGCTTCCTAACAACCTTTGCAGGTCACACTTGAGAGAATTGATCTCTTTTTCTTTCAGTAATAGGGTTCTGGTGAATTCATCATTAAGACAGTCATTCTCAAGAGATTTCACTTGTAGTGATGACTCAAGTTTATTCAATGATTCTTTCAGTTGAATATTTTCCTGGTGAATTTCTTCAAACTTAATCAGAAATTCTAGGATCTCAGTCTCAGAATCGCATTTCAAACAGGTGTTTGAATTACAAGAAACTTCTGCCGAAAAGGCTGAACTTTTCGTACACACTATAGTAGTATGTGAGCCGTCGTGACACTGAGATTTTACTTGACTTGAATCATCAGAAGCAATAGAGAGAGAAGAAGATATCTCACGTCTTTTGTTATTCATTACCATATCCTTGATCTTTTGTATTAACAGTGATTTATTAAAATCAACATGATCAGAACAGAATTCATCATCCCATGACAAATTAGAGGCTTCGCTTGGAATGATTACATCATTGAATGCAGAAGTTCTGACTGTATTCTGATCAAGATCAAGTAATTTAATCTTTCCCACAAGGACGCTTCTGGAAAGAGTATCAAGGTTATTTCCTTCAACGATGGCATGCTTCTTAGAATCGTATCCGAATGGCAGCGATCTGAGAATTTTCATCACAATGTCCTTTTCAGGAAAAATCTTACCCAATGCAAACGATGCATTAACAATTTCAGACACTTTGTGATTAAACTCATCAAACGAATCTTCCTCTGCCATACGAAGGTTTTCCCAATCGGAATTAAGGTTTTGAAGCCTAGATTCCTTTTCACTGGTATTTCCTTCGAATACGGTTTCTAAGATATCCCAAGCATCTTTAGACCTAGTGCACGTAGTCACATGGTGTTGAAGATCTGTGGTAATGGCATGTATGATGGCATTCAAACTGTCGGAGTTTTGCTTTGCAGCAAGTATCTCGGCATCATTATATTCACCAATGTTCTTTGGAACGGTTGCATTCCTTACTGCCATAACGGGAGCATCATAGCCATTAAGCACATAAACCCATGATTGAAAATCAAGCGCTTGAAGAAAGGCACGCATAGAAGTTTTCCACCACAAGTAATTTGAGCCATCGAAGACTGGTGGTACGTTTATAGAGATAACACCTTTGTCCATATCAGATCGCAACAAACACAGACTTATGAGGTCTTTAATGTGTTTGCATGCTCTGATACCAATTGAAAATGCAGGGGTCTAACAACCACACCCAACAATTCGTTTGGCAATCTGAGAGGACTTACGCCAATACACTTTCTAGATAATCAACTAGACGGTCAGACTCAATCTAGATTAAAGTATATCAAAGAGTTTAATATCTCTAACTCTTAATTCAATCCGCAATCAGCAAATAGAAATCTGTGAGCCCGATTGAATATAAGAGGATTAACTTGAACGGTACCAAAGACCAATGTTCAAGTATCAATCAATGTAAATCAACAACCAAATGTTGGATATTCTAATTGATTGATCATAACGCACAACCTGTGATATTTCAATTATATAACAAAATATAATACGAAATAGAAATAACACAGACACCAGAATTTTGTTCACGAGGAAACCGCAAATGCAGAAAAACCCTGGGACCTAGTCTATATTGAACACCACACTGTATTAAACCGCTGCAGATGCTAGCCTACTACCAATTAACTTCGGACTGGACTGTAGTTTAACCCTAATCAATCTCACACTGATTCAAGGTACAGTTGCGCTCCTTACGTCTCTGATCCCAGCAGGATATTACGCACTTGATTCCCTTAGTTGATCTCACCCACAACCAAGAGTTGCTACGACCCAAAGTCGAAGACTTGGTAGACAAATCTGTCTCACACAGAAAAGTATATAGGATTGAATAAATATGTCTCCCACAGAAATACCCAAGAGTTTTTGTTCCGTCTTTTGATAAATCAAGGTGAACAGGAACCAATCGATACCTCGGACTTATATTCCCGAAGAACAACCTAGAATTATCAATCACCTCACAATAATCTTAATCGACTAGCGAAAGAAGATATTGTGGAATCACAAACGATGAGACGAAGTGTTTGTGATTACTTTTCTATCTTGCCTATCGAAGATATAAAATCTCGAGCCAATTATTCCAATTGAACTCAACACGATAGAAATAGCAAGATCAGATCACGCAACTACAAAGATAATAGTTGGGTCTGGCTTCACAATCCCAATGAAGTCTTCAATTCGTTAACCTACGGGGTCTCGAGAAGAAACCTAAGGTTAAAGGAGAATCGACTCTAGTTATGCAACTAGTAACACACAGGAGGTGTGGGGATTAGGTTTCCTAGTTGCTAGAGTTCTCCTTTATATAGTTTTCAAATCAGGGTTTGCAATCTACGTTACCTTGGTAACAAAGCATTCAATATTCACCGTTAGATGAAAAACCTGATTCTCCCAAGCTAATATCTTTCAACCGTTATATCGAACTTAGCTTGTTAAACACAAATGAAATGTACCCTCATTTAGGTTTATGTAACCGTACCTAAACGTGTACACCATGTTGGTTCAAAAATAGTTAACCGAGGTTAGCCATATGGTTACTCTCATATCAACCTTATTCATCTTAACCATAACTAGTTCAAATGACTCAAATGAAACTAGTTAAGGAGTTGTTCAATTGCATAGAGAACGCAATTTAAACCAAATTGGTTTGATTCACTTGAATCAATCATGAACATTATAGCCACGGTTTGCAAAGATTTCATTCATTATGATTTAAATGTTTAAATCCATGAACTGACCGATTTTACAAAGTAACCAGCTTAAGTATGCATACGGGTATGCGTACTTAAGCAACCAGATTTTGAGTTTCTTTAGTTTCCAAACTCAACAGAAATTTTCGGTTCGAAAACTTCCGCCGGTATGCGTACCGTATGTGTACATGTACGCATACTTAACCTATCTCCTTCACCAATTTCGTATACACACACATGCATACTCTTGGCTCCCGGTTTATGGATTTATACACTAATGTGCAAACACACTATATATGCTTATATCCAAAGATGGTTACATTCTCAACTCTTTATTTCAATCATTGAAACATTCTTTTATAATGATAATAGCCGTTTTTCACACACTATTAGCATCAAAGCAATTTTCAAGATATTGAAATAATCATTATCGATACATTCCAAGCCTACATCAAATGATTGTATCACACAAACCATGTAAGATGTTACTCGGAAATTTTCTCATGATATAAGATGAACTTGGTCGAAGCGAAAGCTTACCAACACATATTTCGAGAAATATGTAAGCGACATATACTCAGCTCGAAATCTCAAATGTGTATAGAGAAAACTATATCTTAACACGACTTATGTCTCAATATAGGAGATAGTAAAAATAGACTTTCCAAGTGATAGATGAGTTCAAGTCTCCACATACCTTTTGTCAAAGAAGTTCCACAAGCTCCCCTTAGTAGTTCTTCGTCTTCAAATGATGAACTCTGTGAAATCTAAGCTCAACTACACTATTTATGTCATAGTCCGAGACATCTATAAATAGGAAAGAAATCAAGACTTATAGTTTTGATCACTAACATTGACAAACATGCTTGAGATAGAAACGCATGCGAGTTTGACCGAGCAGTGCTCTAATACCTTCACAAACATATTTTAACTGCCATTGTCATTTACGGTTGGTTACGATAATCTAGTTACTAACCGTAACTAACACTGAAAACTAAGACCAAGCAGATATAAGTCATTTAAAACCATTAAACCATCTTCATTACTAAACCAACATTACAACCATTAAACCATTACAAATATAAATGACATTACAACTCATTAATTCATGCAACTTAAAAGGATACTAAAATTCAGGTCTACGAGTGCGATAGAAGTCTTTAAGGATGTTGAAATGAGGTAAGTATTGAAAATTCGACCTTTTCCATCGTCTCCATTCTTGAATAGAGCTCTCTAATACTTCAGCTTCAGTTTCACCTCTTAATCATATTTGAACCATAATACGAACTAATGCCATAAACTCTTTAACGTTATCCCGAATACGGCAATATCGAACATACAACATAATTCCATCACGGTTATAAGGGATACCTGTTTCGGAACAAAAATTTTCAAAAATGGTTCTCAAATAACTTGTACTCACAAAACCACCTCGACGCCGTTCTTCTCCTCTTTTTGGATATCATAGAACATAGTTGCGGCAAATACATAAATCTTCTTCCAAAGTAAAATCAGGGTTTTGCGCCATAATCTAGTTTAAGGTAGGAGATGATTTATGTGGAGGTGTAACTTCTAGTAAGGAGGATAAGCATATATATATATATATAACAAAATTTTTTTGTACCATGTAACAGATCTATTTTTTGAAAATGAAGTTATTGAAGGTTTTAACGGCTATATTTTCAAATCAAACAAGGACATGTCAGTGCAAATAATTTTTTTGTTGTTGAAATTGCAGAGTTACGGTTGGTAACTAAAATCTCGGGAAGAACCGTAACTCTGGAATTTAAATTCCCGCAGAGTTACGGTTGGTATGTAGTTCCAACATACGAACCGTAACACTGCGGAAATTTAAATTCCAGAGTTACGGTTACTTAGTTGGCTAAGGTTACCAAACGTAACTCTGCAAAATAATTTGGCTCCAGAGTTACGGTTTGTTAGAAAAATCCAAACCAACCGTACTTGGTGTCCATGGTTCTAGAGTTTTTTACGGTTCGTAAATTTTTAATGTTACCAATCGTAACTATATTTACGGTTCGTCTCGACGTTTAGTTATGAATCGTAATTTGTGAATTTTGTCAATTATGGGTTCCTGGGTTATTTACGGTTCGTAAATTAAAATGGTTACCAACCGTAACTGTGTTTACGGTTCAAGCCTTAGTTTAGTTATGAACCGTAATTTTCTCTGTATGTTTTCAAATTCATAACTAACACACACTAACACACATATCCATAAGTTCAAATTCATAGATAATATCCATAAGCTAAAATCCATAACTAACACACATATCCATAGGTTCAAATTCATAGATAGCTAAAATCCATAACTAACACACAACTAACAAACATATCCATAAGTTCAAATTCATAGATAATATCCATAAGCTAAAATCCATAACTAGCACACACTAATTCGTCATAATATCCATAAGTTGACACACACAACCATAGCTAACCACGACGACCACCACGACCTCTTTTGTTGGTGCTACCACCACCACGAGTGCGAGGACCATCACGACGACCACCACGACCACCTCTTTGGCTAGTATCCACACCGTGCACCACCTCTTCAAAAATTATCTCTTCGCTTCTAGGTGACGGTTGATGTAACGACCCTCAAGCTCATCAACGCTATTAGACTACTCAAGAGACATTTTAGCCGCTAATGACTCGACTAACTAAATACGAATGTTAATTTATAGGAATTAATCTAATAATAATATAGATACGAAACTAGTATCGTTAGATATATCTCGAAAAGTTATGCGAGATGGACTATTAGAACGTGTAATTCGGACATCGGACGAAGAAGATACGAGACTCGGAAGATAGAGCAAAAATCAGTCAAATACCGTTGACCGACGAACCTTGACCTTTTGACCGTTAACCGGACCTTTATTTGACTATACCTTGAGTTAGAAATTGCCTAGCCCTTAGTAGATTCCTAGAAATCGAATAATATAACATAACCAAGGATTAGTTAATAAATAATTATGTTTAAGATAGGTTAATAGGCAATTAAGTTAATTAATCAAACCTTAACATAAAACCGTTTGAAGTTTATCCTTTTAAACTTAAGAAGGAGCTGGTGTCTAAGAGAAGTAGGAGGTGTTGGTTATAAGAGAGAAACCAGAGAGTATTGAAATTGAGAAAGCAAAGGTATATGTGGAGGGAAGAATTGTGTAGTAGAAAGATGATGTTATAATAAAAAAGATGATTTTGGTAGAAGTTGTTTGCAAAGAAAAGATGATGATGTTGTGATAAAGAGTTATGTTAACGTTGAGAGGAAGAGGAAATAAGAGTTCTTGGAGAAACAGTAGTGTAGTTGCAGGAAATCCCACACTACACCCCTCATAATATTTCATAGATCTAAATCTATTTCATAATCAAAATAAAGATTAAAATGCTAAAATTATAAAATGGACACAAGGATTTTTTACGTGGTTCGATCAATGTGATCTACATCCACGGTTCTTCACTATGATTGTTGAGGTTACATTAGTATTACATTTACAATCTCCATTAATGGATATTTTGTAGAGCTCTAGATCTAATTTTAGGGGAAGAAGATGATAAAGAAAAATAAATCTCTCTTTAAAAATATCTCTCTCTCTTCCCAAAATTATTCTCTCCTTTCTCTCTCCTGCTCTCTTCTTTATATAGTGTTCACATAGTGGATGACAGCTCATATACAACTAATATTTCCCTTAATTTCGGATTTACCTTGCGACATCTCGCAGGAGTATAAATGTTAAGTCTCGCAGACACTCTAGTTTTCGCAAGATCTTCGCGCTTTCTTCATGTTTCTATCACCACCATCTATTGCGTCGTCAGTCTGCGACACTTGTAAAGTGTCATTGGCGAGGACTTCACAAGTATATCCTTGCTGCGATATTCTGCTCCTACATCTTGCCTCTTTTTTTCTTGAATATTGCTTGAAGAGCGATTTTTAAGAAAAAATCTGTTGCTGTAGTAGTCTTTGATCTTTATCGATGAAGGAACGAGCGGAAGAATACTGGACTTGAAAAGTACGTACTTGCCTCTATTCTTTTGCGAAGTTCCGAAGCTTTGCGAAATAAATTAGAAATATCAACCCTTGGAGTATAAGAAGTATGAAGTATCCTTGAAGAAGTATAAGAAGTATCCGTCCTTGATTGCGAATAAGAAGTATTGCGAAATTATTACTCCATGCTCTCTGCCTCATGCAATGCTCTATTCTTTTGCAAAATTCCGAAGCTTTGCGAAGTGAATAAGAAGTATTAATCCTTGAAGTATAAAAAGTATTGCCTCTGTTCATGCGAAGTTATTATTCCATTTTTGGTGAGGATTCTTGTTGTTCATTGGTGAATATCTTCTTTGGAAGTGATTCTTGCCGAGAAGATAAAGAACATAAAATGTTTTCTTGGTTATCCATAGTTGCCTCTGTTTCTTTATCTATGAGGGTAGAATCCTTGAGAAAGTGTTGATTGAGCGAATTGTTTTTTCATTCTTATTTTGCCTCTGTCTCATATCTTGTGTTCATGCGATAGTATAATCTCTTCAGGCTGCTTATCTTATCTTGTGAAATAATCACATTCTGCGAAATTCTTAATAATTCTGCGAAATTCTGAATATCTTCTGCGACGTTTTGAATAATTCTGTAAAATTCTGAATAATTCTGCGAAGTTTTGTAAAATACTTGTGCGAATATAATACTTATGTAATGATTATGTTATGAAATGTGTATGCGATGTTTATGCCATGAAATGCTTATGCGATGCGTTCATGATGCGAGTATGATGCTTGTATGATGAGAATGCTTATCTACTGCAATGTATAGCCAATGTTTGTGTTACTTAGCTCATTTTGCCGCTCTAAAATTGATGTAGCTTTAAATCGCTTCCATTCTTCATTTCTCTGATTTTGTCTCTAGTATATGCATTCCTCTTTGCGTATTTATTTTTTTCTCGCAAGTTCTTACTTGTGCTTCATCTTTTCTTATTCCTGCACTATTAGTATCGCATAATAATATGATCATAATATCAAGTGTATGGCATTTGCATTGCCTCAGTCTCATTATTATGTACATGTTCGCAAGTTTATCATTTAATCATTTTATCAAGCTCGCAAGCTTATCATGTAATCTTTTTTGCGATGAAAGATCTCTGTTACTTACATTCAAAATGTTTATGTTGAATTTTGTCATTGCGACAAGATCGCAGGACGTCTTTACATTTTCATGTAATGACCCATTGGTCTTGCCTTATCAGTTTTCTTGTGTGGTCTTATTTCGCCTTCCTAGTTAAAGGTCTTATTTTGCCACCCCTCCTTATTGCGACAATATGACAGGCCTAAATATTCTTGCGAACATAAAGCCCCATGACATTGCCGTCTTGCGACGAAATCGCAGGACGTCTTTACACTTTCATGTAAAGACCCATTGATCTCGCCTTATCTTTGTCTTTTGTATTATTGCCTCTTCAGGATCATTGCACAAATATGATAAGCCTAAATTTCCTTGCGAAAATAAAGCCTCATGACATTTGCGTCTTTTGACACTTATCAGCTCCCTAATGGAGGGTGCCGCCCTTATCTTCTCCCTGGTTGCCCCTTCAAGGAGGCGTACATCGGCCATACAAGACTAGCTCCTCCCATCCGGTCTTAAAAGCAAGCAGTTGTTTTCGCAGCCTCTTATCCCTTATACCTATAGGGCTTATGGTTACGAGACTGCACCCTAAGTGGAGTTTTCTTCGGGCCGAGTGCAGCATGTGCCAAGACTTGTCAAGAGTGGTAAAGAAGTTCCATGCTCCCCGCACTCTTGACTCAACCGTGTACCTCGGCGCCTTGGTTATACGCTGACTCCTTGGAAGAGACCCTCGGTCGTCCAACCAGGGTATAACCTTATATAGTTGGAAATCCAAGGTATCTCTCCCGGATGGATGTTATTATCCCCAATCTCCATGACTCGGGTTCCGGGAGCGGTGTAACCTTTTCCCCGAGCCGAGTTAAGAGATACCCCCTTATATGATGCACTTTAGGTCTTACATTTGCCTCTTACGAAATATCATTCGCGAACTAGGGTGTACGCCATAAAGGTTTGTCCCATTCACTCACTCATTCATTTTTGTCAATTCGTTCAATCATTCATTTTTGATTATCTCTTCTCATTATCTTTGCGAAATTATCGCATTTCCATTATCTCTGTGAAATTATCGCAAGTCTTCATTCTGTCATTCATCCTTTCATTCCTGTCATTTCCTTCATTCATTCTCATAATATCATATCATTTAAAGCAAAGTAAATATTCAAGAGAAATTCCAATACATTATAGTCCTGAAATCTTTGTAGTTGTGAAATCTTTATAATTCTGCGATCGTATCGCGTTTTGTAATTCAAATCAAAAATCTTTTATTGTCTATAAAAGAAATATTCTAGAGAAATATATAAATTGAATTTTCTGGGTATTTTTTAATCTTGAAATCTAGAAATCTTTGTAATTTTGAAGTCTCAGATAATCTTGAAATCTTAGTAATATTTGTAATCTTGCGATCGTATCGCGTTTTGTAAATCAAATCAAAAATCTTTAATTTTCTGTAGAAATAAAATGTTTAAGGAAAATGGTACTTAGCTTTTGTGGTATGCTGCTGTTGTTGTCTCTTGCGAAGTATATGATTTGCTTGCGAAGATAGCATCCTCGAAGTGTATAAACATCGCACAAAATATAACTATCTCGCAGCAAAAAGAAGTGTGATAAATGAGATTTGAACCCTTGACCTGCCTCTTGCGTATTCTCGCTCCATACCAACTGTTCTAACCCTCTCTTGCGAAATTAACTTGCGAAATAATCATCAACTTTCTTCTTTGCGAAATAATCAAATTTCATGCGAAATTTCGCATAACAAAAATAAATGTGCGAGAAGCAAGAATTGATCCTGCGACCTTCTGCTTGCATTCATGCTTCCTGACCAACTGTGCTAACCCTGCCTCTGCGAGGTGTTTCTGCGAAATAATCATCTACTTTCTTCTTGCGAAATACCCTTGCGAAATCATCTGCAAAGTGTTCGTGCTGCGAACGTTCGCAAGGTAAACATTTGCGAAGTTGCAAAATCTCTTTGCGAATGGGGAGATTCGAACCCTAGACATCAAACTCCTTCCCTTTACCGATGACCATCTGAGCTAGCTTCAGCTTGCGAAAGAAACACATATTTCCACTCTATTATTCTTCCTTTCTTTTCGGTAGTTCCAAAAGTGTGAAAAATATTGAGCTTTGCGAGAATTGATCATGCGAACTCTAACCCATACTCCTAATCCCTGACCATCTGCGCTACTTGTTGTTTGCGAAAGAAACACATAATTTCATAACCTTATTCCATTTCTTCTCATTTGAAAGTTCAAAAAATATGCGAAAATTCGCGAGAGGTGGGAATTGAACCTGCGACCTCAAGCTTATTGTCTTTACCTCTGACCAACTTTGCTGGCTTCTGTTTGCGAACTATCTCTGCGAAATAATAACTTACTTTCTTCTGTGCGAAATACTCTTGCGAAAAATCCATGCGAAAAATACACGTTCATTGAGATTTGAACTCGCGACCATGAACTCATTAACCTCGCAGGTGACCAACTGTGCTGCCTCTTGCTTGCGAAATAATGAAACAACCTTGCGAAATAATCCATTTTTTTATTTTTTTATTTTTTTGCGAAGCAAAAAATTCTTTGCGAGGAGGGAGATTTGAACCTGAGTACTACAACTCACTCTAGCGAAGCTTGACCAACTGTGCTACGTCTTGTGTGCGAAAGGAATGCACAATGCTATAGTTTTAATTATATCTTCGCCTGTAGTAAAAATAGTAAAGGGTTGCGTACGGTGGGATTCGAACTCGTGATACTGAATTCCTTCATTTCGCTGCTGACCATTTGTACTAGCTTCTGTTTGCGAAAGCAAGCTATATTTTTGTCCTATTATTACTTCTTCTCGCCAGCTTAGTTTTACCATGGAAATGGTAGTGAGCCCCATTTGCTGCTTGACGAGAGTTGTGGGAATTAATTGTCGAGTAGAGATTTGCTGATATCCCCAGTCTGCTACAACTTGCATGTTGAGCTGTTAATGTAAAAGTAATGATACCATGAAGCTCGCTGGCTTTTTCTTCTCGCTGGCTGTTGAACTTCACGTTATTGAATTCATTTTGTTCTGCAATTTAGTGACCGAAGTGATCCTACGTCATATTTCGTTTTTAGTCTATCTTCTTCCTTTACTCTTCTGGATCTGGACCAATCATTAACAGCATCCGTTGCTTGAAGATTTAAATTATCTCTTGGAAACTTCTGTTTTTCCCCTTAAAGTTTATAGATCCAATTGATTTCATCACCAACGGTAGTCAATTTTTCTAAACTTTCTTGAACCAACAAGATTAGGTCCCTGTTTCTAGCGCATATGTAGTTGCAGGAAATCCCACACTACACCCCTCATAATATTTCATAGATCTAAATCTATTTCATAATCAAAATAAAGATTAAAATGCTAAAATTATAAAATGGACACAAGGATTTTTTACGTGGTTCGATCAATGTGATCTACATCCACGGTTCTTCACTATGATTGTTGAGGTTACATTAGTATTACATTTACAATCTCCATTAATGGATATTTTGTAGAGCTCTAGATCTAATTTTAGGGGAAGAAGATGATAAAGAAAAATAAATCTCTCTTTAAAAATATCTCTCTCCAAAATATCTCTCTCTCTCTTCCCAAAATTATTCTCTCCTTTCTCTCTCCTGCTCTCTTCTTTATATAGTGTTTACATAGTGGATGACAGCTCATATACAACTAATATTTCCCTTAATTTCGGATTTACCTTGCGACATCTCGCAGGAGTATAAATGTTAAGTCTCGCAGACACTCTAGTTTTCGCAAGATCTTCGCGCTTTCTTCATGTTTCTATCACCACCATCTATTGTGTCGTCAGTCTGCGACACTTGTAAAGTGTCATTGGCGAGGACTTCACAAGTATATCCTTGCTGCGATATTCTGCTCCTACAAGTAGAACATAGGGATTATGAAGTGATGGAGAGGAAACCATGGTGTTCTTTTTGATGATATGAAGAGCTTGATGTTGTTGATGAACATGTTGTTAATCATGATGATTGATGGAGATAGCGGAAACTTGCTAAATTAACCAAGGTAATAATTCTAAACGAATCTATAGAGTGATTAATGAATTGGGTAGCTCTTAGATATTGAAATAGAATAGAATCAACCAAGTTCGTGAGATGATGATCATGATTTCATGTAATTATTGTTTTAACTTACTTATAATTTCTAGACACTTAATAGATTGTGTAGGATCATAATATCGCAACATACAAGGCTCGCGAGATTAATGAACGACGGCGTAGCGAGGGAGTCGCAGGAGCTAAAATAAACGACGCAAGGAATAACGACAGGCAAAACATAAAGAAGACGTGAGACTGGCGAGGTTAAGAAGTGTCGCGAGAGTGAATGTTTGTGCATCTGCGACACTTCGCGAGACATTCCCGAAAATAAAGGGGAGCTTAGCTGTCATCCACTATGTATTACCCTATATAAAGGGCTAAATGAGTCTGTAAGAGGGGGAGATCTTTTTGGAATTGTTGGGCAAGTCATTAGGAGAGAGAAAGTTTGAGAGTGTTTTAACTTCCAAGTGTAATTCTATTTTCCTGTGTAAAACACTTCATGAATTCAATCAATAAATATTCTTGATCTTACATCTTTCAATGTATTAATTAAGCAAAATCGAGTAAGGTGTGTAGTGTGGGAAATCCTGCTACTACATATGCGCTAGAAACAGGGATTTACCTGGATTGGTTTCAAAAATTTTGATGAAGATCACATCTTACTGTATGTTTGAGTTCCAAGGGCAAATATGGGAGTTTCGGGAAGATTTTTACATTTTGAGGCAACAAAAACAGAGATACAAAGGTGAAAAGATTTCGTCAACGAACAAACCAGGAGATAAAGATATCAAAGGACAGATCTACAAAGTGACATCAGAAATCAGTTTCAAAGGGAGGAATCAACTTTCTATTTCTTTAAATTTGTTCATAAAAATTTACATTTGCGATGCAGAACTTTTCCTTGAGCAGCTGATGTCATCAATAGCAAACGTGGGTCCAAATAGTCTCGTTGGGAGCCGAAGTTGATTAGATCTATCACGAGTTAAAGGAGAATTTAATTTGCAAAACGCCATGGAACTTGTCATTTTGTCAGTAATTTTGCTAAAAGACCATCTTTGTCACCAACGTTACTATCACTCATGGGTCGGTTGAATTGAGTCCCCGAGACTGCGAAGTGTAACATAAAAATTAATGAAACTCATTGGCAGTAACTTCGTTGACAACTTTGTCAAAAACAACTCCAACGATAGCTCATCATATCATCAAAGAATCAGCGAAGAGATATGAGAAATAGCAGCAGTGGAAGTTTTAGAAGAAACCACTTTATAGAAGGGGAGTTTTAATTCGTCATCAGCATTAATTAGTGAACAGCAGGCAGGGACACCTCGTCGATCAAAGAAACTTGACAAGGCCACTACAATCACATCTAACTTCGCCAAAGCATCACCAGAAATGACGAACTCATAGCCAGACAAGGAACTTTCTTCGCAATATTTATCTTGCGAACGTTCGCAGCAGATATTCGTTTACTTCGTTACTTCATTTCAGTGCAAGGAGAGGCATTAGGCGAATGCTGAACAACACTTCAAAATAAACTAGTAACACGTACTAGGGACGCGGGGAAATTTCTTGGAGTGACCAGCCACATGCGAAGAAAGAAATCCACTTTGCTGGAAGATTATAACATCAGAAGACAGGAGGCAACATCAAGAGTGAATACATTGTTAAGAAATCCACTCGCATGCAGTTTAACTAACGACTCATAAGCAGGAGAGAAAAAGAAGACGAAATTCTGCGAAGTTACCTCGCAACAACAAGTTACCTCGCAACAACAAGCTTAGTTCGCCAGGATTATTATTACATCGCAGCAACGAGACCAACTCGTCAAAGTATATCATCAACAACAAGGTACAACCTACCAAGAAAAGGAATTAGTTAATGATTCGCAGAAATCACTTCATCAACCGGATGAGAGTAGGCAATTCCAACGAAGACAAAGGTCATTTGTCTGCAAAGTCACTATCTACGAACAACCTGTATAAAACAAACTTCAGCTAACCTCAGTAACTCATCTCATCAGCCAACCAATTTAGGATCCGCAAGAACGAAAACCAAGCAACACAATGATTTAGCCCGCATAAGAAATAAACCACCAAGTACAGGAGGAAGCATCAAACCGTATAGGAGCATAAACTGAAAGATCTCGTAAAGAGAAGACAAGCTATCAGCAAAGCAAGGAAATGAACGTATACAGCTCCAACGAAAATAACAACAAGAAACTGTGAAGAAGTAACAAAGAACAACCAAAGAGAGAATGATAACAAAGAACAATGAAGAATAAACAATTAGCCACGATCAAAGAAATTTAAAGAAAAGAAGAATGACAAAGCAGTTATATTACTTCATCAACAAACGAATCCAGCCAGTTGCAGAAGCAATCAACGGAGGAAGAAGAAGTATGCAAATTTTACTTCGCATAGGGCATTAACCGGAATCAAATTTGACAGAGATAATGAACTTTGCAAGGAGGAAAGTTGGCTAACAGTGTACTAA
Source organism: Papaver armeniacum (assembly GCA_023531295.1). Lineage (NCBI taxonomy): Eukaryota > Viridiplantae > Streptophyta > Magnoliopsida > Ranunculales > Papaveraceae > Papaver > Papaver armeniacum. The sequence goes on along the minus strand of JAJJWW010011499.1, from coordinate 152,647 downwards.
CTCAAACCAGCGAGCAATCCTTAGAAACATGAAGCAGTGAATCAGCTTGCTACACTTTCATCCAATCTGCGAGATCATTTCTAATCAATAGCTAACGAGTAACATTTGCATCTAGCCAGTCAACCAATACACTCAAATAGAACAAATTAGAAGGAGGGCATGACATTCTCATGACAAAGAATAAGTGCAACGAGTCGGTTACCTCAGTGAACGATCACCCATAACTCTGTACTTACCCAAAGAACGCAGCGAAGGTGAAGGTGTTCAAGCCGGAAACACATAGCTGCCTCAAACCAGTCAATGGAAGAAAGTTGCAGAAAACGGCATAGAAGATAAAAAAGATCGAAAGATTACTAAGAGAGCAAGCTCCATTTTCTGGTCAATGATCATAAAAAAGGGAAAACCAGTGGCGAGGTCCGAGGAAAGTTCATCAGTTGACTATCCAACTAACACCAAATAAGGTAATTGAAAACCGTAAGAAATCCTCTCAGCACTCACCAGCGACTAAAGCACAACAAGAATTAATTCTTGCCAATAATACATAGAAAGATATCAAGAATTTTATAGCTTTGGGAGCACATAAGAAAACGACAGCAAAAAGAGACAGATCACAAAGGCGAGAAGCTCGCAACAGCTCATATACAAACTAAATAAGTTAGCAGGGAGAAGAAGTAATAATAAGACGAAAATATGGCTTGCTTTCACAAACAAAGATCCAAGACGGATGGTCGGAACGTAGAGAATGAGTTCAATATCACGGGTTCGAATCCCTCATCAAGCTTCATTTTTGCACATTTTTGAAATAATAAAGATGAAGAAATGCAATAAAGATACAAGCGGTGTGCGTTTATTTCGCACACGGCCCAGTGGCACAGAATGGTTAGAGAGGGGGCATGCAAACTAGAGGTCGCGAGTTCGAGTCTTCTCCTTCGCACATAATTTTTTGTTGCGAGATAATTATATTTTATGAGACGTTCATACATTTCAAGGATGCTAGCTTCGCAATCAAATCATATACTTCGCAAGAGATAACAACAACAAAGAAACCACAAAAAGCTAAATATGAGAATGAAAGAATGAAGACATGCGAAAATTTCGCATTTAAAATGACAAGAGATTATCAAAGATCAGCGAAATTACAAAAGAGCTTATATGCAGAAGAATCAACAAAATAATCAGATAGAGGCAAACCTACTATGATGAAATCAGAATTTCGCAAGAGGCAAAGGTACCTAAAGTGCGTCATAGTAGGGGGTACCTATTGAATATGAAGAAGAATCAATAAAATAACCAGAATGGGACGAACCTTTGTGGCGTACACCCTAGTTCGCGAATAACATTTCGTAAGAGGCAAATGTAAGACCTAAAGTGCGTCATATAAGGGGGTATCTCTCGACATGGCTCAGGGGGGAAGGTTACACCGCTCCTGAAGCCTGAGTCATGGAAATTTGGGGCCCATGAAAGCCTATCCGGAAGAGGTACCTTGGATTCCCAACTATATATGTAGGTTATACCCTGGTTGGGCGACCGAGGGTCTCTTTCAAGGAGTCAGTGTATGCTCAAGGCGCCGAGGTACACGGTTGAGCCAGAGTGCCCGGGATGGATGAACCTACCCTGGCCATTCTTGGCAAGTCTTGGCATATGTTGCACTCGCCCGAAGAAAACTCCACTTAGGGTGCAGTCTCGTAACCATAAACCATATAGGTATAAGGGATAAGAGGCTGCGAAAACAACTGGTTGTTGTTAAGACCGGATGGGAGGAGCTAGTCTTGTATGGCCGATGTTTCGCCTCCTTGAAGGGGCAACCGGGGAGATGATAAGGGCGACGCTCTCCATTAGGGGGGGTGTCAAAACAGACGCAAATGTCATGAGGCTATGTTTTCGCAAGAGAATTTAGGCTTGTCATATTTGTGCAATTATCCTGCAGAGGCAATAATACTAACGCGACGGTAAGGCGAGATCAATGGGTCTTTACACGAAAGTGTACGGACGTCCTGCGATTTCGTCGCAAGACGGCAATGTCATGGGGCTTTATGTTCGCAAGGATATCTAGGCCTGTCATATTGTCGCAACTAAAACATCCTGCAGAGGCAAAAATACTTGGAAAATGATAAGGCAAGATCAATGGGTCTTTACATACAAGTGTAAAGACGTCCTGCGATTTTGTCGCACTGAAAGGTGGCAGGGGAAGACCTCTAATTAGGGAGGTCTAACTTGGAAGACCACACAAAAATGATAAGGCAAGGTCAATGGGCCTCTGCATGAAAATGTAAAGGCGGCCTGCGACTTTGTCGCAGTGAGAAGAATTAAAATCAAATCCCTGATTGGGATGGATTTACTTAATAAAAAATTCAATAAGCGAACATGCTCGCAAGGCGGTCTTAACTAAGAAGGGAAGAAAGAAATATGGGAATTACTCAATCAAAGAGTTAAATCATTCACACAAAAAGGAATTCTGGTAAATTACAAAGAGAATTTAACTCTCTACATCAGCATTATTAAATACGGAGGATGGTTGAGACTTTTCTGCGCCCTTATCAGTTTCGCCTCCTTCAATTGGTGGATTTTCATTAGAAATATTTTCATCACCTTCGTTCTCGCCAGTTACTGGATTTTCATCAGGAGTCTTTCTTTGGATCTTCATCGACAACTTCCTTATCAGGGAGATCTTCGCTGCTTTCATATTCATAATCACTATCCGGAGCATTAGGAACTTCATCATCACTTACTTCCAAAGGATCGACGTGAATAGGATCAAGAGACTTTGACAAAGAAAATATTATTCACAAGAACTTCCGCTTTAAGAGGGAATTGGCGAAGCAATGCCTTTTGACGATTCTTACTATCAATGTCCTTACAATAAGACATATAATCAAATCTTCGCTCTGCACGGTCGCGAGAACGAGCAAGAGACGCGGAGAGTAGTCTGTTTTCCTTGCGAATTTTAGAATAATCAGACTTGAGGGTGGAGATAGTGGAGCGAAGCTTTCTCTCAGAGTCTGCATAACAAATACACAAGATCAGAGAAAATTCTTATTGAACATTATTGGCATTTTCAGGGTAATAAAACATTCATGGAATAAACACATAAATTAAGATAGTCAAATAATTTGACTACCTTCCTTTTGAGAAGAAAGATGTTGAATTAAAGTCTGAAATTATTCCCCAAGCGGTCCATGACATCATCAAATGAATCTCCCACTAAGCCTTTCAATCGAGATCGCAAATTCTTTTCATTGGAAACAAGTTTGGAGTTTTCGTTCGCCAGAGTAGAGTTGGATTTTTCTAAATTGACACATTGTTCTTGGAATTGCTTCGCTTTTACACTCAACGTTATTCTACCTTGAATAAGTTTATCTCTCTCGGCAGTAATTTCTTCAAGTTGGTTTTTCAAAGTATGTTTAACTTGTTCGTGTTCTTCACATAACTTTTGACAAGCATCATACTGCTGCGAATAGTTCGCCACCTTATTCAACAAAGAACGTTTCTCTTGCGAAAGAGTTCGATTCTCATCTATAAAGTTTGCAACTCCAAATCGATTTAGTCAAAGCATAAGAGAGGCGAGATAAATCATTACTTAACAAGTCTTGCTTTTGCGATAAATCGAAATTCTCTTTCGACAAGTTATTTATTTGATCACCGCATAAGTATGAAGATTATCTAAGAGATTATATTGCTCCATCCAACCATCTCTCTCAACTCGAACTTCTTCAACAATGGACTCCATCTGATATATCTCCATTATTCGTTTCTGGTTTAATGCTTGGAGGGCGAACAAGAATTTGAGTTGTAAAAAAAAAAAAAAAAAAAAAAAAAAAAAAAAAATTGTGAGAGTATACCTTTTAACTCCTCATTTTTTCTGAAAAGATTGTCACGATCTAGCGAGAGGTTGTGAAATTTCTGATTTTCAAGGTGAAGACTATTGCACTTCGCGGTCATAACTTGGAGATCATCCTTCAACTTATTAATCTCTTGAACCAAAGATGTCAAGGCGAGACCTTATCGAAATCAAGGTGCTTGCTTAAAATCTCGCAGACGTTGGATTTGACAGGATCAGCAGAAGTCTTTTTGGCATCATTCACGAGATCTGAAAAAACCTTAAAGGCCACATCTATCCCCTCCAAATTTTCTGCTGTTAGAGGAATTTGTTCAAACAAAGAAGACGAGTCGTCTTTTTGTCAAAGGAACCTCATGAGAAGAGGAGGTTTCGGGGGAGAGAAGTGATTGGAGAAATAACGGGGACATTGATAGCGGGAGGAGGTATGATATCATTTGTAGTAGGACAATTGAAAGGAACTTGGTCTATGAGGAGTTGAGGTATAGAAATATTGTCGCCGATAATGTTACCGAAGAAAGAGGCACAAAATTATCTTGCGAAGATTTCGCAGCAGGAGATGAAGGTGTGAATGAGGGAAATGGAACGTCGGGAGTAACAGGTTTGGAGTAGCGAAGCCTTTTGGGAGCATGACCAGTAGTTTTATCTTCCTACGAATGACAAATTAAATAAGAAACAGAGGCAACAATGTATTGTTGATAAAAAAATAAATGTTTCTTGAATACCTTGTCACTTGCAGACTGTCTTTTTGAAGCCATAGATTTTGCTCGCGAAGTGAGCTTTGGTTGTGCGAAGGATTCTTGTTGTGAAGTAGATTTCGATGGCGAGCCCAAAGAAAGAAGAGGGTCCTTCACGATAAACTTATTTTTGGGTTGGTTCTTGCTAAACAACAATGGCAGAAAGAAAACTACAAAGTTAATCATACCAGTATGATTTCAACAAAGAAAGCTAATCTCAAATTTAATCAACCACAAAATCAGCCAGATGTGACAAAATTAACAAACCTGGACGCCATGAGAGTAACAACTGGTAGGGAATAGTTAAGGTGGTGAAGAAGACGATAAGAGACAACAATAAGCAAACACTTGCGTAACGATGAAGAAGAAGAACACTTGCGGACGATGAAGAAGATGAAAAGGAAAAGGAAAATTTTTCACAAGGATGCTCCTATAAATAGATGAGAAAAATGTTATGACCGGATAACATTAAATGCACCGGTAAAAGAGGTAAATATAGACACGTGTAAGCGGTCACTGCTAAATCCAAGGAAACCTGACGGAAAGAACTTTAGTAAAATCCAAATATATAATGTATTTCTTGATAGGCGAGGAGAAATTGCGAAATTGATTATTTTCTGTAATTCCCAAGACAAGAAATGGCACTTCGCATATAAAGAAGCTACGGAACTTCACAAAAGAATAGAGGCAAGTACGTACTTTTTAAGAAAAGTATTCTTTCGCTCGTTCCTTCACCAATTGAAACCAAGGAATATGACAACAATGAATTTTTCCTTGAAATCGCTCTTCAAGCAATATTCAAGGAAAAAGAGGCAAGATGTAGGATCATAATATCGCAACATACAAGGCTCGCGAGATTAATGAACGACGGCGTAGCGAGGGAGTCGCAGGGAGCTAAAATAAACGACGCAAGGAATAACGACAGGCAAAACATAAAGAAGACGTGAGACCTGGCGAGGGTTAAGAAGTGTCGCGAGAGTGAATGTTTGTGCATCTGCGACACTTCGCGAGACATTCCCGAAAATAAAGGGGAGCTTAGCTGTCATCCACTATGTATTACCCTATATAAAGGGCTAAATGAGTCTGTAAGAGGGAGGGGATCTTTTGGAATTGTTGGGCAAGTCATTAGGAGAGAGAAAGTTTGAGAGTGTTTTAACTTCCAAGTGTAATTCTATTTTCCTGTGTAAAACACTTCATGAATTCAATCAATAAATATTCTTGATCTTACATCTTTCAATGTATTAATTAAGCAAAATCGAGTAAGGTGTGTAGTGTGGGAAATCCTGCTACTACAGATTGGTTTAATCATAGTTTATTATCATGATTTATAGTATATTCGATTACAAAACTATAGGAATTGAGTTTGCTCAATTTAGAGTTGAATTGAATTAGTTATGATGATTTTGGTGATTGTAATCAAATCTGAATTTTACTTGGAACTGCGGTGAGTAGGCATGTTCATGTACGATTATAGGTATGATAGAGACCGATCTTGTAGCGCCCCCTAAGCTAGCAGCTGACTAAACCAAGAGATTAACAAAATAAAGAGTCACTAAGAATCTAAATCATTTACTTAAATATTCAATTAAGAAATCTGCTACAAAATTTTAACCCAAAAACTAGCCCCGCTCAGAAATATATATACAAGAACTTCTCTCAGATGATACATATGCAATAGTCATTTGGTTTACGAATAAAATATACAAATTTATCAACAAAGCCGAAGTTAACCAAACTAACGAACTCAACTCCTCGAAGTTTCCGCTGCGCAACTCTGATCTGTCTCTGAAACTGAAAGTGGGAATGAGTGAGCACATCATCCTAAAAGGGGTGCCCAGTAGAAATAACAACTAGCCTTCAAGTAATCATTAATATGATTCAAAGACAATGCAGGTTTTATCGAAAGTCGGTAATACAAGGAAAGACAATGAAACATAAAGTAGAAACTTCTTCATAGACATTCATAAATAACAGTAAACATCCATGTATGAGATGTGTGTTGCCGCACATAAGGGAAGAGTAATATTGATGCCAATTCCACACCAAATAGGTAATACTATGGTGTATCGCCCTAGCCATAGAATACTGATATATATATAAAGGAAGAATAATATTGCGGTGTATCGCCCTAGCCGTGTAATATTGCGGTGTATCGCCCTAGCCATAGAATACTAATATTTTATCGGCACACATCTCATACCACACAAAGCACACAAAGATATGCATGAATTTCACAACACCAAGAGTGATTTGTAAAACAATAATGAATACAAGAGAGCTCGTTATCGATTCCCACCTCTTTTGATGGCAAGCCTCGCCTACCTCGAGATCCACGATCTACTGGTTCATCCTTTGAATAGATCGTTGTTAAATAGACTAACTGTTAATCATACAAGCACTCTAAGAGTTTAGCAAAAAAGGCTCACACAAGAATCATACAAGTCTAACTAATGGTTCTAAGCCCATTTATGACTCTACACATTTTTATTATCTATGTTTAACATAACTAAGGTTTACTAATTCAATTAGGTTGGTTATATAGTCCATTAGCTAAGTCTTATGAAAATATACAACTTTGTATAAGGAACCAAAGGTCAATTCGGACCATAAGGATCCAATTCCTGATTAATAAGAAGACTGGCTTTAAGCCCAAGTCTACTAAACCAACCCATTAACCTAAGGCATGGTCCATCTGAGTTGACTAACGATCACTGAAGGTCAAAGGGTCCACTAACGGTCAATGTCAGTCAGGGTCAAGTCAAGTCTACAGTCAACAAAGTCAATGTCGGTCAACAGTCCAAGGTTAAAGTCCAACTCGGTCAAACTGAGTCAGCTACAGTCTGGTCAGGTCTAGTCAACTGAGTTAAGGTCTGATCCAACTCAGTCAGATGGTCTGAGTCAGGTAAGTCAGCTACTCTGACTAGAATGACTAACAGGCACACTTCTATTGCAGACAAACTTCAACTCTATTTCCTACATTCTCAACTTCTTATTTAACACTACAACATCAAATCATTCAATTCAATCTTAAATAAACTAGAAACTTCATTTACAAATATACACCAAGTTTACCTGCAATTGCAGCTCTAAGACGAACTAAGATCAGCTCAACTCAAACTATAACAAACAATAACTCAAACTACCATCACAACCCACATCCATTCCCTTGCACCTGCGATCATTCCCATAGTCAGACATTCAACACAACTTCTCAAGCAATACCGCTCATCTCAATTCCTCTAAACTTAATTGCAATTCCAACAACATAACTCAAAAACTCAGTTAATCACAACCACCTGCAATAACTCCTTGTAGCTCTAATTCTACTCATTCCAGTTCATCTCAACTTGTAATCCTTAACATCACAGCCACAAGAAATCCAATTCAAGCACTCCAACAGTAACACATAAAGCTTATCACCACTATTAACTGAGTAACACTCAACTGCGTCACTACACTACCACACCCCACTGACATTGCATACAATTCCTATAGAATCATTCTTGATCAGTTCAACTTATGAGGCCACCACTACCAACTCATTACACAAACAATACCACCAACACCATTTCCTTGCTCTCACTACCACCAACACAGCTCCATTCCATGTCCACTAAATTCTGAGCTTCATAAGCATCACCAGTTCAACAATAGACCACAATCCCCTTTTATGCACTCCATAATACCACAGCAACAACATCATCTCCACAACAACCTATAACAAAAATCTTCTCACTAAAATATTACCAGAATAACATCACTGAGATATGAACCCATCATCTGAACTTGATTCAACCTAAACATCATCATAATTCACTTAATCAGCTCAATAATCATTTCCAGTCTCAACCCGCATCTTCTTAATCAAACCCCACTTCTAATTTCTATAAATTAAGAACCAGGAACCCTAGTTTCAAAATTGGGGAAAAACAGGAAACCTAATTTTCTCAAACCTTCACCAGAACTTAATTCCACTTATAACTTCAACACAAATCTTCAATTAACATAAATCCCATCCAGATAAATAACCAATTAACTAACAATTTCACATAAGACTAATCCAATTCAACGAAGCCCTAATTTATTTACCTTTATATTTGACTCTTCATCAGAACAACCTCACATCATCAATTCACCATCAACCCATTCAATATTCATCTATCATCAACTCAAAATAAACATCAGTAAATATCTCAATCATACCCGGAACCTTAATTTTTGATTCACAGTAACAACCCACTCTTTTTCATCCCGTGCTCAAACTAACTTCAACACCATCACCAACAATCTTTTCTTAAAGTTTCCCCGAAGTTTCTTTCGATACCACGGCCCCTGAATTAAATCTCAGAAGCAGGAGTAGAAGATAAAAAGAAAAGAAGAAGGAAAAGAAGAAGAAATAAGAATAAATAAGAAGAAGAGAGATCGAGTTTATCTTCTCGGTTCAATGGGATAAGGCCAAAACAATTGTTAAAGGCACCCGAACAAAATGATAGGGGCAGCCAGGTCAGTTCGGGTAATTTTCCCTCCTTACTAATCTGATAAATTCTTCTACGTTCGGTATTCAGATGTCACGTTCGAGTAGTCCATTCCACGTAACTTTTCGAGTTATATGTTCGTTGTTAGATTAATTTTTATTAATTAACGTTCGTCTTAGACTAATCGAGTTATTAACGGCTAATTCGTCTCTTGACTGGTTCAATAGCGTTGACGAGCTTGAGGGTCCTTACATTCTCCCCACCTTATTCATTTTCGTCCTAGAAAATAGAACCACCTTCAAGTCCTCAAAAACTCCCCACCTTATAAAGAACTACTATCTCTCAACTAAGCGCAAACAACATGAGACAAAGCACAAACCTATATGGCTTTCTACAACTATAATTTCTGGCTCTAGGTTCAATAGACTAGTTCTATCAAATAAGGAAGTCTAAGTTTCTGATACTAATTTCTATAATGGAAAACTATAAATTTTAGTCTCTAAGCTCTTTACACTAATTCTTATTTTATAAAATAGGTTTCTCTAAGTACAAGGAAGAATCCTACAAATCTTTCTAAGTGCAAATTATATTTATCGGTTTCCTAAAGAACTATATCATACTTCTATGATCGGTCATCTCTGCAAGCAGTTTCCCTGTCAAGGTTGGCCAAGCCCAACAATGCCTTCCTACGAACAGAGAAAACACAACCTTCACCATTCCCCAGTGCTGGATTAACTAAATACAAACTTATTTAACTAAGTATTAATTTATTTAAGATTAATTAGTCTCTAAACTTTTATCATAACTGGTGTAAGTCTGATAAATTTACTTCATAAAATATATAACTAGTTTACATCATTTTAAACAATTTAGTCATCTGAATTTATTTATTTATTTTATCAATATATGTAATCCAAATTCGATTTTATGTCAGTTTATATTATTTTTACCATAATACCATATATAAATTTTCCAAATATAATCTACTATAAATTTCTTACTAGCCTAATTATTCGAATACTATTATCAACGGTATTATTATTCTCATTATTCTTAAGTTGATAGTCCGGTTGGTACGCTAAGCCGCTTTTAAATATAATTCTACATTCACATAAATATTGATATAATATATTTTATTTATTGAATCTGTATTTTATGTCCTGTTAAAAATTGGTGTTGGTAAATTAATATGATTTAATTTTAAGTCTGCATAAAATTATAACATATCTTAATAGTCTTTTGATTTTGCTATTAGTGTGAAATATCTTACTAATATACAAATTTATTTTCTTTTAATATACTATTATTACTATTTCATGTATATTTGTTTCATTTTAGAGATCCACTAAATCATTTGCTAGATTAAAGATATTTTGTAATTAGTTTAATTTACAAAACTTAATTGTAGATAAACGTAAATAATTTCCGTAGTTATTTAACCATAATTATTTTTTATTTTATTTTTTATCGTTATATATCCTTATTCAAATTTTTAGTTAAGTTAAGTTAAATATGATACTAATTGATAAATGCTAACATTACTTTACTAAAATTGTTATTACTACAATTTTCATTTATAATGACTATTATGATATATTTTTTATTAACACTGATGGTCAAAGCATTAGAAATTCTAACTAATTATGTAATTTTAAACTGTTAATTCTTCATATAAGTCAAGATACTCAATAAAATTTTATGTGATTTTTAACATTTATCAATAATACTAATCTTAATATTTTTAGTATTGGTTTGTGTACTTGTTCATTCTTTTTATATTAATTATTCTCTAATCTTTACTAGCTAAAGCTATTGGTGTACCCTACAATTTTTACTTCATCACATATACAAACAACCAACAAACAAATCAATCAATCAGATAAATATTTTTATTATTGATAGCTTTTAGTGATTAAGATTTATCTCACAGCCCAACCCAGTTCTAAATTATTCTAGTTCACTAATTGGCACTGGCTAATCCTATTGTCACCCATATAAGATCTAATAGTGAGCTCTGATACCAACTTGTAGCGCCCCCTAAGCTAGCAGCTGACTAATCCAAGAGATTAACTAAATAAAGAGGCACTAAGAATCTAAATCATTTACTTAAATATTCAATTAAGAAATCTGCAACAAAATTTTAACCCAAAAACTAGCCCCGCTCAGAAATATATATACAAGAACTTCTCTCAGATGATACATATACAATAGTCATTTGGTTTACGAATAAAATATACAAATTTATCAACAAAGCCGAAGTTCACCAAACTAACGAACTCAACTCCTCGAAGTTTCCGCTGCGCAACTCTGATCTGTCTCTGAAACTGAAAGTGGGAATGAGTGAGCACATCATCCCTAAAAGGGGTGCCCAGTATAAATAACAACTAGCTTTCAAGTAATCATTAATATGATTCAAAGACAATGCAGGTTTTATCGAAAGTCGGTAATACAAGGAAAGACAATGAAACATAAAGTAGAAACTTCTTCATAGACATTCATAAATAACAGTAAACATCCATGTATGAGATGTGTGTTGCCGCACATAAGGGAAGAGTAATATTGATGCCAATTCCACACCGAATAGGTAATACTGCGGTGTATCGCCCTAGCCATAGAATACTGATATATATATAAAGGAAGAATAATATTGCGGTGTATCGCCCTAGCCGTGTAATATTGAGGTGTATCACCCTAGACATAGAATACTGATATTGTATCGGCACACATCTCATACCACACAAAGCACACAAAGATATGCATGAATTTCACAACACCAAAATTGATTTGTAAAACAATAATGAATACAAGAGAGTTCGTTATCGATTCCCACCTCTTTTGATGACAAGCCTCGCCTACCTCGAGATCCACGATCCACTGGTTCATCATTTGAATCGATCGTTGTTAAATAGACTAACTGTTAATCATACAAGCACTCTAAGAGTTTAGCCAAAAAGGATCACACAAGAATCATACAAGTCTAACTAATAGTTCTAAGCCCATTTATGACTCTACACCTTTTTATTATCTATCTTTAATATAACTAAGGTTTACTAATTCAATTAGGTTGGTTATATAGTCCATTAGCTAAGTCTTATGAAAATATACAACTTTGTATAAGGAACCAAAGGTCAATTCGGACCATAAGGATCCAATTCCTGATTAATAAGAAGACTGGCTTTAAGCCCAAGTCTACTAAACCAACCCATTAACCTAAGGCATGGTCCATCTGAGTTGACTAACGATCACTGAAGGTCAAAGGGTCCACTAACGATCAATGTCGGTCGGGTCAAGTCAAGTCTACATTCAACAGGGTCAATGTCAGGTCAACAGTCCAAGGTTAAAGTCTAACTCGGTCAAACTGAGTCAGCTACAGTCTGGTCTGGTCTAGTCAACTGAGTTAAGGTCTGATCCAACTCAGTCAGATGGTATGAGTCAGGTAAGTCAGCTACTCTGACTAGAATGACCAACAGGCACACTTCTATTGCAGACAAACTTCAACTCTATTTCCAACATTCTCAACTTCTTATTTAACACTACAACATCAAATCATTCAATTCAATCTTAAATAAACTAGAAACTTCATTTACAAATATACACCAAGTTTACTTGCAATTGCAGCTCTAAGACGAACTCAGATCAGCTCAACTCAAACTATAACAAACAATAACTCAAACTACCATCACAACTCCACATCCATTCTCTTGCACCTGCGATCATTCCCACAGTCAGACATTCAACACAACTTCTCAAGCAATACCGCTCATCTCAATTCCTCTAAACTTAATTGCAATTCCAACAACATAACTCAACAACTCAGTTAAGCACAACCACCTCCAATAACTCCTTGTAGCTCTAATTCTACTCATTCCAATTCATCTCAACTTGTAATCCTTAACATCACAGCCACAAGAAACCCAATTCAAGCACTCCAATAGTAACACATAAAGCTTATCACCACTATTAACTGATTAACACTTAACTGCATCACTACACTACCACACCCCACTGACATTGCATACAATTCCTATAGAATTATTATTGCTCAGTTCAACTTATGAGGCCACCTACACCAATTCATTACACAAACAATACCACCAACACCATTTCCTTGCTCTCACTACCACCAACACAGCTCCATTCCATGTCCACTAAATTCTGAGCTTCATAAGCATCACCAGTTCAACAATAGACCACAATCCGCTTCTATGCACTCCATAATACCACAACAGCAACATCATCTCCACAACAACCTATAACACAAATCTTCTCACTAAACTATTACCAGAATAACATCACTGAGATATGAACCCATCATCTGAACTTGATTCAACCTAAACATCATCATAATTCTCTTAATCATCTCAATAATAATTTCCAGTATCAACCCGCATCTTCTTAATCAAACCCCCACTTATAATTTCTATAAATTAAGAACCAGGAACCCTAGTTTCAAAATTGGGGAAGAACAGGAAACCTAATTTTCTCAAACCTTCACCAGAACTTAATTCCACTTATAACTTCAATACAAATCTTCAATTAACATAAATCCCATCCAGATAAATAAGCAATTAACTAACAATTTCACATAAGATTAATCCAATTCAACGAAGCCCTAATTTATTTACCTTTATATTTGATTCTTCATCAGAACAGCCTGACATCATCAATTCACCATCAACCCATTCAATATTCATCTATCATCAACTCAAAATAAACATCAGTAAATATCTCAATCATACCCGGAACCCTAATCTTTGATTCACAGTAACAACCCACTCTTCTTCATCCCGTGCTCAAACTAACTTCAACACCATCACCAACAATCTTTTCTTAAAGTTTCCCCTAAGTTTCTTTCGATACCACGGCCCCTGAATTAAATCTCAGAAACAGGAGCAGAAGAGAAAAGAAAAGAAGAAGGAAAAGAAGAAGAAATAAGAATAAAGAAGAAAAGAAGAGAGATCGAGTTTATCTTCTCGGTTCAATGGGATAAGGCCAAAACAATTGTTAAAGGCACCCGAACAAAATGATAGGGGCAGCCAGGTCAGTAGGGTAATTTTCCCTCCTTACTAATCTGATAAATTCTTATACGTCCGGTATTCAGATGACACGTTCGAGTAGTCCATTCCACGTAACTTTTCGAGTTCTATGTTCGTTGTTAGATTAATTCTTATTAATTAACGTTCGTCTTAGACTAATCGAGTTATTAACGGCTAATTCATCTCTTGACTGGTCTAATAGCGTTGATGATCTTGATGGTCCTTATAGATCTAGTTCAGGATGTCTTTAAGGAAATTATAGAGGAGATTATTATCTTTCTAATGAGCCAAGAAATACTCAATTTGGAAAAGAATGGAGAAATCTAGAGATCTCCGAACTTGGACCCTTGTGCTGAAAACCAGTAGAGTTTATATGAAAAACTCAAACATTTGGAAAAGTAAAGATGGGGAAGATGACCGAGTCATATTCTGACTCAGTTGACCCGTCTGACTCGTTACGAGTCAGACTAGTATGTGGGTTAGGGTTAGCGGGATGACTAGGGTTGGTTCGCGGGTTTGTGGTCCGGGCTGGCGGTCCGGATTGGACCAAACCGTGGGTTAGGGTTAGAGCTAGATTATGTATTTCAGACATTTGGACCCCTTATTGTCCGAATTAGCTTTCGGTTCCTTCAGCAACATTGTAGGGTTTTTCAAGGGATTTTCGATGATACCCAATTTGACTCTATTTGTATTAGTAGATATTGTTTTACACCAAAACTACTTATTACCAGTATATAGAACCATTAATAGAATTAGAGTCATTAATTATTTCACTTAGCCTATAACTAGAGAAATGTATTAAATTATGTTGTGATAGTTGTGCGAGCCTGTTAGCTAAATTCTTAGAGTGCTTGTGTGATTAACAGTTAGACTATATTAAGAACGATCGATTCGAAGGATGAACCAGTGGATTGAAGAATGCAAGGTAGGCGTGGCTTGTCATCAAATCAGGTGGGAACTTTGTAACCTTTTTGTAATCATTAAGTTACTTCATATGCGAGATTGATGAGTCATTATTTTCTGTTAGCATGTTGTTTGTAATGAATGGGTATGTTGTGTGATATGCGTTGGGTGGTTCCCCGCGAAGATTGTCTGTGATTCCACATAGCTCTTTGCTAAGTTTAGTAGGGCAATGCTACGTTGTTTGAATATTACTTAGTAGCCCGACTTTACCCCGGATAAATAGTATTACATTTTATTGTCTTAAGATAGTAGTCCGGCTTTACCCCGGTTGATTATTACCTAGTAGTCCGGCTTTACCCCGGTTGATTATTATATATACTACATTTTATTTGGGGAAGTCACTCTGTGCATATCATACTTGATTGTTCAGTCTTAGTAGTATGACTGGGTTAGTATGAACTTGACTTGGGAAGAAATTCTAGGTTCATGACTGGATATGGTCATTATTTGGAGACTTCGGTCTACAAATAATGATTGGGATTTTTGTGAACCTGTTGTGCGGGGTCAGATCATAGTAATCAAAACCTTATTATATTATAGACTTAGATGGTGGCATTGGATTTTATGAGGTGTACGCATTCCATGATAAAATCATACGGTACCTGGATTCATGCTATCATTTGAGACTGAAGTTATTCCTAGCAACTTCTTCTCCATTGAGTGAGACGAGGTTTGGATAACATATGTTTAGGTTGTTTAATTCGTTTCTCGTAGATCCATCCGGTGGTGGATCTTTCACGGATATCTTCTGCTCTATGTTGTGTGTAAATATGTTTACTGTATTTTCTTTAGTAGAACTGTGATGCATGTTGGTGATTACATGAGAGTTATATGTTTCCATTGAGCACCCCTTTGGGATGATGTGCTCACTCATTCCCACTACAGTTTCAGATTTCAGAAGAGATGACGCGCATAAAGATATACGTTTCGTAGTTCGAAGCTTTATCAAAATTAAGAACGTCTATATATCTTTATATTTATGCATTCTTGTTTATCTGTAAAACAACACATTAATATATTCATGTCATTCGAGAGTTTTCATCTATGAGGTATCAGAGTGTTTGGGTATTTGTTTTGTTTTATTTTATGAATTTACGTTCCTTAAGTTAGGAGATCTAGATTCTGTTACTTCAGGTTTAGGTCATTTTATTATTAGCCAAGCAGGTTTAAGAGTTGGGGCGTGACAAGTTGGTATCAGAGCTCACTATTAGATCTTACATGGGCAACAATAGATAGTAGCTAGTGCTAGTGCTAGTTATTGGATTAGTATAGTTTAGAATTAGATTTGGGTTGTGAGATAAATCTTAATCACTAAAAGCTATCAATAGATAAAAGGTTTACTTGGTTGATTGATTTGTTTGTTTGGCTGTGTGTACATTTTGTGAAGTAAAAATTGTAGGGTAAACCAATTATCTTATGTATGTTCTAGAAAGCTAATGGAGATTAGAGAATAATTAGTCTAAAAAGTATGAGCTTGTAAACAATCCGATGCTAGGAAAATTAGTGAGATTAGTATATTTGATAGATCCCAAAAGTCACATAGTAACTCTTTTGAATTATCTTTGAATTTATGTCGGGCCATTAATCTATTGAAATGGAAAACTATTAATGCTTATCTATGGTTAAGTTTTGTAAATTAAACTAATGGCAAATTAGAAATATATGTTTTGAGTTTAAACAAGATAGATAATATAAGACTCATTAGGTTAGACATAAGAACATGAAGATATATTGCATAAAATAAAAAGACTAAATTTGTTAGTAATCTTATACCCAAATTATCTTTAGTCCAATAAATGATTCAGTATATAACAAATACACAGGAAGTAGTAATAAAAATATTTGGATGCTTAGCACAATATTAGACTTAAAATAAAATAAATTCGTATATTAGTAGGATACTTTACATTAATAGCAAATCGAAAGACTATTAGGATATATTACAATTTTATGCAGACTCAAATTTAAATCATAACCAAACCGATATTTAACAAGATATAGTATATGAATTCAATGTAAATAGACAAAATCAATTATAAATCTTTACGTAAATGTATAGTCATATTAGAAGATTAAGACTTAGAGTACCAACTAGACTATCAATAAATCAATAACGATAATAATAAAGATAGAGAGAACGAATAGTATCACCGCTGATAATAGTATTTCAATAATTATGTTAAAAACAAATTTAAAGTAGACGATATTTGGAAAAATATATATATTGTATAGCAATAAAGTTAAAATATCAGATATTATAGATTCACGTAAAATCAAATTTGGATTAGTTATATGGATAACTATATAACAAATGTATAGAACTACATCAAATTGATAAATTATTAAATATTAGACTATCAATATTAGCGCGGAGAAACTAGAAATACATATTTTTTAGAATAGAAATTATTGTAATTGAAATTATAGATTAGTTGTAGAAAACCATATAGGTTTGTGTTTCATTTCTTGTTTCTTTGAACTCATTTTAAATGAGTTGAGTTTTCGCGCGGTTGTAAGTATGTGCAGTACTTACACTAAAGCGAGAGATAGTATTTCTCTATAGGGTGGGGAGTTTTTGAAGACGAGGAGGACGGTTCGATTTTCGAGGACGAAAATTTTATAAGGTGGGGAGAATGTAACGACCCTCAAGCTCGTCAACGCTATTAGACTAGTCAAGAGACGTTTTAGCCGGTAATGACTCGACTAACTAAATGAGAATGTTAATTTATAGGAATTAATCTAATAATAATCTAGATACGAAACTAGTATCGTTAGATATATCTCGAAAAGTTATGAGAGATGGACTATTAGAACGTGTAATTCGGACATCGGACGAAGAAGATACGAGACTCGAAAGATAGAGCAAAAATCAGTCAAATACCGTTGACCGACAAACCTTGACCTTTTGATCGTTAACCGGACCTTTATTTGACTATACCTTGAGTTGGAAATTGCCTAGCCCTTAGTAGATTCCTATACATCGAATAATAGAATATAGCCAAGGATTAGTTAATAAATAATTATGTTTAAGATAGGTTAATAGGTAATTAAGTTAATTAATTAAACCTTAACATAAAACCATTTGAAGTTTATCCTTTTAAACTTAAGAAGGAGCTGGTGTCTAAGAGAAGTAGGAGGTGTCGGTTATAAGAGAGAAACCAGAGAGTATAGAAATTGAGAAAGCAAAGGTATATGTGGAGGGAAGAATTGTGTAGTAGAAAGATGATGTTATAATAAAAAAGATGATTTTGGTAGGAGGTGTTTGCAAAGAAAAGATGATGATGTTGTGATTAAGATTTATGTTGAGAGGAAGAGGAAATAAGATTTCTTGGAGAAATAGTAGAACATAGGGATTATGAAGTGATGGAGAGGAAACCATGGTGTTCTTTTTGATGATATGAAGAGCTTGATGTTGTTGATGAACATGTTGTTAATCATGATGATTGATGGAGATAGCGGAAACTTGCTAAATTAACCAAGGTAACAGTTCTAAACAAATCTATAGAGTGATTAATGAATTGGGTAGCTCTTAGATATTGAAATAGAATAGAATCAACCAAGTTCGTGAGATGATGATCATGATTTCATGTAATTATTGTTTTACCTTACTTATAATTTCTAGACACTTAATAGATTGGTTTAATCATAGTTTATTATCAGGATTTATAGTATATTCGATTACAAAACTATAGGAATTGAGTTTGCTCAATTTAGAGTTGAATTGAATTAGTTATGATGATTTTGGTGATTGTAATCAAATCTGAATTTTACTTGGAACTACGGTGAGTAGGCATGTTCATGTACGATTATAGGTATGATAGAGACCGATCTAGTTCAGGATATCTTTAAGGAAATTGTAGAGGAGATTATTATCTTTCTAATGAGCCAAGGAATACTCAATTTGGACAAGAATGGAAAAATCTAGAGATCTCCGAACTTGGACCCTTGTGCTGAAAACCAGTAGAGTTTATATGAAAAACTCAAATATTTGGCTAAGTAAAGATGGGGAAGATGACCAAGTCAGATTCTGACTCAGTTGATCCGTGTGACTCGTTACGAGTCAGACCAGTATGTGGGTTAGGGTTAGCATGCTGACTAGGGTTGGTTCGCGGGTTTGTGGTCCGGGATGGCGGTCCGGATCGGACCAAACCGCGGGTTAGGGTTAGAGCCAGATTATGTATTTCGGACTTCTGGACCCCTTATGGTCCAAATTAGCTTTCGGTTCCTTCAGCAACGTTGTAGGGTTTTTCAAGATCTTTCTGATGATTCCCAATTTGACCCTATTTGGATTAGTAGATATTGTTTTATACCAAAACTACTTATTACCAATATATAAAACCATCAATAGAATTAGAGTCATTAATTATTTCACTTATCCTATAACTAGAGAAATGTATGAAATTATGTTGTGATAGTTGTGCGAGCCTGTTAGCTAAATTCTTAGAGTGCTTGTGTGATTAACAGTTAGACTATATTAAGAACGATCGATTCGAATGATGAACCAATGGATTGAAGAATGCAAGGTAGGCATGGCTTGTCATCAAATAAGGAGGGAACTTTGTAACCTTTTTGTAATCATTAAGTTACTTCATATGCGAGCTTGGTGAGTCATTATTTTCTGTTAGCATGTTGTTTGTAATGAATGGGTATGTTGTGTGATATGCGTTGGGTGGTTCCCCGCGAAGATTGTCTATGATTCCCCATAGCTCTTTGCTAAGTTTAGTAGGGAAATGCTACATTGTTTGAATATTACTTAGTATCCCGGCTTTACCACGGATAAATAGTATTACATTTTATTGTCTTAAGATATTAGTCCGGCTTTACCCCGGTTGATTATTACCTAGTAGTCCAGCTTTACCCCGGTTGATTATTATATATACTACATTTTATTTGGGGAAGTCACTCTGTGCATATCATACTTGATTGTTCAGTCTTAGTAGTATGACTGGGTTACTAAGAACTTGACTTGGGAAGAAATTCTAGGTTCATGAATGGATATGGTCAATATTTGGAGACTTCGGCCTACGAATAATGATTGGGCCTTTTGTGAACCTGCTGTGCGGGGTCAGATCATAGTAATCAAAACCTTATTATATTCTAGACTTAGATGGTGGCATAGGGTTTTATGAGGTGTACGCAGTCCACGATAAAATCATACGGTACCTGGATTCATGCTATCATTTGAGACTGAAGTTATTCCTAGCATCTTCTTCTCCATTGAGTGAGACGAGGTTGGGATAACATATGTTTAGGTTGTTTAATTCGTTTCTCGTAGATCCATCCGGTGGTGGATCTTTCACGGATATTGCCACTATGGACGCAATATCCGGGGAGGCGAGTTGAAGCAATCTTCTGCTCTATGTTGTGTGTAAATATGTTTACTGTATTTTCTTTAGTAGAACTGTTATGCATGTTGGTGATTACATGAGAGTTATATGTTTCCATTGAGCACCCCTTTGGGATGATGTTCTCACTCGTTCCCACTATAGTTTCAGATTTCAGAAGAGATGGCGCGCATAAAGATATTCGTTTCGTAGTTCGAAGCTTTAGCAGATTAAGAACGTTTATATATCTTTATATTTATGCATTCTTGTTTATCTGTAAAACAACACATTAATATATTCATATCATTCGAGAGTTTTCATCTATGAGGTATCAGAGTGTTTGGGTATTAGTTTTGTCTTATTTTATGAATTTACGTTCCTTAAGTTAGGAGATCTAGATTCTGTTACTTCAGGTTTAGGTCATTTTATTATTAGCCAAGCAGGTTTAAGAGTTGGGGCGTGACAGTTGACTATGGCTAGTACTTGCACCTCCAAGAGAGTTTTTGCTCCTCTTTAAGCCTCTTTCTTCCTTGACCAAGCCCTCATAAAATTCTGTCATGTTTGGATCATGCATGTTCCTTATTTTCTCTTGTAAGGTCCTTTGTTGAGGAGCTCTAATCACACCATTACTACGGATGCATGAAGTCATACTATTTTCCAAAGCTTGTCCTCGCTCTTTTTATTCACATATCAAAAAGAGTGTTTATAGATTATTTCATAATATAAATTAATCTTAAAATCCTAAGTCATGAGGATAACAAAGTTACCGACATGAAATATAACTTCTTCCAAGTCAAACCAAATAGACCACTTTTCTCATTGGTCTCCTCGATAACCTTTCTTTGTGCTTGAGCCTTTTGAATATGTGGCCGGGCCTCCGGATCATTATTGATCAAACGTGGATGACCAAAATGATAATACAAATCCATGTAATCATCAACGGCTTCTTTGGTGTTGTTACAAGCCCTTGCCTCTCCCGCCGCGAGTTGGTATCTTTCTTCATGACGGTTGTTCCAAGCATCAATCTTCAGAGTTGGGCGGTAGTTTAGTACAATGGTGGGGCCTTTTGTCTCGGATCCTTCCTTGGATAATTTGAAGTTTTCCTTGACAACCATTTCTTGAATATGACCAATTTGGCGTAGAGTTCGACGAGGATTGGTCATAACGTATCCTGTGGGATGATACAATGGTCCGTTATAGCCTGCGGTCTGTGTGAACTGACGAACATCAACTCCAATTTGGATCCTCAAATAAGGGTCAAAGATAACATCTTCAACACTGAAAGCATATATTTCATGCATCACTCTAATGAGCCTTTCCTCTGTGTTCCTTTGTTGTCTACCAGTGAACTTGAACTTCTTTCCCGTAGGGCCATAATCATGTTCTTCCCATTCAGTAGGAGGTCTCACGCTCGGAAAGTGGTCATGAACCCATACCTAAAAAAAAAAAAATTAAACAATTGGCACATGACTAAAAAATACAACAAACTGTCATATAATAAAAATGTAACCAAACTTACCATTAGAAGCGCAACATTCCCGGCAATTTCAGTAGCTCCAACCCTCGAGGCCTTTCTTAGGCTGTCAAGTAAATATGCAAGGGTAGCAGTGCCCCACGAATAATCCTTGATCTTGTCCAAATTCTTTAGCAATTGTAGATAATGAATCAGGCACGAATACGGTCCCAAGAGAATACAACAAATATGTTGTGGCTGTACGCCTAGATGTTGTTTCATCTATCACCTCACCTTCCAGTTCCTTTTTATGCGTTCCTCCAAACTTCTCCCTCAAATTCTTCAACAATAGTTTTCTAACGATACGTATCTTATGTGGTTCTTTTGGGTCATAACCATCAACCAACTGAAACTCCATCTCGGTTTCGTCTTTCTCCTTGAACAAGGCTGTAAAGCTCAGTCTTCCACACATTTTCCTTCAACTTCCAGGTTAAGAATTTGCTTCACATCGTCCGGTATTATTGTCATCTCTCCAAATGGAAGATGAAACGTATCGGTTTCAGGCCAGTATCGCTCCTTGAATGCAGAGACCACAACACTATCATACTCCATTTGGGTATGCAAAATTCCAGGCCCTAATCCTGTACCAAGCACTATATCACGAACATAAGCACATTCTTCACCTAATGGCCAATGTGAAGCCCTTTGACGCTTGAGCAATTTGTTCGCCCTTACATGGTCCTAAAGAAAATATACAAAAATACAAACATATTTTGTTAAACTAAGATAAACAAACAAAATGAATCAAAATAAGTTATAAATTCAATGTTTTAAGAAAAATCATACCCTAGTCTCACAGACTTTTGCGGCCCAGAAATGAGTATAACCAAATAAGATTGAAGACTTATCTGGGGCCTCGCCCTAAGTTCTTCTATTCTTCTTATGTGGCAACAACAACTCTTTGCCTTTAGGAATATACATCCCTTTCGGTGCGAGTTCCTTTCTCGGCTTCTTTTCTTTCACTCGAGGTGCAGCTACAACAATCTCTTTTCCATTTTTTTTTCTCCCTCTTCATCATTTTTATCCTCTTTCTCCTCTTCATCATTTTCTTCCTCTTTCTCCTCTTCATCATTTGCTTCCTCTTCCTCATCTTCTTCATCATCAGATTCTTTAGTATTTTCTTCATCTTCTTCATCATTAGATTCTTCCTCTACAATTTATTTTTCTTTGCCTTCATGGTTAATTTCGACTCCTACCTCTTCACTTTCTTGATCATTAGGTTCCACTCCTTCTAAATCAGCTCCAAATTCAGCTACAAGTGGTTTTCTCAACCTAATTTCAAATTGATTCTTCTTCTTCCCATTCTTGTGGATACCTCTATATCTACCCCTAAATGCTTGTCACCGCGAGGGGTGGGGGTATGATCAATCGGAGTTAAGTTATTCCCTCTATTATTCTTCACTCTATCAGGATTCCTACACAAGCAATACAATTGATTGATTTACCAAGGGTAGCAAATAAAATAGAAAACAACAAACCAAAGGAATGGTGAACAGACTTATTTACGGTTTATAAGGTGACACTAAATATAAGCCGTAACTAGTTATGGTTTGTAAGGTGAGTATCGAGACCAACCATAAACTACATTTTTGAGACACGAGAAGAATTACGGTTGATAATGATGATACAATCATAAACCGTAACAACAATGTACGGTTGATAATGTTGATAGAAATACAAACCGTAGAAAAATGGGGAGACATTCAGGAGAAATTACGGTTCGTAATTCTGTTGTCGAAAGCAACCGTAACTGAACTAAAATCTTATAACTAAGAACATACGGTTGGTATTTGAGTTAAAATCAACCATAACAACATCAAAACTACAGTTACGGTTTGTATTTGAGTTAAAAACAACCGTAACTCACATGCACAGAGAATTTTGAATTTTAATTTTCATCACAAACCCTAATTTTTTATACAAAATTAACTTAAATCGAACAATAGAAACTAAACCCTAACTGGGTTTTTCGAAGCATACCTCATATAAGTCATTTCACTTGATTTTGACGGTTGAGGGGTTTGAAATTGTTGTTCTTGACCTATTGGAGGATGTGGTTGATTAGAATGGCTACAATCTTCGTCAACTTTCTTCTTCTTCGGCATCTCTAATGTAGACTTCAATCAACGATTATTAATTTTCCGAGTCGTCGATTAATCGAACACGATGAAGTTTTGAGTTTTAATGGAGGTTACGGTTGTTTTTGATGGAGGGAAGAGAAGATGAAGAAAAGAAAACTGATTTTATTTTCTCTCTTTTGATTTATTAGGTTAGTGGAGGACAAATTAGTCTTTTTAACTAAAAAAGGAAGGGTAAATTAGTCCATTTAAAGCTAAAAGGGTAATCTAGTCAATTTACAGCCCCTATAGGACATCCCCTAACCAATTAGAGGGACATTATTATCACACTTCCGCGCCTCTAATGAACCCCCGCCCCTATAACAGGATCGAAAATAAAGTCATGTTGAAGTCCTACATTCAAAGTGCGAGCTGTAAGGCAGAAAGTTTGATTTCAGTTCAGTCCATATTGGTAGATTAAACGATACATGATGCATATTTCCACGTGTGTTAACCTCGAACTACAACGTCACCCCTGACTTCACAAGAATATATATGAGAGAGAAATTGATAGCTGGGCTAGTTAGATAGTCTAAACGTGGACGCATCAAACATCATTTAGTTAGGACTAACTCTACTAAGCAGCAGTAACATCCCAATTCTCAAAGTCAATACACGTCTCTATATATTTAGGGCTTTGTTTCTTCTTCCTATAAGGCATATTCTAGTTATCTATGAGGTGATGGGTTCTTAGTTTTCTTCCCAAGTCTCCAATATGGAGATGAATATTTTCTAATGTCTTCGCGAGCCTAATTTACATTTACTTGGAAATAAATTGCAGCTGACAAATATTTGACGTCGACTACTCATAAAACACAGACTATTGTTGTACCTCGCCAAACTAGCTCTATTTACTTTGACATTATCCCTATCCAGCTAGTTCTCTCATCTTGCATATAAATTTCCCTATAAATACATAGCATTCCAAGACATCCTCCAACCCAAAACATAATACATTTGGCATGCATCCTTGAGAACTCTTATATCATCATACATATCACTTAGCTCTTTCTCATCTCAACGTTTACGTACTTAATCACTCACCATGAAGATAACAGAGATTTGGTTGTTTATGGCAATATTAGTGTCCATGACATTGGTTGTAACCTTGAATGCAACAAAAATAACAACAGCACCGTCCATAATAGACAATTATCAACTGCATGGCAACTTTATTAATAGAAGATCTATGGCAGGAAAATACAACCAAAGAATGACCGTTGGTGCAACCTGTGATAAAGTTCCAAGGGTCTGTGTTGCTAGAGGAAGCACCGGACCTGATTGTTGTAATAAGAAGTGTGTTGATACATGGAATGATCGAAACAACTGTGGAAGGTGTGCTAAGAAATGTAAGTATTCTGAGACTTGTTGTGACGGTTATTGTGTGAATCTGAGGTTTGACGAGTATCACTGTGGCAGATGCAACAATAGATGCAACAGTCGCAAGAGTTCCAAGAAGAAAAATTATAAGCCTAGTTCTTGTTCTTACGGGATGTGCAACTATGCTTAATTAATTTTGCTGTTACAGTACGTAATGCTATAAGCATCATGCGTAAAAATTACTTTCAGATGTTAGAGAGATTTCAATACCTATACAGAGCTCCAGACCGGAGTTAGCAATATGCATTCATTAATCGGCTTTGTGTGTGAAATTAACCTTGGCGGGCTGGCATGGTTGAATCAGGCATATATGTACTTTTCCATATTTTTAAATTACGTTGTCGTATACATACACATTTAAAAGAAATAATGTCAATAGTACAAAATATCGTGTAATAATATTTTACGGATGAAAATTAAATAATGTTGTTGTTATTTACAATATTTACCTGGCTAAATTGCCTAGCATTTTTAGGGGCGACCCCAAAAGAATTAGGGGCGACACAAAAGGACAAAATAGTTCATAATCGAAAGGTTAATCCATAATCCCGTTTTTTTAATGGCCAAACTACCCTTTACAATCGGTAGTTAATCAACAAATGGGAGTCAATTTAGTTTATATAGCTTCCGAATATAAAGTATCCCCAAAATAAAATCCTCTATCTTTTGAATTTTGATTATCCTATAATCGGTAGTAAATAAAGTTATCTTGACTTCCGATTAAAGTAGACTTTTGGCAAATATCCTACCATAATCGGTAGTCAAGATAATTCATACAACTACCGAATATAGAGTAGCCCCAAAATGAGATTTTGCAAAAAATCCTCTTTTTTTGAATTTTGGTTGAGCCTATAATCGGTATGAAAGGAAGAGTTATCATGACTTCCGATTATACGGTGGCTCTCTTTGCAAATATCCTACCATAATCGGTAGTCAAGATAGTTCATATAACTACCGAATATAGAGAGCCCCAAAATGAGATTTTGCAAAAAGTCCTCTTTTTTTGAATTTTGGTTGAGCATATAATCGGTAAGAAAGGAAGAGTTATCATGACTTCCGATTATACAGTGGCTCTCTTTGCAAATATCCTACCATAATCGGTAGTCAAGATAGTTCATATAACTACCAAATATAGAGTAGCCCCAAAATGAGATTTTGCAAAAAAATCCTCTTTTTTAAATTTTGGTTGAGCCTATAATCGGTAAGAAAGGAAAAGTTATCATGACTTCCGATTATACATTAGGTCTTTTTGCTGAATTCCTATCATAATCGGTAGTCAAAATAGTTCATATAACTACCGAATATAGAGTAGCCCCAAAATGAGATTTTGCAAAAAAATCCTCTTTTTTTGAATTTTGGTTGAGCATATAATCGGTAAGAAAGGAAGAGTTATCATGACTTCCGATTATACAGTGGCTCTCTTTGCAAATATCCTACCATTATCGGTAGTCAAGATAGTTCATATAACTACCGAATATAGAGTAGCCCCAAAATGAGATTTTGCAAAAAATCCTCTTTTTTAAATTTTGGTTGAGCCTATAATCGGTAAGAAAGGAAGAGTTATCATGACTTCCGATTATACATTAGGTCTTTTTGCTGAATTCCTATCATAATCGGTAGTCAAAATAGTTCATATAACTACCGAATGTAGAGTAGCCCTAAAATGAGATTTTGCCAAAATCCTATAATCGGTAGTAAATAAAGTTATCTTGACTCCCGATTCAATTATTCTCGAGAAATAAATGACTGTGCCGGCAGTGGACTGAAAACCAGAAAAAAAAAATCCAAAACAGACTGAAATTCAATTTTCTCGTAGAAAAAAATTTTCTAACCGGGAGGGGCTACGCCCCCCCGGACCCCCCAGACCCACTGTATAGCGTACCGGCGTTGTATTCATACCACGTCCATGCCCGCACCGAGCTTTTTCAACTGCATTGGTTGAGCCTATAATCGGTAGTAAATGAAGGTATCCTGACTTCCGATTATACAGTGGACCTCTTTACTGAAATCCTAGCATAATCGGTAGTCAAAGATAGTTCATATAACTACCGAATATAGAGTTGCCCCAAAATGAGATTTTGTAATTGGTAGATAACTAAACTACCGATTATGAAGGGGCATATAAGTATTTTCATCCTATTTTGTCTTTTGTGTCGCCCCTAATTCTTTTGGGGTCGCCCCTAAAAATGCTAGGTTAAATTGGGGCCTATAGCTAGATGACAAAAAAGGTTATTAGAAATAACCTTCACACCACCCCTTATCAAAATAATTACCAAGTACCTATTTTACCCCAGATTAATTAGCATTAATTAATCGTATTAGGGGTTAATTATGTTTTGGATGTGAGATTAACTAATGTTAGAGAGTTCTTCAAAACATCAAACATTTAGATTTTTTTTTTCGTAAATAGTACCCAGAATCGGTTTACGTTTATGCACTTGTTAATCGATCTGGATTGGTGTTTCCAAATTAACATATGACATCTATAATCGGTTTACGTTGCCATATGTATAATCCGATTTTCCTAATCGGGTTTTACATATTACATACAAAAACCAATGGTTTCCTTTCATACGATTTTTTTTTTTTTTCATTCATTCCATTATTATTGTAGGATGCATTTAGCACATGCATCAAGCCTTTAAACCCCACCCTAGGATGACCCTCTTTGATGGACGAGTTATAGTCTCGTGAGGGTTTACATAGAGGTCTACCCACAAAACCTATACAAAAACTTCTAAAGCCATCAATCTTCCTCCGAAGACGATACACGATCCATGAAGTCCGGGTCATCCTCCGGGATTTTTCTACCAAGAAGTGATAGCTTGCATCGAATGCGAATGCTTCCCCTTTTTCCTCCAAGTAGCGCGCTTTCACGACTTCGTGCTACAAAAACACAAAAACAAACTTACATTTGTTAGTGGTGTTTCATTGGAAGATAAAACAACATGGGTTACGTAAACCAAACCACAAAAAATACTTACAAATTGTTCAATGGACAAGTTCACTAGTGGAAAAGAGCTGTTTTAAGATAGTCCGGAAGTGTCGTATTAGAAGGTTATAAGACACTATTGAAATGCAGCTGAAAGTTGCCGTAGATTCAGTGTCTTTTTTTGGAACGACACTTTCAGTTTTCTTCAGAATTACGATGCTTTGGGGTTGTCGCTAGTTAAGACACCTAGATTTCGTCGTTGATTTAATTTTATATTATAAAAAAATAGAAATTCAGCTGAATTCCAAATCTGATTCAACTGAATCCCAAATCAAATCTTGCTGACTGCAGTATTTCTGACTGAGATTAAATGAGATTGACTTATACTCATTACCATGAAATAAAATTTGTATTTATCTCAAATGGCAAATTAAATAAATACCATTTTACAGGTTACACAATCCATGACTGAATTCAGTTTACACTTAGTTTATTGAACTTCAAAATCACAAATGAAAATAAATAATCAGGCCTTGAAGTCATATAAGTCATCATAAATAATCAAGCCCTGAATTCGTACAAGTCATATCTAAGTTCTAAGGATCATAAAGACAACTACAAACCAGCAAAACGAGATTTTACCGGATGATGAACTGAGCCAACGGTTCTAGAATGACGCACCTAGAACAAACAAAAGGCTTTAACATCACCGAAGTATAAGCAAGTGTGAAATCACAGGAAAGTGAATATACTAAATAGATCAGACAAACACTATCATACAAGCGCCATTTACTACCAGATCAGTTGAAGCATCAAGAATCAAGGATGTACTACTATGGATGGACATCATCGTCATCATCCTCTTAAGCTGCTGCTATTGTTATCGCTACTGCACCTTGTTTTTCAAATTCGCTGCAAGCTTTCTTAGGTTGTCCAAGTTATCGGGCCCGCAAACAAATTACGAACTTCTTCATACAAGATCCCAAGATGCCATTAAACTGTCCTAACTTAACTCCTTAGCAAATAGGAACATAGAACAGGGATGATATCTTGCAATTCTGCGACAAAGAAGTACAAGCATTAGGTGATCAAATGTTGGCAGCAAATCTGGGGCTCGAATATTTCGTCACTCAAAAGGCATTACAGAATATTCATGCACGAAATAGCACTATAATGACTAAAATATATACAAAAAACTCACATTTGAATAACCAATAAAACGATGAACAAGAATGTGAAAAATCAGAGGATCAACTAATGACGCATTCGTTAGTGGGGCTTGCTTACAACTGACGCACTTATTGGCCAACAAGGAAACAATCATGGTGAAGTAAAAGAATTGTCATATACATAGATATAGATAGATGGGAACAATAGACATAGACGTGAACCAAATTAACAGAAGGAAAGCATATATATTATAGGAACAATAGACATAGACATGAGTAAAGAAAAATAACAAATGATTACTTTTCGTTTGAGGAAATCCATTAACGATTCCATGTGTTTGCAGCGATTGAGCCTTAAACTGAGCAGAAAAGTAAACGATATACATTATAACAAAAATGATAAACTCATAAACAAGTAAACTTACCACCATCACAAAGCTTTATTGCTAGTTCACATGCAGGAGGTCACGATCATCGGAGCTGTAACTAAAACCAGTTCCAGTAGGCTAGTCAACATACAAAAGATTTGATACCTGCAGAATTGAGATATAAAGCCGTGTCAACGAATTTCATCAAAAGCAACCAGATTCAACAAGAACTTGAATAGGCACAAAAGTAAATGCAATCAATACAGATAGACAATTATACCTTGTCCCAATCATATTCATTCCAAATAGCCAGAAAACCTGTATAATCCTACAAAACACATCCATTGAGGGTGAAAAGTAAGTGCAGATAATCATAGAAGTTGGAAGTACTAGGTCACATGGCAATGACTTCCATTGTATTTTGTTTCATGGCGAATGAACCTTTAAGATGATACTGTCCAGAAACTGAACCAAATATGCAAAATCTGAGTTCTAGTGGTTGTGGTGGATGCTCGTGGTAGTGGGTGGTGGTGGTTAATAAATGGGTCTTCATAGACTACCACCAGCCCCCAACACCACCACACCACTCACCAAGACCACCTTCACCACCGCTAACCAAGACCACACCACCAAATTAAACCATGCAACAATGGATCAAAGTACAAATGGTGGCAGAATATAAAATCCATTATATTAGCGTATACTATACACTAGACTTCAAGATCAGTCGGCATAAAGACACAAGTCAAGCTGAACATCCAAAACCTACAGTTCAGATACATACTTAAAAGTTGATAAAAACACTTGCTCACAGGACGTAAAAGAAAAGATTACTTACGTATTAACATCTGCGGTGGCAGCATTTCCTACTTCAAGTGTGTGTTCCTTGCAAAGAAACAAGAGACCACTGAAGAACCTGAAATTGATAAAAACAAAAAGATGATTAATAGTAGCTCACTGAAGGAGTTTCCCCGTCGATTATTGTTAAAACTATCTCTTGTAGTTCCTGAAAAGTTTGAAACGAAGTAAAATCAAAAGGAGGACCTAAAGTTGATGATTGCTCGACATGAATTAAAAAAAAAAAAAAAGAGTACTGATTCAGTTAAATCCAATATGTTGCTGCCTATCTCGCACTCCCAAAATAAGTATCCCTTCTTGAGCCATTCATTTTTCCAGATTTTTGGAATGGTTATCCTCTGCAAGCACAATTTTAACACTTAACACAATTGTAAAGTAAGCAAAATAAATAATCAGAGCATTGCTGGTTTTGCGGACTGACAGTTAAAGGATTTGGATCGAGATTATGCTGAATCAATTTCTTCGCATCGGACGAGAGCCACGAATGGAATGTAATCAGCATGGAATATCTGCATATTGAGTAAATTCGGTCTCTATTAGTCTCTAATTTAGGTTCTCTGAAGCAGAAGAAGAAGGTATCATATTGAACTACTTACCTTGTCATTGGACTCTTCGAACGAAACTGATATAGTGTCCATCTTAATTTACTTTGTCGATGTGCTGAAGAAGATTTGCATCAGCAACATCAAAGCGAAACCTAAAACAAAAAAAATACAAGATGAACATTTCATGTCATGTAAAGAAATGGAAAAACTGCGTCAAATATATCTGTGAATATATCCTCTGTGGTATACCTTTAGCTTCATTGGTCGACGAGCACTGTACACACTCATCCATTGATTTGCAGGCAACCCAAGCAGCACCTTCTTCTTTGGTTGCTCTTCATCCTCTTTTTCTATAGTGAATCGGCCTCTCTTGTGACCTGGAACATCAGCTTTACAGAACATAAATGCTTCTGAACTTAAGATATCCAAAACACACCACAAATCATACGAAAACCATGTGAACTCAAAACATAGTAACAAAATACTTATTGAGTAATTTTTACAGACAGGTTATGCTCAACAGCAATCTGAACAAGGGTTTAGTCTATACACACTATAGAGCTTGAGATTTAATGATTGGGAAAACAAATATTTGATATGGCAGAGAAAACATGATTAAGGTTAAAAGTGCAGGGTATATCATTAGTCAAAAAACTAATAATTCACATAATCGAATGAAACCCGCGATAGCACCGAGAACGGGTTTAGGGGAGACAGGGCTTTACCCAACCGCAGTATCAGATACCTTAGGTGATAGGAAAACCGAGAAAGAGTTCCCATTCCAACTCCAGTTGACATACTTAGAATCCTACAGCTCAAGCCAAACAAGAACATAAATAAAAACTGAACAAAAAATGTCCCAAGTAGTAGAATTGACAATCACCAAATCTAAACAAGATAATAACAAAACAGAATAAAATTATCAAATGCAAAAACTAAAACCCCTAAAATTGACATTCAGAATAAATCCCAACATAATTTCTATCATAGGAAATATTTAAAACCAGATCTACAAAACAAAAAAAAAAAAAAAAAAAAAAAAAAAAGGCAAATCAAAATAAAAAAACAAGATTTACCTTATGAACCATCACCGATCGGTCTTCTAATAACTCCTATAACAGAAATGAAAAGAGTAATTAAACACTAACAACAAACAAAATGAATAAATAACAAGAATGGAAATGGGAAAAAAAAATGCATTTTCAGACCTTAATTTTGCCTTCTGAAGTTGAAGAAACAACAAATTAGCAGAAGAACAATTGATTACAACCCTAATATCAAAGGAAAATTGTTGAATAAGAAAACAGTTTTGAGGTTTTAGATTTAAAATCTAGTGTTTCAAAACAAATGGAAGTGACTCTGATAATATCCGTTCTTCAAAGCAATTCCGGCAATAAGAAAACGAAGTTCTTCTCATGTTACTTAAGCCATGGACGATTGGAAACAAAACTTAAAGAGAAGAAAAGATTCTGAAGGGGGAAGGGATAGAAGAAAAAAAGAAGGTTAAGCTGGTGGAGAAGAAAAGGAGAGAGAATAAAACACCCGAATGAGAGAGAAAGTATAGATAATTTGAGTAGAAATTGCTGGCCTCACATTAAAAGTTAGGCCAAAAGCTTCAATTTTAGAGCTCATGGCCCCCGACCAATAGGAATCGAGAGTTTACATTTCATTCGGATCTGTTTTCTCTCTTCTCTCCGCCTCTCTATCTTGAGACTCTTTTTTAGGTCTTAAACCTTCGATCGGGAAACCCTTCGTCAATACCAATACTAACTAGAAGAAAAAAAGAAGAAGAGAATTTTGATCGTCCAAAGTCAATGACGATTTGAAAGAGCGACTTAGTGTGCCTTGTTAAAAGGAGTTGAAGATACTGGTGAGAGTAAACAATCGTTCTACTATCTCTTTTTTTTCTTTCTAAATTCTTGATTTTCTGGGGTTTTTTATCCATTAAAGGTGTAGTTATGTCCACGGTACAAGGAGGTAAATTTTGATTCACTTCCTGCCTTAAATTGTGGAGCATATAAATTGTGTACTTTTTGTACTTAGTTTTGATTTGTTTGGAGGGGAATTTTGTGATGTTTCAGATGGAGGTGTCGACCCTTTTCCTTCTTTGTGATTGACTAGCCAAATAACTTTCCTTGCAACTGTGCTTAGAAGTTAATTGTGGGTTTCCATATTTGTGCCAATTTGTAAAGGATGACAGGAAAGGTTCGACAAATGATATTCCATGTAGGTTATAGTCATAATTTCGAAGGTGATGGTATCATGTACAATAGATCATAAGCTTAGTAAGGCAGAGGCACAGATACCTGTCTTACCTCTTGATGACGATTTTCCTGAAATGGGTAAGTTTTAGAGTTTATGCTGCAAGTAAGTTGAATAATATTACTGAGATCTGCTTATTTTATATACGAGTTCATTGTTTCTTTGGTGGACATTGAGTAATGTTTTCTGTTTACTTTGTTTAACTATTGTTTCGATTTTGTTTTATTCTCTGTTGGTTCGCGAATGTAATTGTGAGAGATGATAATTTCAATACTAACAAGCACAAGAAAGAATAAGTTGGTTTTGATTTTTATAAAGTAAGCCATTGAGCTTCTGCAGCTTTCCCTATGGATTTTGTTTCCCTGGGTCGGTGGAGCATGGTCGTTTACTAACATCGCATCTTTCTTAGTTTCTGCTGCATCTTTTCTCCTCTCCAGATTTAGCAGCAATAAGCTTCTTGCTCATAGTTGAGGTAGGCATCGTTCTCTTTAATTACTTCAGCTGGACAACTATGCTTAAACACTAGAGAAATGTTTAAGATTTTTTCTATTGGAAATTTGTTTGTTGCAGGTAGCTCCATGGTTTCTTATATTGTTCTTGCGCATCTCCAAATGTTGTATGTATGAAATATGGCTTGAGAAAGACCAGTGCCAGGCGTCGTTATCATTCATATGACCAGTCCTAATTGTTATCATTCATATGACCAGTCCTAATTGAACTGTGTTAGTGTATCTATGTCTAATTTATAGTGCTCTAAGAGGCATTTTGATTCATACTAATCCAACTTTAGTTAGAAAAACAAAACAATAACAGCTAGAGAAATCACTCGACGTTCACTCATCACTTATCTGTAGTCTTATTCATGCAGTCATGGATCACCAAAGCATATCCTTTGAGCCCCCACAGTTTCACTTGAGGTTCTCGAGGCTTTTGTTTGTAGAAAACATGTACGTACTAATGCCCTTTCTTTGATGTATTGATTGAGCAAACAAAAGACTCTGTTTGTGCAAGAAGTCCTAATATGCAATCTCAGGTTAAGTAGAACATTCATATTGTCTCTTTATTTTTGATGTTTGCAGGGTACACTTGAAATGTGCTAGAAATAGCCATGAAAGCTATCACAAAGCTCGGTTCAAAAATAATGTTGAATTAAGAATGAACTCACAGTAGTAGCTAAACCTTGAATTGCCAATTTATGTAAGTCGAATTCATACTTTTGGCCAATTATTAAATGTAGGTTGTTTTATTAAACTCATAGGTAACAGTTATATTCCAAATTTTGTACGTGCTGATTACAGTATCTCCCTTCCCCCTTTCTACAAATTTTGTTCGTGCTAATTAATTAGACTATAGGATTCTCCGAAATTAGAATCTGACTAAATTCTTTCTAAATTCGAATTTGATGAAATCCCATGGTAATTTTCTTCTAACTTATGATATACTCAAGTCAAACCAGTTCCAAGCTTTAGGAAATTCAGTTCTATGTGGTTGACATTTGCAACTTGAAGAATTCCCCTTAGGCTCTTATCAGTGAACAAATGTATGTGGTTTGTGAAAGTACATGTATAGAGGATATATAATATGCTTAACTTTCTAAGACATTCCTCCAGATGAAGAAGGACCGATGGAAGAGAAAAAAAACCACGTTATACGGCTCCGTTCCGATATAGATCGTATGTTATTACCTTTGCAGCAGGAAAGACGGACCTCTGGAATACCAATTATAAGCACTAGCAGAGAGCCATTGCTACCGTTACTTAATATGGTAAATTGTACCCGTTGTGACTATGCTCTTAATGCTCTAGCTTACGATGGCGAATTTGAGTAGAAATTGCTGGCCACACATTGAAAGTTAGGCCAAAAGCTTGAATTTTAGAGCTTTTGGCCCCCTGCCAATCAGAATCAAGGGTTTCGATTTCCATTTTGTTATTTTTGTTGTACGTGCAGATACGGGTGACTGCTACCCACGGCTGATGTATAAGAGCTTCTTTCCAAACCCTATTCTCACTTTTTTTTTCTTCCTTTTACCGCATCTTCATCTCCCCCTCTTTCAATTCTTTGCCTCTTCTGCTTCATTCATTATAATTTATAATTTGTAAAGACAATTGATTTGGTGTTTTGTTTTCTCTGCAGGTATTATTATACTTTATCACGATTTATACATCCTTCCACACTCTGATAAGGTGATTTTTTTTAAAATTGATGCGATGCATAATTCTTATAAGTCGATTTGTTTTGTATCATTACAGTGATGAACAACCGATGTTTCTTTTCCATACCCTAATAGAAACCCTATGGAGTGGAAGAGAAACCCTTAAACCTAGCTAATAGAAAGCGGGCAGGAACAACTTGCTTCCCCTTTAATTAAGGGTAATCATTTGCCCCCTTCTATATTTTGATCTTTCTTCATTGCATGTTTTTTGTTTGTTTGGCATGATCTCCATATTAATTATACTTCTTAAACTACAATGCAGTGTTCTCTTAAGTCTTAACAAAAATCCTAGAGGAGGTGGTTCAAGAGCATCAAGTCACCACCTTTCCTTTGAGCTCTTTTGCTTGGATTGTTCAATTACTCCCAACTATTACTGTGTTAGATAAAATAAAAACTAATTTTACTTGATCCTTGATTTGCAGATTTTTTATGTCATGCTCAAATATCATGGTGAACTGGCAGAAGTTTATGCCATGGGTAAAACCAAGCTACAACTTCTGTTTTTACAGTTTAGTTCACTTCATTTTGCTTCTTTCATTGTTTTGATTATTTTTTGAGCATGTTTTAATGATTGGTTCTTTGTATCTCTCACGGTTCAGGTTTTCAAATGAAGCTATACTTTGATTAGTAAAACAAAAAGTGGAATGCAATATCAGTCATTGGCTGCGTTTGGTAGAATACATTGTAAGTCTCATATATTTGAGTTCTCTTTGAGTCATTGGATACGAGAGTGGTTTATCTATTCATTTTTGGGTATATGTATGCGATATTTACCAATTTGATTTTATAAAGTTGGAGGTATATGTATATCGAGGAATTAAAGGAGGGTGAGCTGGAATTTGGAATAAAAAGGGAATTGATTACAATAGAAAATGATGATGTTCGGCATAAAGAAATTGTTGTATCAAATGTTATTCTACCCGATGTAAATTAATATTTGTATCTTCTTTTTATTACATCTCAAGCTTCTTCTTCTATAGGGAATATTAATATAATGTACTAACAAAGCTCTAATTTCAGGTGCATTCATGGGTCAATCGACACCGACCAATAAACTGTCTGTAGTGAGCTAGACTAATTTCATTTTAGGGTGGCAATCTTTGTTCCTACAAATGAAGCTTCAATCATCAGGTAACACTTGGAATTGATTACTCATATTGTGATTATAGCTAATAAATTTGATCGCTTTTTGCGTATCAAAGTGATCATCTACAAGTATATAATTTCATTTTTATTAAATGTGTAATGATTGGAAAAGCATAGGCATGGATTATGTGGGGGATCAATCTTTAGAAGGCCAGAATCAGCAAAAAGAGGTACTTGATCAGCATCCTTTATTAATTAATGACTGAACTATGTGATATTTACTTACAAGCCTATTTGCATTTTTGTAGTTTTTTTTTTTCAGTTGAGTCGTCATTGAAATTGGATTTTTTGCTTTCCGAGTTACACCTCAATACCTCATACCTCCGTGGAAGACTTTCAAAGCAACCTGATGCTGGATATCACATTGTTCTCTTCCATGTCATAAGCTGCAAAATTGATCACTTTAGAGGATAAAATACAACTATTAGCAGGAGTGTGTTAGTATTTATACATGTAATTAATTTTAGTGCTCTAAGAAGCATCTTTGATTAGAAATATATATACTAACCCATCTTCTGTCAGAAACCCCGATTTAAATACCAATATTGTGATCCTCTGTATGTGAGTTGCGTGATCTTTCCTGCGTGTAGCTATTAAAAGTAAATCCAAGCTTTTTTCCCTTATGTTATTCCTACTCAAGACCCAGAAGACTGAAGTCATAATCAATTTAAAACCATTAGGTTAGGCATGAAAGTGCCATCCAAGATATCAGGATTGACTTACTATACCATTATTGATGTTATGTTTGCTTATGAACTAGATGATAAACCCATTGACTCAAGCCTACTGCTATTGAAGAATACCTCTCAGGTCAGTTTGTAGATTTTTATGGTGGTTGTCTTGCTGTTTCAAGAAGTATACCGCCGTACATAACATTAAAGTTAAATGTGAATAAATGATCAATTCTGAACCAGAAAATCAGGTAATATTCTTTATAGATAATCGTTCAATACATAATTAGAACTTTTTAATTAGCCGATGAACACCTATACTTTGTTTCAATTAGTTACTGCAAAGTGCTAACCTCAAATCATTTTTATAAATTATTCTCATAATATGGCCAGTATTTAAGAAACGGTCTACCATTACCAGTGTTCTTTAGTGTTGCTATATTAACCGGCCCCTCAACTATGTATGAATATTATACGCAGACATCAATTCTGAGTAGAACAATTTTTGAGTACAATTAGCTATCTCTACAAGTGGAACATAAAGAACAGCCATAACCTATAGTATTACCAAGAATAAATTGTAAGGGGTATTACAAATTGGGATGTAGAGATATTACCATTTCTTTTTTTGAAACTACTTCATGAGATCAGCGGTCATATTTGTAGAACCGTTAATGTGGCAATTTTTTTCTACTCACAAGAACTACCCTTTACATCTTATGTGACTGTAACTATATTTACCAGCAGTATATGGGCTATCCCCCTATAAATATGCGTCTAACGTGTTTCTAATATTTTTTTGCAGATGCATGATAGAAACTTGCAAGATATGTCATTGTACCACAAAATACTGCCTAACTATGTTGGAACCAATAAGCATCTACTGGCGATTAGGATGAGAATATCGATGCGATTTAAACAACAAAGGCCTGATGACAGCTATGACGTTACCAAACTGCACTAAGGTTATGCTTGCTTTAAGCTTGATGTTGATCCTAATCATCTACTTAGGAATTCCATTTTTGCACAACACTTTAAGGAGTAAATTATTTGGAACTCTAATTAGTGAATGCCATATTTAAGGTAACAGTGTATTGAGTTGCAAACTGCTTAGGGATTATTTACATGCAGTAATTACAATCTACAATTTAGTGCAAAGTTGTTAGCCTGGAATGCTGCGTGCAGGGCAAAAAATGTGTATATCAAGGAGTTCACGCAGCTCATAACCAACATGTTACAAAAATTAAATAATGTTGTCATATATCCATATGAACATAAGGAGTTGTAATAGAATGTTGTAGTCTTACCACAAGGAGTTTTTTTCCTGAAAAAAACTATGTATCAGTTATCAACTTCAAAAATTGTTGAAGATTGGCGAAAGATTAGTCGTCCCAAATAGGCGGGCCAATATGCTGATACTTAGCGACTTCTACATTTCAGCAGCTACAACTATCCGATCTGCTAATATTACATTTTGACAAAATAGGAAAGACCTGTCTCTACATTTCACAAATAATAATACAATTAACTTAGTCCCGTGCAACGCATGGGCAATATACTAGTCTCCTAGAAAAATGTACCGGTGAAACAATACTATACTAAGTATCGTTATTCAAGTCAACAAAAGTCATGATACAACGATGGTTTGACTTTGGTCAAGGGAACTTTCGAGTTGTCTAAACATCGCGATTTGTTGTTTGTGTCGTTTCATTATGTCTCAAATAGGCCTTTTTCCACTAGTGGTTGAAGGGGCGAGTGTTAAAAATCTGAGGTTGGATAGCTAAATAAGCAAGTATCGTATTTTCGATGACTAGGTGCCTATCATGGACTTGTTGAACACTTCTTCCATTGGGATTTCCAAATTCTTGACTAAATTTGTTGTGTACCCTAGCCCAAAAGTTTACGGAATCCACCCTTACGAAGGACTGACGTCTAACTCGAGTTTCCACGTACCATGCTTTGGTGATTGCCAAATCTTCGTTTGAATCAAATGATGCCATTTCTTGTATGTGGAGTTATGAAATGAGTAGTTGTGGAGTATACGGAGTGATGGGGAATAAAATGATCAATTTTGGGGCAAATGGGGTCCAAGGGTAAGGTCTCGATTTATAGAGAAAGTCCCTAACGATTTTTTTTTTTTGAAAAACGTGAAATAATTTGGCATAATCGGTCTTCTAGAAGGTATGTATAACCCGATGGTGTTTTAATGCCACAAGGAATCGGTCTTTTATGTGACCAACATAAACCGATAAAGAGATGTAAAAAAATTGATTTTTCACCGAAACTAATCGGTTTATATATATTCATATGTGACCCGATTCTAGCTTGAAAAACATACATGAAAAATAGCTTGCATAATCGGTTTATGTTGACATATCGAGTAGCCCGATTGTTGGCATGTCAGACTAGAATTATTGAGCAACAACACATAATTATAATTAAAACTTCAAGTGCATTAAGTTCAATACAGAGATCATCCAAAATACAAACCTTAAAAGAGTGTTAAGAACTTAAAACAACCACAAGTCTTATAAACCTAAACTTTTAATATTTAAAGCTTAAACGTAAAAACTTAAAGAGCAGGAGCACCAGCAGCAGCAGCAGCAACACCATCGGGAGCATTTGCAGCACCACCATCAGCAGGAGCACCAGCACCAGCATCACCACCATCAGCAGGAGCACCAGCACCAGCATCACCACCATCAGGAACAGCAGCTTGTGCTTGAGCCATTTGTTCCCACATACCTTCCATTTCTGCATGGAGCTCCCTCTCAGCTAAGGGTACACACGGTACGGTTCGGCTTGGTTCTTGCCAAAGCCGAGTACTTGTACCTCCCTAGTCTCGGTTCTTAATTTTTGGACCAGTACCTGTACCTTATTCCTCGGTTCCGGTACCATTCGGGACAAGTACGGTATCAGGGACGGTTCCGGTACCAATTGGTACTTATTCGTCTGTATATTTTTCATATATATCATCATAACAAACTTCCTTCCGTAAGTTTCCCAATCCCATATTCAACTCTGAACATATATTCTTCTTTTCAACCTTGATATTTACAGAGTGGTTGCATTGGTTCTTGATCTTTGGTGTGTGAAAATAAATAAACAAAGTTTGATACATGTGGACATGCCATTATCGAAATTACATAAGCAATTAGAAGTTGGTAAAGAAGTTCTACTGACTTTTGAACTAAATAATGAGATACAGAACATTAACTAAGTATTTGGGCTAGCTCCAATTATTCATCCTTCTTGTATCCTAGTTATCCTTTGCGTTACCAGTTACTACAACCTTCAACTAGTTTTGGAAAGACCAAGAAATGAATTGTCTACGGACTCTATATGATTACAATATCTGATAAGACACTCTATAAAACATAATCCAGGGTCTATACTTGGATACAAAGAGAAACAGCGAACGCAATGGAAAAATTAGTCCAAAATAAAAAAACGATCAAATGAAATCTAACAAAAAGAATACTGTATATAGATACCTGAGACATGTACATCTTCGACATTTCCATGAAAAAAGAAAATGAGAAACCATCTATTCTTCTGACCTAATTTCTATATATACCACCATCATATTAAATCCCTAAATCTAATGGTCAGTATTATTCGGTACAAACAGGACGGGACGGTACGGGACATGAATAAGACCGTGTACCTGTACCCCCTAAAGGCCGGTTCTCAGTTTTGGAACCGGTACCTGTACCCCTTCCTCGGTTCAGTACAAAATCAGGTACGGTTCACCGATTCCGGCACAGTCCGGTTTTTCGGCTCGGTTCCTATGCACCCTTACTCTCAGCTGAAATCATGTTTCTCCTCATCCTAGTGAACCTCATGACCTCATAAAGCTCCTCCAGTGCAAGCTTGTCAATCAATGCGAGGGCTTGTTCAAGATGGGTCTCACGCCCATAGGCAAACTTATAAAGGCTTCTTTCTGGTACTCGTTGTGGTTTCCTAAGAATGTCCTCCAATGTGAGCTCTCGAGAGTAAAACGGTAGGTGTGTGAAGTTCATATTTACATAAAACCAAAAAAAAAAACTAGTTAATAATCGGTACATAATTAAACATATGTAATCCGATTCTGACTACAAAAACATACAGGAGTGTGAAACATAGTAATCGGTTTATGTGGTACATATATAAAATCCGATTATGAAAAGGAATCTGAAGAGTCAAACATAATCGGTAAATTATCAGGCACATAAAACCTGATTATGGGATCGCATAATTAAAAGAAATTTTTTTATCCAGAATCGGATTATTCTAAAGCACTTATAAACCGATTCTGGTGATGTATTTTCATATTTCATTTCTAACCCTAAAATCGGTTGATGTTAATCATCATATAAACCGATTACTGTGCATGCTCTTCATGGCGGAAACCAAAACCCAGAATCGGTTGATGTTAATCATCATATAAACCGATTACTGGATGTAATCAGAGATTTTGATTTTCGAAAATTGAAGATTTAAACATGTAAATCAATCAAGAAATGCAAATCATAGAATGGGTTGATGGAGATTTACCTTTTTCTTGGTTGGATCGAAGATCTGGGAGGAGAGGATCAAAAAAAAAATTGATTAGGGTTTTGAGAATTTGGAAAGATTATGATGAAAATAGAATTTTTTTTTAGGTTTAGGTTTTTATGTTTTTGGATTTACTAAAAATGGTAAGGATTAGTATTTATATGAGATTGTTTTAGGAATTAGTATGGGGGTAAATT
Source organism: Papaver armeniacum (assembly GCA_023531295.1). Lineage (NCBI taxonomy): Eukaryota > Viridiplantae > Streptophyta > Magnoliopsida > Ranunculales > Papaveraceae > Papaver > Papaver armeniacum. Next base: position 110,371 of record JAJJWW010011499.1, on the reverse strand, counting down.
AGTATTTTTTAGAAGTTTGGGTGCCCAGAGTAATTTGGTGGTGTGGGAATGAAAATTTGATAGGCCCAAATTAAGTGGTATAGGCCCCAATTTAGCCAGGTATATTTATATATTTACTTTTCTACTTCTTTCGTCTTAATTGTTAACAAAATGTTTGAATAAGGAGATTTCGTAGACGGAGCGGGAATATCAACGGGGAACTTACGCTAAGGCCCAAAAAAAATATTGTTCTTATTGTTAGGCCCAAGATATATTTCAATTTCTTTGATATCCAAAGTTTTCCGAAATTATTGAAACATAACTCGTTATGCATCTTATTTTTTTAAGGGTATAATTGGTAAGGAAACTTAAATATAACACATCTAAAAAACCGCGCCTTGGAATTTTACAAATTTTATCTCGTTGGAAAGATTTTGATGATATCTATGCAACGAGTATAAACAACAATATCAGATTTAAGTTTTTTACGAAAAAAATCAGAGGCGATAGTTCTTTGAGGAAAAAAACTTGAAAAATGATTACATATTCGTTATGCAGCCACCAAAAAAGATGCATAACACAATATGCAGAAACCACAAAATATGCATAACGCCTTATGCACCCTTATTTTGGTTCATGCATCCACTAATTTAGTTATGCAACCACTAAAACACTGTATATGCCTGAATCCAACACAAAAAACAGACGCATAACGAATTATGCAACCATTTTCTCGACTGCATAACAAGTTATGCATCTATAAAAAGTTATGTAGCCATTGTCTTGGTTGATTTTAGTGGATACACAAAAATTGATGCATAATGTATTATGCAGCCATATTTTTGGATACATATCAAGTTATGCATCCATTTTCTCGATGCATAAAAGATTATGCAATAATTTTCTATTTCACAACTAATAAAAAAGATGTCGAATAATGCATTATGCATCCATTTTCTCGATTGCATAACAGGTTATGCAGTCATTTTCTCGACTGCGTGACAGGTTATGTAGTCATTTTCTCGATTGCATGACAGGTTATGCAGTCATAACGGCATCATCTTCTTCTTCTTCATTCTTCTTCTCCTTGAACTTCTCTTGGCCATGACAACATCATCTTCTTGTTACTTACCATCTTCCATGTAACTCAAATCACAAATTCAGGACACCACACATACATCCATACACCCACCAGGATCATTACCTTTTTTTCAAATCTAACCTTAATTTCTCATAAACCCTAGTTATCCAAATCATAATTACAGTATCAAACAAATAGGTTTATTCTCAATAACCTCGGGAAAACCAAATCGAAACGCAACAAAATCGTAATAATTAACTTTACGCATAAAAAGATAAAATTAAACCTAGAAAACCATTGAATCAGCTCTACTCATTGAAAATTGAAATAAGATCACAGATTTAAAACTTTAAAATGGAATCACTTTGAATCTTCTTCCAAAAATCTTATCAATTAACGACAACAACATGATTATCCTCGATTAATTTCACCATGTTCTCTCGGCAAAAAAAAAAGGTAATCATAAGGACCATGTTTATACTCACGTATTTTTAGAGGAGAAAAAAAAACTCCATAATTTATACGTATACTTGTATATATGTACTTAGTGGTTCCTTGGCACATTTCAATATTCCTTAAATGGTTAACATGCAATAACAACTTGGCATTTCGATCACGAGAAAAGATCAATCGACGAGGCTTAATCTAACAAGATCAGAAAGCCGTCAGATCTAACTAAAAGATCACAATTTCTTAAGATGCATCATTCTCATCTTGAAATGACGAGGGTACCATTACACCACAATCTTTTCGATATCAATATATTCAAGACACACATTGCGTGATCTAATATAGACAAAGACTGTCAAGAAGATGGCAATCACAAGATATCTACTTGGTATATAATATAAGTTCGGACCACACCAATTATGAGATTGTTGATGGGAAAAAATGATTTGCTAGTTTTTTAGGAAAGTGGAGAGCTGACCGTACGGAGGAGACTCTCGACCGAGCAAATTGTTTTAACCTTTTGCAAATAGATGCACTGCACGGGAGTGCTTTGAGTTCGAGAGATCAATCTGTACGACTCCGGCCTAAACCAAGACAATGGCCATTCCAGAGTCAATTCAGTCACAAGAGAGGATGGGTTGATCTGTAGGAGGGAAGCTGAGAAGTGTGTGAGATCAATGTTGATCAAGGATTGTGGATGTGTTGTGTATTCTGCGTGAAGAAAATAAGATAAGTTCTGATTGATTGAATATGCTCTGTTGAGAGTGATTGCTCAAACAGTGAGAATTCTTATGCGATTAGAATTCTTTGTTCAGATGAACGTTCTTGTTCTTGTTTCAATCATGGGTTCAGACACTTATTTATATTGCAAGAAATAGCAGACACATTGATCCCAGTAAGTGTGACGGTTATTGGAGTCAAAGAGTGGGAAAGTGGGAAATCGTGTTAAAACCAGTTACTCATCGTGCAGAGACTTGTTTGATTGTCCACCCACTACTTTGTTAACTCCTCTAACCACTTGCACGACTTAGTCACATTCTCATCGTGGATGATCACACGTGTCGTATGCCGCCAGACCAAAACCCTAGTTAATATCCCCCATGTGACACAATTGATGTCTCGTGATTGTGGAGTCTGCAAGGCAGACGTGCATTTAATTAGTCAGTTGTTGACTTGATTGGACTATGAGTCTTTGATGTTGTTGAGTCGAGCATGATTGACGAATGCTCTATGATTCATGAATTGAACATGTCTGTTGAGACAGAGGTATAATTGTCGAATGAATGTTAATAGTTAAAGTGAGCAAATATTGCTCATTTGATGAATTGTTGAACATTGATAGTTGAATCAATATTATTTGCTCGTTCGATCATTTGTTTTGTTGAATATTGATAGTTGAACCAATATTCCTAGTCTGAGCAAATATTGCTCGTTTGATAAATTATTGGTAGAATGACCAAATAAAATATTAATTTAAGATACTGGCAACTGGACCGAGTATAATCAATTAAAATGTTGATTGCGGGATCAACGTAAAATTATTATTGTTTGAACCTGCTCATAATTACGCTTTACATAATATTGGATTCAAAACCCTAATTTTGATCAATTGCTGATCAATTGAAAATCAACCATTGAGTGAAGAAGAGACCGGATACATGGGATGATGGCCGACCATGTAGTGCCTAAATGCTCGAATGAGCAAATACCAAAGTCCTTTGAAGACCAGTTGGTGAAAGGATGATTAAATGCTTGTTTAATCATTTACTAAAGTAGTGCTCATCTGAGCATTAGGTAATAAAACCTAATTATGGAGAAGTGAGGGACCGACCAAGAAGTCATGGAACCGGCCCTGGTGGTCATGGGGCCAACTGACGGTCGTTTGATGAAATTCCAAGTTGTTTGGAAGAGTTTGAACCCAATATGAATAAATTAGGTCAAATTATGAAGATGTGTGGGACCCGCTCCTTGCAAGCCAAAGGGACGACCCTGGTCGGTCAAGGTAACATTCCCATGTCACCATGGTGACCCGCCCATTTCTTCTTATATTTCTCAGTTGCCAACTTTCAATGATAGAGAAAGTATTACTTTGAAATCCGGTGTAGACCTGAGCGATGGCGAGAGATCTTTTATGCTGAGTTGTACTCCTGGTTACTTAGTATCAGCAACATACGGAGACTTTTCAGTAGAAGAATACAACATCGATAGAGCAGCTCGACAAATGGGTATGGATCAGTGTGTTCCGACTTTTCAAAGGAATAAACTATCGGTTGAATAACTTAAGACCCGTTTAGACCGCACGCATGTGGAAGGAAGCAATTACTGGTTCCCTTTCTCTGAGCGAGTTACATATGCAACTCCGGGTTATATAGGCTTTTGGAATCAGCAACTTGAGCGCTTACATGATTTCGTGATGGTTGTCCGGTCTTTGGTGAAAGAACCTCCTTTTGTTGAGATGATTTCCACTCGACCAAGACTCAAGTATCTCTATGGCGGTGATAAACGAAAGACACCTCCATGGTGTTCACAAGTATGTATCATACTTATAATCTTCATAAAGACATGATAATTGTATTTTGATTATTTCATTAACTTTACCACATGACGGTCGTATTGTGAGGCCTCGGATCAATATATACTTCTCAGAAATGGAAGAAATTATCCACGATGGAGAAGCCAGAACCAAGAATTATAAAATGTTACCCAATACCATAAAGTCCCCAGTTGTTTCTTTGGTGAGTTGTCAGTACTTATTTTGCCTTGACTTCTTCTTATCCATGTAATTAGTGTTAGAGCATAGCTCGGTTGAACCCACCAAGCGTTGGTATGTCAAGTTTGGTTGTCATATTTTAGTGAATCAAAACTCATTTAAAGAGTCGCTTGATTATGTACTACAGTCAACTTCGTATAGGTTAGCTTGAAAGTATTAGGATATGAGACATTACAAGTATTGCAAAGACTTGAAGAAGTGAAAAAGTAAGAAGTTACAATGACAACATCATCCTTCCACTTGATGTTAATGATATTTGACTTGAACTGTTTCATTCCCTAACGTATCTTTCAAGTCGTGCATATTGAAAACAAAACTGCGAAGCATGAACACTCTAGATAGACATGGTATTAAGGAATACAATACGAGGTTTATTGCTTAACCATTAAACTTTGTAGATAAGACATCGACATAATCGTTTAAATGCTATTGTGATTATGTATGGGTATGAGGTGAGGATTTCATCCTACGAAACAATGTTTTACATGTGTTTTAAGGAAGTAAATTCATGAACTTATTTTGTGAATCGAAAAGGAAATCGCCATGCGTTATTCGTATTGTTATTCATTGCATATGTTGTGAAAAACAAATATGTGTGATTAGTATAACCGACCATGACTTGTTTGTGTTCTTGGTAAAACTATTCACAAAGGCCTGACTTTTGTATTGGTATGACTTTTATTAGTGAAACCGATCTTAAGTAATCACCTGAGATGGTATGATCGAGTTTGTGATTTTGTAAGACCGACTCTGGGTAAAGGGGAACCGATCCTAGTAAGAGGTGCAACACATCACAAAGGGGAATCTATCCTTGTATGAGGTGCAACATGTTTTAGCAGAAAGGGGAACTGATCCTATGGACATGTGCAACACGTTTTTAGGCAAAGGGAAACCGATCCTATGGACATGTACAACAAGTACAAGTTAGATACCATATATATGTGGGGAACCGATCCTAGTACCTAGTCAACCGAATTTTGGTAACTAGCGTGACTATGAAAAGTACTCACATGGAGGTAGAACCAAAACTTGTTTTGGTAGAACCGTTAAACCCATGATTGGTGATTGAGTGTTCTTGATCAATCATATAGTTCTTGAAAGTCAGATGAACCAATTCTAAACTTGTTTGGAAGTGTGGCAAATCGGTTTGAAGTTGTACAATAACGATTATCTTTAATTGTTTAAAGTTATTCCTTAATAGCTAAAGGAAGAAAATCCCAGGATCGAAACATAAATAAGTTAAGAATCTTTTATTTACGGTTTTTAATTTTATTTTAGGAAAATGAGAATTAGTTATGTGCATTTACTAGTTGGAGATTTTCCAAAGATATTTTCGGTCAATATTTTGGACAGAGCATTTCCAGGAATTATGGAAACTGAATTTGGAATATATTGCATATCTTGAGAATATTTTCGATTTTGGAAATTCCTTGGTGTCCAAACTTCCTTGTCTATAAATACTTGAAGTTTGCATTTCTAGCAAACTAATCCTTCGTGACAGCAAACTTCCTCGGTTGTGTTGTTACTGGTGAAGCCGCCTATTCGGAGAGGAGAGTAACCTAATTAGGCAAAATCTCTTACGGCCGCTCATTTTAAAGTCTTCTTTGGGATTGAGAAGCTCTATTAGTATCGTTGGTGGGAAACTAGATAATTGCGGTTTATCTTGTGTTTTCGATTGATTTGATTGACTAATGGTGGTTGAACTTTGATTGCACCTAGTTTGTTTATGCTTGAGAATCTTCTCTTCTGATACAAGATTCACTCAAACTAGATCGAAGTTTCGACAGGGATCTTTAGACTGTTTGTAGATCTAAAGACGTCTTGTGATAATCCATTATTAACAGACTTCGTTCTGTGCGTGATTGATCACAAGAGATTCAAGTTGCTGTGTGCAGGCGTTTATTGAAGATCTAAGAAGATTTGAAGACAAAGAAGATATTGAAGATTTCTGATTTGGGGTTCATAATCTTTGGTGTGCACAATACTTGTTTCGGTATAGAGGATCCAACTATAATCGGTTTATCCTTTTTATAGATTAGATTGATTAGTTGTGTAGATCGGAATCAATACAATTCTTTGTGATTAAAAGTATTGATTGCAAAATCTTAACAATTACCTTTGGTAGTTGAGAATAAGATAGATATAAGAAACTGACGAAGGAGTTTATTGAGATAAACAGAAGAGCCTTTGTCGAACTCACATCACTTGGTTGAAGAGAGTTGCTACCAAACAGATTTGTTGTTCCTTTAATGTTTGGAATACGAACCAAAGGAATTGTTCCAAGTATGTGACTTATTCATAAGTTGGAGGCGTGGGAATACAGACGAAACTAGGTGAACTATAGGTTTAGTTGCTTGGTCTCAACTATACGAAGTTGGTTTAATTTTGTATAGCGGCTTAATCCTGAGAGTATTCAATTCTGGACAAGGTCCCGGGGTTTTTCTGCATTTGTGGTTTCCTCGTTAACAAAATCTTGCTGTGTCATTTACTTTTATTTTCCGCATTATAATTGTTTTATTATAATTAAAGTAAATTACACAAACGTTAATTCCTATTTTACTTGATAAACAATCCTATTGTGTTTGGTTAAGTCCGAACCTTTTTATCAAGTAAACATACTTCGTTGTTGTATTGTCTCGATCTCGTATCCATATACGATCACACGAAGTGTGAACCGATTAGTTGCATTGTCTCGACTCTGTCCATAGACAATCACTTTCGGAGAAAGGACTTATAGGTAGGAAAAGTTTTAGTTTGAGGTATATTTGGGTACCCTCGCCTTTTAAATTAGGATCACAAAACCAATGTTTGTTACTTCGTTACAGAACTTTGCTCCGTCAAGTATCGACGGTCTTCAATTCACTGTTGTTGGATAAGCGGTTCCTGAATCGAGTGTTGAAGAAGAAGTTGATGTAAGTATCTCTTTGCACGACCAGTTATGATATTTCGTGAATGAAATATTAATTGTTGTGAATGTGTTCAGGAGGATATTCTCATGGAAATGGAGAATACTTGTGGTGCTCGTCCGCCTTCGGAGGATAGTGACAAAGAAGATTCTCAGAACTCAAGACCGAATAAAATCAATGATGCTCCTAATGTTCATACTGGCGATTCTGGTTCTTCCAATGCTTCAGAGACCACCCAAGTAAGTATCCCTCTTGTATTTTATTCATATAAGAATAAAATTGCTGATTTGTGGATGAATGAATTATATAATCCATGTGAACGAATGAAAAGTTTTGTCAAAATACGTCACCAAAAAATTCAGAACTCAGTTGTTTTTAGCAAAAACGTCGTAGAAACTTCATCCGATGTCAGATTTTCACGGTATACCCATGTTTCTTCATGCCCAGAAAATTTCCTAGCTTTTGGAAAGACGCTTTTTCAATTTTGAGCATGTTTAGGGGTCTAAATCGACGAAAGAGTAAACCTCCAAGAAGTTTTCAGAAAATTTTCAGCTGGCATGTAGTTGAATGTTTCGGCAACAACTTTTTGCTCGCTTATCCAATTGATGTGAATTTTGGATATGCTGTAGAGGACATATATACGAAGAGAATGACATATGACAAAACCTTATATTCCTTACCAATTTCTTCCAGTTCGTCGTCTTGTACAGGACAGTGTAAAATTGACCCAGACGGACTTGCTTGTAAAACGTTTTTCCGTGTTTTCACGTTGTTTGCTTGTGTCTTGAATGCACAATGATGAACTTTGATGATGTTAGATCACTTGCATCCTGAATCTATGATTTCCTTTGGTTTACATGCTTGGAGTGCTCTAATCTCATGTAATCATCATATTAGGTGCCGAATGATGAAGTTGAGAATAACCGATTGATGACGACGGTACGAGCGGCATTATGAATAAAAGTGGGGACACAAACATTTTTGCACCTCAAGATCGTGAGGAGGTCGTTACTGAAGTTATTAAAGAGACCGAAGCTCAGGTCGTCATTACTCCAGGGATAGAAGAAACTATGCCATGGATGGAAGAAACTGATCCCGCTCCATCGATGGAGATAGAAGAAACTGCTCCAATGATTGTAGAAGTTGCTCCAATGATCAAAGAAATCGATCCAATGCTCGAGACTCATATAGTGATACATGAATACCTCACTGCAGGGATTGCTTTCGATCCTCCATTCAGAGAGTTACTCCCGTATCATAAACTGGTTGGCCGATTTAGTGTTTCTGTTGGGTATGCTGGCTTGTACGAGCAGATTTGGAAGAAGTATGGTCATATCGTCGTTATCAAGGATCCCAAACGTAGCTACTTCTTGACAATGCAAGTAGGAACCATCTTGCATGTTATAGATGATATACGAACCAGAGCCAGAAATACTGTTACTCAAGATGTACTCTTTGATTGGGAGTAAAACTTGGAAAAATCTGAGAGGCTCGGTTTCAACATGAAATGGCTTCGTCAGAGGATAAAAAACATCAAGGACTCTCGTGAAAAGGACATACCTTTCCCTAATGATGTTGTGATGAAGAAGGAAGCCAAGATTGCTAGATTGATCGAAGAACTGGAGTTGGAGAAGGCCGCTTTGCAAGTCTTGAAGGATGCAGAGGAGCAGAAATCTTACTTTACCGGCTTCCTTTAGTTTTCTTTCCATAATCTCTTGAACTTTTGAACTTCTGAGAGATGTGAGGTTTTATTTTTGGTTTTGATTTTGATTGATTTTAGAAAAGTAGATGATTAAGGATTTTCTTTTGGATTTGATAGAGATTTTCTTTAAGTAAACTGAATTTTGATTAATTGCTGAATTCAAATACTGAATGCAAGTATTGCAAAAGTTTTGGAGGAATTGAAAATACAATGAAAGAAAATCCTAAATGCCAAATCCATACGTTCTGAGTGCTCGTGTATCAAACACCCAATACCTCAAACGTCCAATATTCGCAGGCGTCAAATGCTTTGAGCCAATTCTCGTGTATTACCGTCATGTTCGCCTTGTCATCCATGTTGACCAATTTGTAGTATCCACCGGCAACATATTTAGTGATCATGAAAGGTCCTTCCCAGTTGGAGTTCCTAGCAGAATGAAGATTACGCTTAGTTGCTATGAGAACTAGATCTCCTTCATGAAATTTGTTAGACTTGATCATCCGTGATCTGAATATCTTCTGTTGGTTCAGAATCCCTCGTACAGTGAGGTTCCACGTTTGTGAAGCCTTCCAATATTGTGGAACATGTGGACACTCGTGCAAAAGTGAATACCCAAGATATTTTTTATTGTGTTTAGACATTATTTCAGCAATGAATGTCTTAGTGAGATGCTCAATCTGGAGAGGTTCCATATTCAACCACTTGGTAAAATATTGATGTGGTGAAGCTATCCATTCATAGCATCTTACAACAGCAGAGTTGCTAGCAAAATTGAGTCCCCGGACTAGAAGAGCATGTTTAAAAACAGATGACATGGACGTATGAGGAGGAATGAGACTTTCCTGAGTGTGGAATCTCCTGATAAATGCTAATGCATCTTCCTCGGGCTCTTGTTTCAACTCCATAAGAATTTGGAATTTCTTCGTCTGAGAGGGGTGTAGGCGCCTCATCAGTAGTCATTCTTTCAGCGTGAATCCATGCTCGTCTGAGAACCATATCATATCCTGTATCTTCTCGGATTATGTAAAACTTGGTTTCTGTCCAAATTGAGTTTGCTTCCATCTTGAGAGTAATGAATCCATAAGCGTCTTTGGGAGTTCCTTCATAATCCATGACTAAGGTGGGAGCATGAGAAGCTTCTTGTCGAGTGATACCAGCATTTCTAAGGGATTTAAATGGGATGACATTGACAGCAGTGCCAACATCAACCAACGCCCGTTTGAAATAGTTTCCTTTGAGATGGACTGTGGTGAGAAGTCCCCAGTCGTACATATCCTTGTCTGTGACTGGAGGTTTGATGCGTGTCGTAAGTGCAACAAATTAATCAAGATATTTCCCACTAATTAAATAAATAATATAGCGGTAGTAAGGATCGTTCCCACAAAGAGCTGTGTAATTGATATGTTATTTGATTCAGCAAAATAATAAAAAACACAAAGGGGGATTGTTTTAAACTGAAATAAAAAGAATAACGAATAAAAGAAAGATATGATCAAGGAATCCTTCGCCGTTACCAAGCGATAACTGGATTAGTATACTTATCTATCTTCGTTAGAACCATTCATCACCAACCGTAGGAAAGCAGCTAGCTCAGTGCTATCCTCAAAACTCCTTTTACCATGGATACGGAAGCTCTCCAATATCGGATTCTATCCAACCGAACCACCAAGTAGTAGCTCACTCAAGGTGTAATCCGATCGAACGCTTAGGCTTTGTGAATTAGGTTGATCCCAGTAGTTAAACTCTTAGCTCAAGGTCCACTTGCTGGTGTTATCTTCACTCGCAATTGCTCCAAAGAATCCCTCTGCAAGGTCTCGCGATTTCTACTTGTGTATGAATTATTCGACGATTACTTATCTCCTAACTCAATACTAGCAATAGAACAATTAGTAAATCAATCGAGCGTGCACTCCAAATCAATCCAATAATTACTCATAAAGATCAAATAGTGAAAACAAACGATGATGTGATTAAAACTCCGAACAAACTTGTATAATAATAGAGCTTCACGCTAGAACATTGAATTCATCCTCAATCAACAAAAGTTTAGCCTCTCATGTTTACACCGTTTCACGGTTTCCCCCTAAAAGGGGTAAACCCTAAAATATTTTATGAAGAACAAAAGTGTATTATGAGATGTAAGATATATTTTTAGGTTATGAAGTCTTCTTTTATATGTCTCCAAATTGTAGAAGTGTCCGTTCTCGAATCCGTGCGAAGTAGGTTGCCAAATTTGGCCGAATTTCCAAAAGCAATTCATGACCAAAATCTGCTCAAAGAGTGTCACGGCAAGTCTGGCCGTGAACGGAATGGCTTCACAGCCAAGTGGTCCGCGCCTAATGATGAATAGTCCAGCCCATTAGTATCAATGGCTTGTCAGTTCCCGCGACCATATATCCATCCGTGAAATATTTTTTTCCCTGGATTCTGGTTTTTCCTCGTCAGAATCACGGAAAGATACGTCTCCGTGAGTTTTCTTTTTCCCTGGATTTCAACTCCGGCAGTACCTCCTCCTCGTACATCTCTCCCTCCGTGAAAAATAAATTCTTCTGAGCTTTTCTTAAACTCGGTTCACACCTCCATCCTTTCTTCACTGTTTTCATCTTGAGCTCGTCGTCACTGCCAAACTCCATCCATGTCACGATCAACCCAATGACCACAGCCAACATCATCATAACAATCTCTTCATATCGTCCCTGACTTTCTTAATTCGACCATGCAACTTTTTTTCTGCACCACAACGTCCCTGGTTTTCTCCCATGTCCGATCCACACTTCCATAATTCCATTTGCTCGGCTAAACCCATCTCCGGCTTCACCACAACAACATCTCATCATAGACTCGAGCTCTGCTTTCACAACCCCCATCGAGTTCTTCAATCTTCTCCACCGGCCATTAATGGCAACTCGAATCCCCACTACCGATAATCATCACCACTGCCAAGTTCCGTTACAGACTTCTCCTTCTGATCATCATCTTTCTCTCCTGTCTTGAATCCATCATCATTACTGCCAATGGCAGCAACAATGGCAGCGAGCCAATACTCCCTGTCCTCACGTCCATGGCAGCAACCTTCCTATCGAATATCACAGCAGCAACCAACACCAATACCGATCTTTGTCGTCTCTATCCAGAGTTCCATCTCAGCTTCGAAATATATACAAACCTGCTCTTATGCTCGAACTCATCATAGCAGCACCACTGCTAACATTGTCGTCGCAGGCATCATCTTCTCATTGAAGTTCTAACCCACTCGAGCTCTATTAAACTCTGCCACAGACTGTCGAGCTTCACCAACTTACATTAATCCCGATCATCATTGCCATCAATGGCATTAACACATTCCTTCTTTCCATGTTCAACTCGTTTGAGACCAAACTCTGTAGCTTTCCATCAGCCAACAAGCACCATCGAATTCATCTCTGCCAGACCTTCTCCATCGATCACTGCAGCTACAACCTCAAGCTCCAACTCCGATCACCATCAACATAGCTCACTGATTTCTCTCAAGCTTTTCTCCGTCTCAGTCGTCAATGGCAGCAACAACATCGATCACCGGCGGGATAGTGATCATCACTATTTGTTAACTCCATGATCGATACATCACAGCAACTTCCCTGAGTTTCAAACTCCATTCACTATCCAGTATTTCTTCATTGTCACCTTCTGCACCATCGAGCATCACCAGCTTCAAACCCGAGCAGCAACAACCTCTTCCTATTCTTCTCCATCTCTCGAGCTCCATTTTCGACTACAAATCCATTTTCGACGGTCGACAGCAACCCAACGTCACTGCCATACAGCTCCATTCAAACTCTGTTGATTGCTACTGCCTACCATCATCATCACTGCCACGAGACTTTGCCCGATGTCTCTGCGTCCGATGAAGAAGATGATGTGTTCGTTCAGCTTCTTTCATGAGTGTTGGCTTCCCCAAATAATCCAGTGGGTTCCTTTAGGATTCGCCTCTTTAACTGTCAGTCTTGGACGACTGACAGTTCAATTTTTATACGGTGGCTGCCCCTGAGTAAATTAGGAAGGTGTCTTTAACAATTCTGTAGCTTCTCTACTTTGCGAAATCTTCGGCTTGCTTCAAATGCTTCTAGATTCTCTATATAACGTCGGATTGACTCCATTCTTCCGCCGTTGGCTTCGTCTTTTCACCCTCTTCGAGATGATATCAAGAACTTTTGGATTCGAACGAGTTCCACTTGATGTTTGGCCCTTCTCCGCTTTGCGACTAACTTCTTTATTGCACTATAAAGTGCAAATTCACTTCTTTTGGATGATTCACCTCGCAAAACATAAATAAAACAAAACAAACGTAATATACAATAATTTGCAAGAAACTAAGCAATTACTAGCATGGATTCAACACTAAATATATGCAAAATATGCACTTAACAAGGTTCAGGGAGTATTTCCTGAATTGATAAACGTTTTCCTGACATGATGTGATTCAATGCAGCGGACATGTCTTTTCTTTGAGCTTTTGATAGGTACAGCAATTCACAGACATGCTCGATTAAGAATTGAACCGCTTCCTTAACAGGTGGTTCAGAGAGAGTGAAATTCCTGACCAGGAGAGGGTCTCTATGTACTCCTTCAGTCCCTAAGTTAAGCTCTCCTGATTCGACCTTTTCTTTGAATATGCGCTTCAAAATCCTGCAGCTACATGTGGGATGGTTAACGAATCTATGAAAACGACATTAACGAGGATTTTCCATTTCCTCTTCAGTTGGTTCTTTTCTGACATACGGTAACTTTATTGCACCTTCTTGGATCCATATATCTAGCAGTTCAATCACCTCTTCGATGGGAAAAGGGAAGTCAGGTTCTGCTTGATCAATTCTTGTGCGTTGGGTTGGAGCTTGTGCATCTGGGGTTTGATTATCCTTCCTTTGTGCTTTCAGAGGAGCTGTAGAAACATGCTTGCGTTGTGGCTCGGATTTCCATTTGCTCCCTTCTGCAACAATGTTTGTGGAAGGTTGGAGGTTGTACTGCTTGTTGATCAGACGCCTGCTACCTCGAGTTTCTCGTGGTTTATTCACCTTTTGTAGCTTTTGCTTTCTCTAGTAAAGCAGGTGCGGTAGTTGCTGATCGCTTAGCGGCTTCATGAAGTTCTGAGAAAATTTGGAACCGGAGATTTTCCAGTAAAGCTCTGTAGACCAGGATCATTCCGTTGATGCACAAGTCTACAAGTTGCTGCTATGTGACATTTGGATCGTGACAGTCCAGGGCTTGAACTCTGAACCTTTTCACATAATCATTAGGATGTTCATTGCTCCTTTGAAGCATCCTTCCCAGATCAGAGAGAGTGACTTTCTCTGAAACGAAGAACTATTTTTTGTAGAAAGCATTAATCATCTCTCCCCAACTGGTGATACTTCCTGGTATGATGTTGTTGTACCAGGTGTATGCTCTGCTTGTCAGAGACTTTGAAAATTCCTTCATACGGACAACATGGTTGTGCTCATGTTCGCCCAATGATTCCAGAAACCGAGAAACATGCTCTCGAGCATTGCCTATTCCATTGTAAAGAGTGAATATTGGAGAGGTATAAACTTTTGGAAGAGGAATCCTTTGCGTAACAGCATGGTATGGAGGTTGATGACGATGGAGGATATCTTATCTTTTCCAAGGTTCTCCAAGAGGCGTTCCAAATCTTCATGAGTGATGAAACTGGATGGTTCCTTTGTTGGTGGGTCGTCTGCAGCTTGGCGGATTTCATCATCGTCCACCACATGAATTGGAGAGATTTCAGGATCAGCAGCCGAGGATGTTTCTTTAGCTTTTCCTTTCTCCGACCCGTGCTGAGTTTTCTCTGACATTTTGTCTATGAGAGTTTTGAGGTAAGTGCATAACTCTTTCTGCGTTGCAGCCATGTTAGTCTGATTTTTAGCGAGAACTTCTTGAACCTTCATAAGATCAGTTATGGTAGGCGGATTTTCCCTGATTTCTTCGGGCTTCGGGAGACCGGCCGAAGAGAGGATTGCTTCCAATGTTGGTTTGAGGAGGAGTGGTACTTCCAATACCGTTGTTTGAAGCGGGAGTAGTTTCTGGAGCACCACCATTGTTGCTAGTGCTAGCACCATTTGGATTAGGATTTGTAACTGAACCTGGCCTAAGATCAACTATTTTTGTGAATTGAGATTGCAACTGAGAGATTAATCTCCCACTGTGGTCGCCAATATGTTGATGGGAGAAAATGATTTGCTGGTTTTTAGGAAAGTGGAGAGACGACCGTACAGAGGAGACTCTCGACCGAGAAAATTGCTTTAACCTTTTGCAAACAGATACACTGCACGGGAGTGCTTTGAGTTTGAGAGATCAATCTGTAAGACACCGGCCTAAACCAATACAATGGTCGTTCCAGAGTCAATTCGGTCACAATAGAGGATGGGTTGATCTATAGGAAGGAAGCTGAGAAGTGTGTGAGATCAATGTTGGTCAAGGATTGTGGATGTGTTGTGTATTATGCATGAAGAAAATAATATAAGTTCTGATTGATTGAATATGCTCTGTTGAGAGTGATTGCTCAAATGGTGAGAATTATTGTGTGATTAGAATTCTTTTTTCAGACGAATGTTCTTGTTCTTATTTCAATCATGGGTTCAGGGACTTATTTATATTGCAAGAAATAGCAGACACATTGATCCCAGTAAGTGTGACAGTTGTTGGAGTCAAAGAGTGGGAAAGTGGGAAATCGTGTTAAAACCAGTTACTCATCGTGCAGAGATTTGGTTGATTTTCCACCCACTACTTTGTTAACTCCTCTAACCACTTGCACGACTTAGTCACATTCTCATCGTGGATGATCACACGTGTCGTAGGCCGCCAGACCAAAACCCTAGTTAATATTCCCCATGTGACACGATTGATGTCTCGTGATTGTGGAGTCTGCAAGGCAGAGGTGCATTTTGAAAAGACGAGTGTACCCAAATATACCTCAATCTAAAACTTTTCCAACTATAAGTACTTTCTACGAAAGTGATTGTCTATGGACAAAGTCGAGACAATACAACAAATCGGTTCACACTTCGTGTGATCGTCTTTGGATACGAGATCGAGACAATACAACGACGAAGTATGTTTACTTGATAAAAGGTTCGTACTTAACCAAACACAATAAGATTACCTATCAAGTAAATAGGAATTAACGTTTGTGTAATTTACTTTAAATTATAATTAGAACAATTTTAATTGCGGAAAATAAAAGTAAATGACACAGCAAGATTTTGTTAACGAGGAAACCGCAAATGCAGAAAAACCCTAGGACCTTGTCCAGAATTGAATACTCCCAGGATTAAGCCGTTATACAAAATAAAACCAACTTTGTATAGTTGAGACCAAGTAACTAAACCTATAGTTCAACTAGTTCCGTCTGTATTCCCACGCCTCCAACTTATGAGTAAGTCATGTACTTGAAACAATTCCTTTGGTTCGTATTCCAAACATTAAAGGAACAACAAATCTGTTTGGTAGCAACTCTTTTCAACCAAGTAATGTGAGTTCGACAAAATGCTCTTCTGTTTATCTCAATAAAGTCCTTTGCCAGGTTCTTAGACCTATCTTATTATCAACTACCAAAGTAATTATTAAGATTTTGCAATCAATACTTTTAATCAAAAAGAATTGTATTGATGCCGATGTACACAACTAATCAATCTAATCTACTACAAGGATAAACCGATTATAGTTGGATCCTCTTTTACCGAAACAAGTATTGTGCACACCAAAGATTATGAACCCAAGTCAGAAATATTCAAAGTCTTCTTTGTCTTCAAATCTTCTCAGATCTTCAATAAACACCTGCACACAATCAACTTGAATCTCTTGTGATCAATCACGCACGGAATGGAGTCTGTTAACAATGGATTATCACAAGACGTCTTTAGATCTACAAACAGTCTAAAGATCCCCGTCAAAACTTCGATCTAGTTTGAGTAAATCTTATATCAGAAGAGAAGATTCTCAAGCATAAACAAACTAGGTGCAATCAAAGTTCAACCACCGTTAGTCAATCAAATCAATCGAAAATAAAATAAAATAAACTGCAGTTATCTAGTTTCCTGCCAACGGTACTAATAGAGCTTCTCAAGCCCAAAGAAGTCTTTAAATTGAGCGGTCGTAAGAGATTTCGCCTAATTAGGTTACTCTCCTCTCCGAATAGGCGGCTTCACCAGTATCAACACAACTGAGATAGTTTTTTTCTGTACAAGGATTAGTTTGCTCGAAATGCAAACTTTCATATTGTTGATGGTGGTTTTTAGTTCAGGGCTAAAAATGTAAAACTATATATTTAATGCGCCGTCTGCAAAAGTACTGAGCCATATTAAAGTAATGAGTGCCCGGGCATCTCTACTCACACATGTACTGAGCAATTCAGTATATTTATTCAGAATGGTGCATGTAGCAACAATCCCAAACATTCTGTAAACTCTCGCCTACATTATTCGTTAGTGTATGGTTTATTAAGTATTTTCCTATGCTATGTTCCTAGCTGAACCCTTAGTATTGGTATGACATGACAATTAGTGTTCACTCGCAGCTGAGTAGCACGAATTTCCCGAAGTATCAAAATTAAGGTCTGCATGAAAATGCTCAATCAGAAGATGCGCTAACTGCTCTCTGAGAATAAAAGGATTTTGTGTCAATACACATAATTTGTTAAATTTGTTCAATTTTGTGATAACTCACAAAAATTAAGTTTTGACCTAATTAATTTACAAAAATTAGGCCTTTTTGCACCTGTGCAAATATCTCGAACCTTATTGGTCGAGGCCAAAACTTGGCAAGCTTGGAAACTAATCTGCGATGGAGCTAGTAGGAGCAAAGTCCTACCAGAAAACAAGAAATAAAAGAGGAGCCGCAGAAAATAGGAGCAGCAACAAAAGGAGGTGTGGCCATGTCACATGGCCGGCCAGTTTAGGCGCCACCCGCAGACGGCCACACCCTATGCTGCTTGACCGGCCCCCCTCTTTCATATCGACCAATCAGGTCGCTCTAAAGCCGCCACGCGCACTAGAGATGTGGCCACGCACCCATGCTGCTTGTCGTCCCTCCTCTTTCCTATCGACTAATCAGGTTGCTTTAAATCCGCCACATGCACATGGAATGTGGTCGGGCCCATACTTGTCGGCCCTCTTTCCTATCGGCCAATCAGGTCGCTTTAAATGCGCCACGCGCTAGAGATGTGGCGACACCCTATGTTTGGTCGACCCTTTTCTATCGACCAATCAGGTCTCTTTAAACACGCCACACGCATTGAAATTCCGAACTATGCCAAACAGCCACCATGTCAATTGGTTGAACAATTTGCCAAACCGCGCCAACATGTTAATCGGAATGCCAACATGCCATGATGTGGTAGCAACATGCCAACACGCCACTCCGCCGCAGCAACATGCCAACCTGCCACAAACAACGCAGCTACGTGCTAACCTACTTTTGTTCGTGGCCAACACCATAACAGATTTCAGTTAGGGTATTCCGATCAGAACACGATTCTTGCTTTAGTGGCATTAGTCGAAACCTTAATTTTTGGTTGTGGCCCAAATTACGCCACTCTGGCCCCACAACATGCCACGAGCCATGCGGGATCCATAAAACCCTAAAAAAGACGCCATGCCATGGCCACCCATGGCTATCCTTGCGCCAGTGGTCGTTCCCACATTATGGCCTTGCCATAATTCATTTGACACGGCCATGGCACCATCTGCACAAAAAACGTCACCGTGCCGCGGCCACATGCCACACGCGCTAACACATGCCACTCACACTAATTAATTAGGGTTGCGGCATGCCAAACCCTAATTTAGGAAGACGTCACTGCACCACTATGCCACTGACAGGCGCCATTACGCCATTATGCCACTACTGGCGCCAACAAGATGTGGCCATAATCAACGACCACCTTCTCTCATAAATTTCAATCCCAGCCATTCAACTTCGCCACAGAGTTAACAGGCCTATAACAAGTCTTAGGTGACCAACCAAGACTAACCTAATAGCGTCACACGCCATTTTCCTACGGCAAGTCTCATGACTTAACTTGCCACACATGATTATCCGCCACTTAGCTGGCGTACGATTAATCAGAATAGCCAGGTCTTGCACACAAGACCCACTCAGCAATTTGTTGCACATTTTCCACGAAAATACTCGAGACATCAAACATGTCACAAACTGGGGGATGCTCATCAGGGTATTGATCTGGCGGTTTACAGCGTGCGGCGTGCAACACGGCCATTTTGTGAAAGTGTCAGGAAAGCGGGCAGTTAGTGGCGGAAAGAAGTAGTGGGTGTAAACTAACCCGTTTCCTTCATAGTGGGGACGTGGTTTCTAGCATTTACACATTACCCCACTTCTCCATCACTCAATCACTCAATACTTCCTACGAGATCAGGGTGCGTTCAATTATGACTTGTATAAATAGGTTTCTACGTATTTCAACCATACAACAGTTTTGGTTAACAACAACACAAGTATCCAGAAAAACACAAAAGAACTGATAGCTTACATTCCGCAAGCCAGATCCACATTCTGATACAAGTCATAAAATAGCCACACCTTCAGAATTAACCATTCTGGTCTCAACACCTTCTTCGCTTCCCTCCCTAAGTCCAACCCTTCTCCTTCACTTTGTGACCGAAGCAAGACTGGAATGGCCATTTCTTGGTTTAGGCCAGGATTGTACAGATTGATCTCTCGAATCTAAAGTACTCCCGTGCAGTGCATTTGTTTAAGTTTTAGATTCGTTTCTCATCAACACACCCAAATTTACCAAAACCAGCAGAAACAGTGTTTACCCCAAAACAACTAGCGACCACAGTGGGAGATTAATCTCTCGGTTGCGAAGCCAATTTCTCAATTTTCATTCCAAGCTTCCCAAAGTCAAGATGGTGTATCTTAGGTCTAAATTCAATCATTAACCAGAATTGACTCCAATCACCAATCCCAACTTTTCCGCTTCATGACGCATCCCGGCCATCCCAAACACTTCCAAATCCGACAATGCTCGAAATCCAATCACCATGGAAGGTATGGCAAAAATATTAGAAGATGTTGTCACAAATCAAGCTGATATTGTCAATCTGCAAAATAAGACGTTTTGTCTCTTAAAGAGTATGGCGTACCGGCTGCGGCAAGATCCAGCAAAACATTCGCTTGGAGAATGCCACCAATTTCAGATATGACACAAAAATGTTGAATCCTTGTTTGAGGCATGTGCCTCCGCCAACGACGATGCTAACAGAGTATGTGACCGTATCGGACGAGAGCAAAAAGGAATGGCCAACACCAATGTACCATCCACAAGCACAGTCAACACGTCCCATGGCCTTACATCCTCTAGTACCAACACCAGAGGCGTAGGAAACATTCCCTCCGGCATGACGCCTCCTATCACCAGAGCTAGAGCCGCTGCCACCCTTCCCGATGTTTTTTCGAGCGTAACGCCCCCGATTGCTACCAGAGCTACTGCCACTCCTCCATCAGAACGAGAGGCTGGATGAGCCAGAGGAAGCCAACCCCCTATTACCATTGTTAATTTTATGGAAAGACAAGAAGTTATCGCTAAGGCTCAGATAGACATGGCTACAAACCAGAAAGAGATACTTATTTTCCTCAAGACACTAACGGAGCGGCTACTGCAAGAGTCACGTCAACCCCAAATGAAGCTGACATGGAATACTTTTAACACCCCCGGCGTAAGCATTTCAGCAGGATGTACCTTTATAGATGAAGAGGCTTGTGTTGCTCCTGAATGCCCTTTGGAAAGAAATCAGCAATCCTATTTCATCACACGTGAGGATCTGGAACGACTTATCCAAAATTGAGGCAAAGAGAACCCGGCGGACGTGCACCCACATCAACCACCTCATCCTCCTAATGTGAAAATAGTTCCTCTCCCGAGGGGATACTCTTCTCCTCAATTTTCCTTTATGACGGTACTGCCTCCGACTTCAACATTGTAATCGTCAAGACTTCTGAGAGTTGCAAGGGAAAATCAAACAGAAGAAGCGTATTCTTTCCCATAAGGAGAAAACACGACTTGTCGACCAGCACTATTTGTGTGCCATATTCCCATCTGCCATTTTGTATCAACTCGTTTTTCGAAGTCAAGGGCTAATGGCGCCCTCAGTGGAGTTCGCTCCAGGATCCACTTCAACATTCTCTCCAGAAGCCGCTCCGCTTCAACGTTCGCCCCAGCAGCCGCTTTAACGTTCTCTCCAGAAGCCGCTCCGCTTCAACGTTCGCCCCAGCAGCCGCTTCAACATTCGCTCCAGGAGCCGCTTCAACGTTCCTCCAGGAGCCGCTTCAACGTCCTCTCTAGGAGTCGAAGATGCTTCAACGCCACTTCTTCCTGCCAAATATCGTGCCGTAGCTGCCACACTCCTTCCTGTCAAGGATTGTGATCACAGCTATCCAGAGTTCGTAGTTGTGGCCATCTTTTGTCTCATCCCGCTGTTTATGGTGGATTTTCATTTAAGGTTAAAATTGTAAAGGCCAAAATTATGCGCTAACATCTTGCAAAACATAAAGCCATTAATAAGTGATGAATATTTCTTCACCTTACTAATTCACCTAGAATAGAGCATGTGGCAACAATCCCAGTATTCTGTGAATTAAATACACAAAATTCATCCAGGTTGGAGCATGTAGCAACAATCCCATATACCCTGTGAATTTACAGCATTATTAATTAATGCATGACCAGCCTCGTATTTCCTGTACTCTTTACCGGTGCGGCATGACGACTGAGTGTTGTTCTCGTGCGTGAGCAACACGAATCTCCAAGCATTAATAATAAAACATGTACGAAATACCCATACATGCTACAACTCTCGGTGTGTTATACTAGACCGATTGAGCATGTTTGAACCTGAACTGGCCATATCAGTCTCAGAAACGATCATGACCATCCAACTTCACCGGCATGATTGGATGGCCCAGATCGAATCCATAACCCTTAAGCAGGTATTGGAGTATTCACCACCGACTCAATGCGGGCCCCGCATGGTCGGCCTCCCCAAGAGGGAAGCAACGCTTACCAGTTCGTCCAGCCAAAACAACATGGACGTGAAACCCTAAACTAGGGTTACGACACATTACATGTGTCGCAAATCAGTCTCAACCATCCATCTTCGTAGGCATAAATGGAGGGTGTATATGTAGATTCAAAGGGCCCGGAACATGTTAACACAAACACCGTGGGCCCGCCTACATACATGAACAATCGGTCAGGACCAACCATGTTTGGTTGTCCCAATTAGTGCGTGCAAAACAATGCATGAAGCACGGCCGGCCAAAACCCTAATTAGGGTTTGTATCGATCACGAGCGTCCCTTTTCTCCTGATCGAATGAGGGGCTTAGGAGACAATTGAGCAGGTCCAGTGAGCATCAGGATGATCACCGTGGAACTATCTATCTCCTCACCCGACCGACCAAGGCATACCATGCCTGGTTTCTCCAAAACGCACGCCCAAACTAGTGTGGTCGCGCTTCCCAAATCACAAACTGATCTCGACCACTCAACTTCTCCAGACAAATTGAGCGGCTTAGATCACGTTTCTATGAGGCAATGAAGTACAGGCGTGAACACCAGCCTACCACCCACACGCCGAATCAATCGGCCGGAACCGACCAGGCTTGGTCGTCTTGAAGCGCGCGCCCGAAGTGAGCATGATGCGTGGATTTTGCGGCACCAGATTTCTGTTGCAAATCGATCCCAACTGCTCCTCTTTGCCGGTCAAATTGAGTGGCCTAGATCGCACCTTCATGGGACAGTGAGGTACGGACGTGTACACCGGCATGCCGTCTACACGCATGCCCGGTCGGTCCTTTCCAAAACACCTCCCATGCTTGGTTTCGACCAAGTTGAAGAGTGATGCCTGCGCACCTCTTCAAAATCCCTAAAACTTCATCAACGGTCGCAGATGAGTGTCACTGATCATCTCGTCCGTCCAACTCTACCAGCTTGGTCAAGCAGCCCTGGTTAGGAATTAAGAGACCAGCAGGGCATCACCATAATCACCGTCCACCACTCTTCCACATGGGATGATCGGCCAAGTCAGGTCTTACCTGTATAGCCTCCAAACGATCACTCGAAGATGGCTAGACATGATGCTTTTTTTAAGACGCTTAAATTCGTGACTTACTCCGGTAAGCCTTAAAAATAGCGATGCTTCATACATGCTGAGTATACTCGATGCAGTACCTGCGTAGAATACACATGATACTTCACAAGTATCGACTTCCTAAATAATTTAGTTATTTAGTCTAGCATTACATGCTACTTTCTGTGGGTCCCACGATCCACACACTCGAGACATCAATCATGTCACAAACTGGGGGGATACATACTGGGGTATTGGTCTGGAGGTTTACAGCATGCAGCGTGCAACGCGCCATCACAAGAACGTGTCAGGAAGTCATGGACGGTTAGAGATACAGGAGAAGTGGGCAAGACTGGTCGTGTAACACCAACACACAACTCCACTACTCCATCACTCCACTTCCTCCACTTCCCACGAGAGATGTGAATAAGGCTCAAATGACTTGTATAAATAGGTTCTCCTCCCTATTTCCAAAAACAACAGAACAAGTCAAGACAAGACAAGACAGAAACCAAGTGTTAATACAAAACGTATTCAAACACTCAAAGTCGGCTTGCATCAATCGTAAGCCTGCTCACCTTTCTGTTACAAGTCATAAACAAGCCTACACCTTCACAATCTCAACACCTTCTTCGCTTCCCTCCCTAAGATCAACCCCATCTCCTTCACTTTGTGACCGAAGCAAGTCTGGAACGGCCATTTCTTGGTTTAGGCCAGAGTTGTACAGATTGATTTCTCGAATCACAAGCACTCACCGCGAGTGCATTTGTTTAGGGTTTAGATTCATTCCTCATCCACACACCCCAAATTACCAAATCCGGCAGGAATAGTTTTCACCCATAAACAATTGTCGACCACAGCGGGAGGTTAATCTCTCGGTTGTAAAGTCAATTTCTTCGAAATCCGATTCAATTTCATCAATTTCAAAAAAAAAAGGGTAGATCTTAGAATCAATTCAATCAGCATTTCATTTCAAAATGGTAGAACTCAGGTCTGGATCAGCAATCAATCCTGATGGAGCTAGTACGGATAACACTCCCGATGTCGATGTACCCGTCAGTGGAGCTACAATGGTCAATACATCTCGTGGAACCGTTACTCCTATCACCAACGCTAGAGGAGCAGGAGACATTCCAGTGGGTGTAACGCCCCCCATCACTAGAGCCAGAGCAGCCGCAAATACCGGCATATCCTCAAGTGTAACGCCTCCAGTGGTCACCAGAGCAACAACTTTCACTCCTTCATCAGGACGAGGAGCCGGAGGCACAAGAGGAGGGCCACCGTCTATTACCATTGCAGACTTGATGGAGAAGCAGGAAATTCTTGCTAAGACTCAAACGGATATGGCCGCAACTCAGAAAGAGGTACTCACTTTCCTTAAAACTTTAACTGAACGATTGCCACAAGATTCACGGCAACCCTTAGAGCCAGCAAGAGATGCCTTCAATACACCCGGAGCAAGCGTTTCCACTCGGACCCACATGAGTGAAGAAGCTCGTGTTGCTCCTGAACGCCCAAGAGAGAGGGACCAGCCATCCAACTTCATCACACGTGAGGACCTGGAACGACTTCTCCAAAACCGAGGCAAAGGAAATCTGATGGATGAACACCAACATCAACCGTTGTACCCTCAAGATATGCAACGAATCCTCTTCCAAGAGGATACACCTCTCCTCAGTTCTCCCTCTACGATGGTACTGGTAACTGATGTGATTTTGAAAGTTGTTGTAAAGTGGTAAGAAAAATGTCGTTCCTCTCAGACTTGTGAAGGATTTTTTTAGATTCAAATAAAACTAGAAAACTCAAAGAAGGTTGTTATCAAGATTATAAAAAGCACTGAGACTCAGGATTCCACCAAACTCCAATTTTTATGTGATTTAATCTACTCAATATTCGTGCAACTCTTTACGTTTAAAGTGATTCTAATATTTTGCAAAGGTAGATTTTTAGAATAACAATTGTATTTCGAAAGCATAGAATATCAGAAACCTAGGTCTAAGCATAATCTATCAAGAGAAATCACAATTGCTTAGGAAAAATCATTCAATCAATTTTCAATCAAGGCAAATAATCTTAAAAGAGATTGCAAAAATTAATTAAAATAGAAATTACCACACACATCATGGAAAATTGGCTTCCTCTCCGTCGCCTCAACAATGGGGTTTAGCTCCTCATATTATTCACGTGCTCAAAATAATTGTTCATAGCTCCAATAGTGTGAAAAACAAGAGTAAGCTAATAACTCAGGCAGTTTGCAGCGCTGAAGAGGCGTTACAAACAGACTGTTATAGAAGAAATAAGACTGTCTTTTAAACGATACTTCTTTTGTGATGTTTGAATACGACTGCCCCTGCGACAGTTCATTGTGCGTCTTATGTTCTTCGTGTTCTTCAGCAGCATCAGCAGAACAGCTTTCCTGCAACTTTTGATTTATGCTCTGTAACTGCTCCCAATCCTCCGTATCAACCCCCCAAGTCTCGACTACCTTCTATGACTCCTCTAAAGCCTATTTATATCATCACCGGCCGATTAAAACTCTCTTGAATCCCAAAAATAATTACTTTTCCTTCGGCCAAAAGTCACGGGACTTGGCTATATCTTCTCTTCTTTACGCGCTGAGTTACTCCAAACTTTCCATATTTGATGTGTACGAATCTTAGGAGAATATTGACTCATGTTTCACACGTAACTTCCTTAAATAATCTCACCAGAGAACCCGAGACCACCACATACCTGTTTCTGAGAATCATTGGAAATTCCTTTTTCTCGAATCCAAGCAACGTATCAACCCTGTCTTGATGTATGGATTTGATACCAATACATATCCAAGTCCAAACCCACGAAAATCCCGTCCAAAAATCTTCCCAGAAAGCTCGAGTATTTTCTTATTCCATGTTCTCCTCATCGTGATTATCCAGCCCAATTTTATCAATTCCAACACCCATATCAGCCCTGTTCAGCCAAATCAAGTCTACTCCAACCTTATTTAGCGATTGAATCTCCTTCCAAAATGCTGAAAAATCAAACCCTAAATTGTTCTCGCTGCAAAGATATTTCCCGCCAATTTTGAAAATTCAAAATGTAGGAGATGACCTCCCCCTATCCGACAGTAGAGTCCTATTAGCAACTGGGGCGGAAACAGTTATTTTTGGGTGCAAATAGCCATGGGGTGCCCCTTATCCTAACTGAGAGTTCGAATAGTAGGTATCCGGGTGCAACTTTTCGAGCCGATTTCTCCAAAAACGTTTATTGCCCAAAAATACCTACAAACACATAAAACACCATAATAAGAACAAAAACGGGTACTAACAATATATACAATTGAGATTAAAATAGACACATAAATGCGTCTATCAAATACCCCCAAACTTATTATTTGCTAGTCCCGAGCAAATCAAATCTACAAAATAAAGTCCTAACTCACTGTCGCAGGCATCGTCGATTGCATTTAGCGTATGCAATAAGCCTTTAAACCCCTAGGTGTCCCTAGTGGCCGAGTTATAGTCTCGGGAGGGTTTACCAGAGGTATACCCACAAAACCTTTACACTCCATACCTTAGCTATCTACACAGAACCTTGGAAAGCACTAAAGAATCTCCTTGGTTGGCATACTTATTGACTACAGGAGGAAGTACCCTGATGCGAAATTCCAATTGATGTACACGAGTTTGCACTCAAGCATACTAAAATTCATATATAAGTCACAGATCTCTACTCAGGTAGTCTCACTATGGACATCAATATAACGGAGTCAAAACTAATCACATGGATAGATCAAGAAGATGGATATAGAGAAAAACATAGATGGTTTTGATGTTTACTAAGTGAATGGTGTTTCCCATATCTGTCTGAAGGCCTCCGCCAAAATGAACCTATCCTAATGGACTGAGATACTAGTCTGACTAATATCAACACACTGGCATATACAAGGGAACCATTGGTCGATAATCCTAACTCTAGGTCAACACAACTGGCATATACAAGGGTTCCAGTGGTCGACTTTATTGAATTTATTCCGGTTGGTCTGATGGTTTGGTCTCAATTTCTCTTTTTTCTTTTTCTTTTTCACTTTTTTTTTTTTACTTTTTTTCACTTTTTTCACTTTTTTTCACTTTTTTTTTTTGGGTATCTCAATCACTCTAATTCACCCTAGCATTGGTAACAACTTGATTCGTGAGCCCCACCTAATCACTTAGAGAAACATAGTTTAAAAACAAAACAAAATAAAAACAGAAGTGAAAAGGACTCAACGAGATATGGTGAAACTATCATGTTATTTATAACACCTGAGCTCTGTGCTTTTATGAATAGACTCTTTAGATGTTGCCATCTAATCAGATTGGTTCCTCAACTCCTACAACCAAAATGCTTCCATCCACTTAGATTGGTTAGTGCCATCCTTAATAAGCATAAATTTCTAGGCTCACGAGTTTATCAATGCAACTAAAATGTTTCTCCCATACCCCCAAACTTAAATCTAACATTGTCCTCAATGTTCTAAAGATAAAATTAAAAGCATGAACAAGGAGAAACTGTTACCATTTGAAGTAAAAGAGTTAAGGAAAGATATTACCGTGTCGCATGAATATTGGGTTACCTCCCAAGAAGTGCTAAGTTTAAAGTCTTCAGCCAGACTAAGAAAGGATTAGTCACCTTATAAAATCATAAAGTAATAGCCGAAATATCTTTGGGTCATCAAAACCAAATATAGCTACCACAAATAAAAGGAATCTGCAACATGCCAAGAGAATAAACAAATAAAGCATACCCTTGTCTAGTTTCCTGTTTAAGACAACTACATCTAGCTGTGGTTCAGGTTCAGGTTCTCTATAACTGGGTCCAAATAAAATATTTTCATGGGTTGGATTTCCTCGTAGCTAAGATCCGGTTCAGGTTGTAAAGTCTGTAAAAACTCAAATAAGAACTTAGAAGCACTTAATAATAACCTGAATAATTGCGGATCCTTAAAGTCAATCAGTTTTGACTCACACAATTGACCATGATGAAAGTGGTGGTCAATTTTAGGAAAATGTGTCGATTCTAATCTCCTAAAGTACTTAGGTTTAGTCTCAAAACTAAATAATTGACACATCTGAAACTTATACGTTCCCACAATTGGTTGAAAAATATTTGGTGGGAAAACAAAGTCAATCTGGGTATCATAGCCTGCGCTAACCACATCAACCAGAGGATGGGTTTCTAACAACTGAACTGCTCTATGAAGATACTCTTGTGAAATGGTAGAGGCATATATTCCAAGTCCACCCCCAAACTTAGAATTTTGGGTGTCTCTAAATAGACTAGTCACAATATTCCTAATTTCTAGACCATCAGGTTCCTGAAAAAGGTCAATTGCTTTATCTAAGTTATAATCAAGTGGTTCATCCTCTAAATGCATATGATGCATACACAAAGTAGGACTTATGTCCTTAATATCCTCTATGGTCCACCCTAAAGCTTCCTTATTATCTTGAAGCACGGTCACTGGCCTACTCTCCTGATCACTATCCAAATCGGAAGCTATAATAACAGGGAAAGTCTCAGATGGGCCTAAAAATGCATAGTTAGGGTCCAACTTAGGAGGCTCTTCTAAACAAGGGATTAAGGTAGACTCGAAAGCTAATAATGGTTCAAACCTAGCTTTCCATGTATCGGTATCTAACATAGGAATAGAATCCAACAGAGCATTTACTTGTTCAATGTTGCTATCATTGTCGAAATCCATGCTAAAATGGGCTAGACAACTCTCTAATGGATCTTCCGATATGATGTTTGGTAATGACTCCTGAACTAAGGTTCCTATCATGTTCACCTATTCAATGCACGTGTCATCTAGCTCAGAATGCAGCTTATTGACATTAAAAATATTCAACTCAATAGTCATATTACCAAAAGATAGATTCATAATACCATTTCGGCAGTTTATGATCGCATTAGACGTAGCTAAAAATGGGCGACCTAAAATCACAGGTATCTGGTTCTTTGGGTCAGGGACAGGTTGGGTATCTAAGACCACGAAATCCACAGGATAAATAAACTTGTCGACCTCAATAAGAACATCTTCTATCACACCACGAGGAATTTTAACAGACCTATTAGCTAACTGCAGTGTTATCTTGGTAGGTTTCAATTCACCAAGTCCTAGATGTAAGTACACATG
The DNA here is from genome assembly GCA_023531295.1 of Papaver armeniacum. NCBI lineage: Eukaryota > Viridiplantae > Streptophyta > Magnoliopsida > Ranunculales > Papaveraceae > Papaver > Papaver armeniacum. Next base: position 81,202 of record JAJJWW010011499.1, on the reverse strand, counting down.
GTACGGAAGTAAGTTCACACTAGCTCCTAAGTCAAGTAAAGCTTTATCTACCCGATGTTTTCCTATCGTGCAAGCAATGGTAGGGGCACCTGGGTCTTTATATTTAGGAGTTGTGTTGTTCTGAATGATCGAACTTACATGACTAGCTAAAAAGGCTTTTTTAGGGACACTAAGCTTGCGCTTTCGCGTACACATATCCTTAAGGAATTTGGCATAAGCCAGAAGTTGCCTAATTTCTTCTAGTAACGGAAGGTTTATGGTAACTTTCTTAAAAACCTCCATTATTTCATTAAAGTTGGATTCATTTTTTGTTGGTATTAATAGCTGTGGGAATGGGGCTCTAGGCATAAAATAGGGCCTCTCAGGAACCGAATTGGCATCATCAGAGATTTTATCAGTCTCCTCAGCAATGGATGGTCCTGAGGGGTGAACTACAGTATGCTCACTATCGGGCATGGTTACCTGATTGTCTACTACTCTGCCACTCCTAAGGGTTCTAACTGAATTCAACTGATGTGATGGTTTTTCGCCTACTTCATGAACTCCTCTAGGGTTTGTTTGTGTTTGACTAGGGAACCTACCTTTTTCTCTCAAGGACTCATTTATCAGACTAACCTGCGTTTTTAACTCGGCAATAACTTGACTATTTTCTTGCCCTATCCTGTTACTAGCTTCTACGCTTTGTGAAAGTGATAGGTGCATCTTTTCAGTGTTTCAAATAAATGAGGCAAGAGTTTCTTCCGGACTTAAAATTTTCTTATCGGACTGATTTTGAAACTGAGATACTCCTGAAGGATTCTTAGTATAGCCAAAACCTGGGGGAGCATTCGAATTACTAAACTGACCTTGATTCTGGTCCTTAGACCATGAGAGGTTCAGATGGTTTCTCCAACCAGGATTATAGGTTTCTGAATATGGGTCAAACTTTTGACGGTTATCAAATCTAGTGTTATTATTATAAAGAGCATTGGCTTGGTCTTCAATAGTCTGGCCTTCCCAAAAAGGCTCCACTCTACCACTAGTGTGACCCAATTCTAAAGCTTCTAACCTTTTAGCTATTGCTGTAATTTTGGCATCTGATTCAAAGCATCCTTCTAGCCTATTAACGTTTCCTCTTCCTAGAAGAATTGTTTTCTTGGGTTCCCTACTATTTTCCAATTGCTGGGTCTTTTCGGCGATTTCATGCAAATATGTCATTGCCTCATCAACTGTTTGGTTTTCAAACCCTCATGTACACATAGATTCTACTGTGGTCGTAGTGGAATAATCTAAACCCTCATAAAGGATTTGAACTAACCTAACCTTTTCTAGACCATGATGAGGACATTGGGCTAATAAATCATTGAACCTTTCCAAATACCTATACAAAGATTCTCCCTCCTGTTGAGAAAACGTGCAGATTTGCGTCCTAATAGACGATGCTTTATGCCTAGGGAAAAACTTGTTCAAAAAGGCAGATGTAAGTTGTTCATATGTTTCAATTGAACCAGAAGCCAAACTATATAGCCACGATTTGGCTTTATCTTTCAAGGAAAAAGGGAATAACCTGAGTTTCAAAGCATCATCATCAAGGTTTCTAATCTTTAGGGTACTACAAATTTCCTCAAAGTCCCTAACATGAAAATAGGGGTTTTCATTTTCTTTCCCTAAGAAGATTGGGAGCAGCTGTAAGGTCCCAGGTTTAAGTTCATAATTTGCTTCTGTTTCAGCTAACCTGATGCATGAGGGACGAGTAGTCCTAGTCGGGTTCAACAAAGATTTTAAAGTTGCCATTTTTGGCACTATCAGAATATTAGGGATTGTTTCCTCAGTAAAAGATGGATGTTCAAAACTAGACTTTCCAAAATCAGAGGTCTCTAGATTGAGGTAATCAAGATTCTTGTTTCCTAAAATATCACTTCTAGGTTTTTCACGCATAAACGTCCTAGAGCGTCTCTTTTTCGTTCCGGCATACACAAGAATTCAACAAAAATCTGTGCACATGCAAATGCTGGGCTCACTAATTTAGGTAAGCTTTGGTTACCACAGCAAAATATACCCAAAGGTAAGAGGCTGTGGTTTGTGGACTTTCAGCTGGTAACTCCCAAAAGGCCCAAGGCACGGGTTCAGCTTACTAATCCACGAGTTTTCCTAAACTCGGTGATCTGACGAGGGATGCAATTGGTGTGTGCAGTTGTGTTTTTTTTTTTTATAATAGATAAAAAATAAACAAGCAAGCAACAAAAATAATTACAAGTCCAAAAATAAATAAAAACTTCCAAAATAAATATAACCAAAAATAAAAAGCGTCTTGGATTTTCTGCACTTTTTATGGCAAGTCCAACTTTTCACCTCATTCCAAGCAAAACCTGCACATCAAAAGAAAAAATACCCAAAGTAAAATCAAAGAAAATGAAAATAAAAATAAAAATAAAAATCTAAACCCTAAACCCTAAACCTAAAAAGAAAAATAAATCTAAAACCCTAAAAACAAGTCCGCGTCGGCGGCGCCAAAAATTGATGTGATTTTGAAAGTTGTTGTAAAGTGGTAAGAAAGATGTCGTTCCTCTCAGACTTGTGAAGGATTTTTTTAGATTCAAATAAAACTAGAAAACTCAAAGAAGGTTGTTATCAAGATTATAAAAAGCACTGAGACTCAGGATTCCACCAAACTCCAATTTTTATGTGATTTAATCTACTCAATATTCGTGCAACTCTTTACGTTTAAAGTGATTCTAATATTTTGCAAAGGTAGATTTTTAGAATAACAATTGTATTTCGAAAGCATAGAATATCAGAAACCTAGGTCTAAGCATAATCTATAAAGAGAAATCACAATTGCTTAGGAAAAATCATTCAATCAATTTTCAATCAAGGCAAATAATCTTAAAAGAGATTGCAAAAATTAATTAAAATAGAAATTACCACACACATCATGGAAAATTGGCTTCCTTCGTCGCCTCAGCAATGGGGTTTAGCTCCTCATATTATTCACGTGCTCAAAATAATTGTTCATAGCTCCAATAGTGTGAAAAACAAGAGTAATCTCAGGCAGTTTGCAACGCTGAAGAGGCGTTACAAACAGACTGTTACAGAAGAAATAAGACTGTCTTTTAAACGATACTTCTTTTGTGATGTTTTAATACGACTGCCCCTGCGACAGTTCCTTGTGCGTCTTATGTTCTTCGTGTTCTTCAGCAGCATCAGCAGAACATCTTTCCTGCAACTTTTGATTTATGCTCTGTAACTGCTCCCAATCCTCCGTATCAACCCCCCAAGTCTCGACTACCTTCTATGACTCCTCTGAAGCCTATTTATATCATCACCGGCCGATTAAAACTCTCTTGAATCCCAAAAATAATTACTTTTCCTTCGGCCAAAAGTCACGGGACTTGGCTATATCTTCTCTTCTTTACGCTACCGAGTTACTCCAAACTTTCCATATTTGATGTGTACGAATCTTAGGAGAATATTGACTCATGTTTCACACGTAACTTCCTTAAATAATCTCACCAGAGAACCCGAGACCACCACATACCCTGTTTTACCGAGAATCATTGGAAATTCCTTTTTTCTCGAATCCAAGCAACGTATCAACCCTGTCTTGATGTATGGATTTGATACCAATACATATCCAAGTCCAAACCCACGAAAATCCCGTCCAAAAATCTTCCCAGAAAGCTCGAGTATTTTCTTATTCCCTGTTCTCCTCATCGTGATTATCCATTATTTTATCAATTCCAACACCCATATCAGCCCTGTTCAGCCAAATCAAGTCTACTCCAACCTTATTTAGCGATTGAATCTCCTTCCAAAACGCTGAAAAATCAAACCCTAAATTGTTCTCGCTGCAAAGATATTTCCCGCCAATTTTGAAAATTCAAAATGTAGGAGATGACCTCCCCCTATCCGACAGTGGAGTCCTATTAGCAACTGGGGCGGAAACAGTTACTTTTGGGTGCAAATAGCCATGGGGGTGCCCCTTATCCAAACTGAGAGTTCGAATAGTAGGTATCCGGGTGCAACTTTTCGAGCCGATTTCTCCAAAAACGTTTATTGCCCAAAAATACCTACAAACACATAAAACACCATAATAAGAACAAAAACGGGAACTAACAATATATACAATTGAGATTAAAATAGACACATAAATACGTCTATCAGTAACGCTCGTGAGCACGTTTCTCGATTTTTGGAATCCTTGGGAGAGCATGAGTACAATCATGTTCTCCTCCTGAAAGAGTTCTCGAAACCACTTACGGGAAGGGCGTACACCTGGTACAACAACATCACACCTGACAAAGATATCCAATTGGGGGAGATGGTTGGTGCTTTCTACAGAAATATTTCTTCGTGTCCGAGCGGATCACCTTTCGGATCTAAGGAGAGTCTCTCGAGCGGAACAACGAGCATCCGAACGACTTCGTTAAGAGGTTCGAACTCAAGCACTAGATTGTCATGATCCGAACATCACTCAACGCCGCCTTGGTGGAGCTATGCATCAATGGGATGATACCCATATACCGCGCTTTACTAGAGAATCGGGCTTTCGGACATTCTCCTAACTCCATGAAGCCGCCAAACGTTCAGCCACAACCGCCCCAGCGTTGCTAGAAAGGACCAGGATTGTTCGAAACGAAGATCCACGTGAGAGTCGAGGAAGCAGGCGCCTCACAAACAAACAATACAACAATGGTCCTTCTGTGAGCGTGGTAGGCGAAGTAGGAAAAAGGAAAGCTTCAGCAACGGAACAACAACCCAAGCGTGCGGCTCCAACGCACATGACTTCTTCTCAAAAGGGAGCGGGCAAGACTCCTACATAAGACACCGAAGATACAGGTTTCCCGTTCCCCATGAATGAAGTAGTGGAACTCTTGGAGGCGTGGATTCCAGACGACGCCATCAAGCTGCCTCCTATCAGACGTCCACCAACTGAGAAAGATATGGCGGATCCCAAGTATTGTTGCTACCATAGGTTAGTTCACCATCCAACCAAAGACTGTAACAGGCTGAAACAAATCTTCAGAGAAAAGATAGAGACAGGAGAACTCCAGCTTGGAAACGAAGGTGTTCGTAGAGACCCTCTTCCTGTCAGGAACTGCATGATTTCTGGGGATTCCATTCGCAAGACTGTACAATCTATGATGGAACATTTATGCGAGATCTTGTACTTCTCCAAATCACAGCGTTAGGACATATTTGCATCCCTCAACCGTATTGTCTCAGGAAAACGCTTGTATCTGGAAGAGGAAGCGGTCTCGAAACCTCAGTCCTTGCTGGAAGATGCAAGCAAGGGAAATTGGGGACCCTTAACCGTTGCCCGTTTGAAGGATATCGAGTTCGATAACACATTGATCGATACGGCCTCTGAATTCAACATCATCACTCTCAAGACCTTAAAAGCAGCAAAGATTTCAAAACAGGAGGCCACTCGCAACCCAATTGTGATTAAGACTCCAGAAGGAGAACTCAGAGATGCATATGGATACATCGATCTTGAAGTAAAATTGGGTGATTCCTCGACACAAACAAAGTTCTACATAGTCAGAGAGCATCCGAATTACGACATGATCCTAGGACGCTCTTGGGTACACGACAACAAGACAACACTGGGAATTTGCCCTCTACCGGTTACGACACCCGAAAGGATCTCTAACAAGCCGTTTGGACCTGAAGGCCGTCCGTTGTCGCACCTGCAGCTTTCCAATGCGACACAATTTCCTGGAGAGAGCCCATCAGCACACATTAAGAGGTTCCGAGATCAAGTAAGTCTCATCACGCAACCCTTCTTGCAACCAATCACTCCTCACTCTGATAAGTCCTGGGGACTGGCTCCAACCAACAAACCAACCCCGGCTAAGAGATGTGAATGGGAAGCCGGACCTTTCAAACGCTTTATCAAAAGCGTAGAGGCTGTCTTGGTCAAAGACGATAAGGCCAAGGTCCAGGTATCTGCATGCCCAAACCCATTTGGAATTGGAGATCTGGTGAAGAAGACGACTGCATTCAAGGTTGGGAGCATGACGGTGAAAATGACCACTCCACCTGACTCACTCACCGAAAGAGAAGATGAACCGTACACTGTAGCGAGATGTTATCCTAGGCGGCTCCGCAAGCTCATCAACGCTGATAAACTAGAAGGCATAACAATTCACTCACAATGGCTCAAACCCTACCGAACTTAAGACGTTGTGCTACCACTTTCCAGCGTCCTCCACGCTTTGAAACGCTATGCTATTTCCTCCAGCGTGTTCCCTTTTACAATTTCATGTCATATTTGTAATTCCTTCTGTAGGAGTAGAATATCGCAGCAACCTTCACTTGTGAATTATTAACAACGCAACATAATAATGTCGCAGAAGAAATATTAGAAACGATGCAACAAATGACATTAGCTTAAATATGAGAAAGGAGTGACGATTCTGCGAAGAGTCAAGAAGACTTGCGAAGATTAACATTTGTAAACCTGCGAAATGTCGCAAGGTAAATCCGAAATTAAGGGAAATATTAGTTGTACATGAGCTGTCATCCACTATGTAATATCCTATATAAAGAGGAGAGCAGGAGAGAGAAAGGGGGGATAATTTTAGGAAGAGAGAGATATTTTTTAGAGAGGGACTTTATTTTCTTATCATCTTCTTTCCCCAAAAACTAGACTGAGAGCTCCAAGTACTCATTAATGGAGTCCCAATGTAATACTTATGTAATTTCAATAATCATAGTGAAAAATCCTAACTCCGTGGATGTAGATCATATTGATCGAACCACGTAAATTCGTGTGTCTCCATTTATAATTTTAGGATTTTCATCTCCTTTTTCATATCAAATAAGTTTAGATCTAGAAATTATTATCAAGATATGATGAGGGGTGTGTTGTGGGATTTCCTGCAACTACATTTGGCGCTAGAAACAGGGACTGAAATTCGTTGGTTCAAGAAAGTTCAGAGTAATTAGCTATTGTTGGTGATGGATTCCACTGGATCTCTAAATTTCAAGGCCAAATAAGGAATTTTATCAAGAGATTAGAGTATTACATCTTCAGGAGACGAACAACCGATGTGGGATAAGAAAGTGCAACCAGAATGAAAATCAGCGGAATCTACATCAGCTATCATCTTCAAAAGGACAAATCCCTTACCAATCTATCTTGTTTTATGCTTAATTGTTTAGATCCGGAATTTTGGGGAAAATTAATTTGATTATTAAGCTTTCTTCTTCACAAAATTTAAGACCAAAGATTAATTCGAGCAGATGATGAACGAATGGAAGATCAATTCTGCGAAGAATATTCACGGTGTACAAAGTATTATTCGCATACAACAAGGCTATCTCGTCACAGCAACAACAAAGTAGCACAATGGGAGAACAAAGAAATACAAGAGAAATCAACGCATAGGAAAGAAAGAGCTAAAAGATGGAGTTTGAGGCCGCAACAACTAAAAGTCATAAGCAGAATTCAAAATTAGCAGGACCTAAAAGAGCAGGGAAAATTAACCAAGGATGACGAACAAGTGAGGACAAAGTAGCAGATCAATTTATGCGGATTGAATTCGAACAAGGGGTTTCTAATAGGAAATATCAACTGCCAAAGAACGAACGAAGAATTACCAGCAAACGAAGTCGATGTTATCCCGACAATAACATACGCGGTGATATCAACTAATGAGAAGAAGGACGTAACTCAACTCTATAGCATACAGGAGGTTGAGTATGCGAAGTTTAAGGGAGAAAGCAAGCAAAGGCAAAGACACAATGATCTTCTATTTGGGCAATCAATCAATCCAGTTAGCAACAACTAAGTTCGAGGCAATCAATCAGTCCACATCACAACTCGATTCAAATCAGTTCAATATCTGCGAAGTTAATAATCCATGCAAAATGAATAGTTTCTGCGAATAGGAAAACAACGATATTTGACTGAACATCATAGGGGTAAGCCTTTACAAAAAAAAAAAAACTTGCGAAGATAAACATCGAATGGATGCATGGAAAAGACTTCATCATAGGGGATAAAAGCAGAGAATTATAGAGCTTCGGTTCAACAAGGAGTAAGCCTTGCGAAGACATAAATCTCTCCTGCGAAGATCAAGCATCAAGCAAACAGTTTCGTAGGGGGAAAGATACACAGGCGGTAGAGCAGCATCAAAGGTCAATTACGAAGGAAGCACAACAAGGATAAAATCTAATGAATCTTCATTAGTTAATGGTTCATACAGGACAAACTCTTTTTATTTCTGCAATTATATATCCAAAAACCCAGACCTGGGAGATTTAAAGTTAAACTTTCTTAGAGCTCATATTTCAAGTATCCTTGAAGAAGACGATGGGAAGAGATTATCCAGCGAAGTGCAAATTCAAAGATAGGGAATAACTCTATGCAGCAAAATTCAACTATGGAAGAAGAATTTAGTTCGTGTGCAGCAAATCATCTCGTAGAACAGCAAACAAGTTCAGCCACAACAATACGAAGTAGGATTGAGAATACCTTTTAGCATGAACGAGTGCAAGTGAAGTATCTCCACCAAGAAGAACTAATGCAACTTCGCCAAAGAGATCAATGACAAAACCCAACGAGCAAGGGAATGAGATACAATCGACGCTAAGAAAACCAACACATAATTATCCACACAAAAAAAAAAAAAAAAAATGCAGAGGCCAAGTTGATCTCGCCAACTATCATCTAATTATCAAAGCATACATATTACCAATGAATAAAAATGAATAGAACTTCAGAAAATCCAAACAACAGAAGTCCAATCTCGCCGGTACAGTGAAGAAAACTTGCGAATTAATCACCTAGTCAAGCAGCAGACGAAGCTCACCATCAGCTCAGTTATCAGTTCGCAGAATTCAGTACTTGTGAAGTTAATGATCCCTGCGAAGTTAAACCAACACGCCATAGAGAAAAGTACAAGGAATGAATTCGAATCCCGAGTTATCTATAACAAGGGAGGAAAGAAATCTGTTTCATGGGAGTAATCCTAAAATGACCTACAAATTATAAGCATCAAAGAAAAGGACGAGTTAAGAGGCAACTAGCATTGCCAGCAGCGAAGAAAAGGACGCACACAAAGTATAAGCAGCTAAGTAATTTGGCAAAAACCGGGCAGCTTGGTACCTACACAACTGCATCACCAGCGAAGCAATAAGAGAAATACAGTATGATTCGCAGCCAGATCCAATAACAAGTGAAGAAGACAATGAATTACAGGAGCTTTAAAGGCAGAAATGAAAGTTACATGAATTTTTTGCATCTTCAAACAAGCCACAAACGATGGGGAGAGATTCTGGTTTTGCAGGCAAACAAATAAATGATGTGGAGTTCAAAGGCTATGCAATAAACTGCAAACTAATAAGGAGTTCAACCATGACTAAAGATGAAGAAGAATTTCCGTGAAAAAATTAATAGAAGAAGAAGACGAAGATAAACATTATTGAAAGAACGGTTAAAAAAGGAATAAGTAATGTGAATTGTACCTCTCAATCCCAAATAAGAAGATGGAACAGTTGGTAAGGGGAGTGTCGAGTGAACTAGAGAACTTGCGATCGAATCCAAGCATATTCATACTTTTTTTGCAAATTTTCTATAGAACCAAAGAGAGGATCGTAATAATAGGGTGGACATTGGGCTTGTTTTCGCAAACAGAATCCAGTACAAATGGTCAGTAGCGAAGAGAGGAAGCTCAGTACCAGGGGTTCGAATCTCCCCATTCGCAGAAAGAATTTTTACCCTTCGCAGATGATGTTCATTCACTTCAAACAGATTTTAACTTTGCAAAGCCTTTGATTATTTTGCAAGAGAAGGTTAGCACAGTTGGTATGGTGCGAGATTGGTCACTGGCGAAGAGTACAAGTATAAGGTCGCGGGTTCAAATCTTGCCACTCTTCTATTTATTTTTGCGGCATTTATACATTCAAGAGGGATGTGTTGTGAGTCATTATACACTTCAAGAGATACATTTGCATAGAAGAAAACCAGCACAGATGGTCAGAGAAGAAGTGCTGCGAATTATAGGGCAAGGGTTCAATTCTCCTTAATATCAAATAATTTTTGCTTCGCAGATATTCATTTTACAGAGTTGGTCTTTGATTATTTCGCAAAGAAGAGAATTGATGATTATCTCGCAAAAAATGAAGAAAAGAATGATTATTTCGCAAAGAATGATTGAAAGAATTGACAGAAATGAAAGAATAAAGAAATGCGAATAAAATTTCGCAGAGACATAAGAATGGGATGAACCTTTATGGCGTACACCCTAGTTCGCGAATAAAATTTCGCAAGAGGCAAATGTAAGACCTAAAGTGCGTCATATAAGGGGGTATCTCTTGACATGGCTCAGGGAAAAGGTTACACCGCCCCTGGAACCTGAGTCATGGAGATTTGGGGTCAATAAAGCCCATCCGGGAGAGATACCTTGGATTTCCAACTATATATATAAGGTTATACCCTGGTTGGACGACCGAGGGTCTCTTCCAAGGAGTCAGTGTATGACCAAGGCGCCGAGGTACACGGTTGAGCCAAGAGTGCCTGGGGCATTAGAAGTGTCTCGGCCATTCTTGGCAAGTCTTGGCACATGCTGCACTCGGCCCGAAGAAAACTCCACTTAGGGTGCAGCCTTGTAACCATAAGCCCTATAGGTATAAGGGATAAGAGGCTGCGAAAACAAATGGTTGTTGTTAAGACCGGATGGGAGGAGCTAGTCTTGTATGGCCGATGTACGCCTCCTTGAAGGGGCAACCAGGGAGATGATAAGGGCGGCACCCTCCATTAGGGAGCTGATAAGTGTCTTAAGACGCAAATGTCATGAGGCTTTATTTTCGCAAGAAAAATTAGGCTTGTCATATTTGTGCGATGATCCTGAAGAAGCAATAATACTAACGCGAGGATAAGACGAGATCAATGGGTCTTTACATGAAAATGTAAAGACGTCCTGCGATTTCGTCGCAAGACGGCAATGTCATGGGGCTTTATGTTCGCAAGAATTTTTAGGCCTGTCATATTGTCGCAATAAAAACATCCTGCAGAGGCAATAATACTAAAGAAATGATAAGGCAAGATCAATGGGTCTTTACATGAAAGTGTAAAGACGTCCTGCGATTTTGTCGCAATGACAAGGGGTGGCACAATAAGACCTTTAACTAGGAAGGCAAAATAAGACCACACAAGAAAATGAGTAAGCAAATAAGCTTGCGAAATTGATTATATGTAAACAAATAAGTTTACGAATATATACATGGAAATGAGTTTGAGACAACGAAAATAACAAAGAAGTATTATTCAGAATCTCTCAGAAGTATTATTCAGAATCTCTCAGCAATACTATTTAGAATCTCTCAGAAGTATTATTCAGAATCTCTCAGCAGTATTATTTAGAATCTCTCAAGAGTGTTATTCAGAATCTCTCAGCAGTACTATTTAGAATCTCTCAGGAGTGTTATTCAGAATCTCTCGGCAGAACTATTTAGAATCTCTCAGGAGTGTTATTCAGAATCTCTCAACAATATTATTTAGAATATCTCAGGAGTATTATTCAGAATCTCTCAGGGTATTATTCAGAATTTCGCAGAGGTATTCATAATTTCGCAGAATAAGTCAAAATTTCTCAGAATATGATTATTTTGCAAAATGTGGTTATTTCGCACAATTATTTCGCAAAATTATAAGCAACTTGAAGAGATTATACTATCGCATGAGCACAAAGCATGAGACAGAGGCAAGATAAGAATAAAGAAACAATTCGCTCATTCAACATTTTCTCAAGGATTCTACCTTCATAGATAAAGAACAGAGGCAACTATGGATTACCAAGAAAACATTCTATATTCTTTATCTTCTCGGCAAGAATCATTTCCAAAATGGACAAGAATTCTCACCAAAAAGGAAGTAATAATTTCGCATGAATAGAGGCAATACTTATTACTCACATTCAAGGATGGATACTTCATATACTTCTTCAAGGATACTTCATACTTCGCATACTTCAAGAAACGATACTTCATATATACTTCTCAAAGCTTCGGAACTTCGCAAAAGAATAGAGGCAAGTACGTACTTTTCAAGAAAAGTATTCTTTCGCTCGTTCCTTCATCAACAAAGATCAAAGACTACTCCAACAACACATATCTCACTCCAACAACTATAACAATTGATTTTTTTCCTGAAGATCGCTCTTCAAGCAATATTCAAGAAAAAAGAGGCAAGATGTAGGAGCAGAATATCGCAGCAACCTTCACTTGCGAATTATTAACGATGCAACATAATAATATCGCAGAAGAAATATTAGAAACGACGCAACAAATGACATTAGCTTAAATATGAGAAAGGAGTGACGATTCTGCGAAGAGTTAAGAAGACTTGCGAAGATTAACATTTGTAGACCTGCGAAATGTCGCAAGGTAAATCCGAAATTAAGGGAAATATTAGTTGTACATGAGCTGTCATCCACTATGTAATATCCTATATAAAGAGGAGAGCACGAGAGAGAAAGGGGGGGATAATTTTAGGAAGAGAGAGATATTTTTTAGAGAGGGACTTTATTTTCTTTATCATCTTCTTTCCCCAAAAACTAGACTGAGAGCTCCAAGTACTCATTAATGGAGTCCCAATGTAATACTTATGTAATTTCAATAATCATAGTGAAAAATCCTAACTCCGTGGATGTAGATCATATTGATCGAACCACGTAAATTCTTGTGTCTCCATTTATAATTTTAGGATTTTCATCTCTATTTTCATATCAAATAAGTTTAGATCTAGAAATTATTATCAAGATATGATGAAGGGTGTGTTGTGGGATTTCCTGCAGCTACACCTTCAGAAAATGATTGCAATACTTGCATTCATAGTTAGGGTTTCAATTTTCAATTTTCAATTTAATTGAAGTGTTATTTCCATCTGAGAACCTATCTACCCCTAAAAACACAAAGTCCTGAGTCATCCTAAACCAACCCACTAGAGCAAGGAACGAGACCCTAAGCAAACATCTCATGGGAAGAAGGAAATAGAATGTGTGCACAAAAGGGAAATGATTTGAGCCATCTGCCCCAGCAAGACCAAGGAGATCTCATGTCAGGAGCACATACAGATGCAATCTTAACGAGGGGTTATAAATCTTTATTCAATGGTAAGCAAACAGAAGAAAAGATCTTAAACTCAGCCAAGTCATTAGGAGAGAAAACTTAAAGTGTTTTATCTTCCTAAGGTACAAGAAGAGGTTCAAAAAAAACAGGAATACACTTGAAAGAGAAAAAAGTGAAGAGGTTTTAGCCGTCAGAAGAATGACACGCTTTGCACCAATGAATTGAGAATGGAAAATGTGAGTTGCAAAATAGGAGATACAGTCTGCTCCAACGCCATATTCTCAACTTTTCAAAATCTTCAAAATGCCTTCTACTTGCGCTTCTCCCTTGAGCCTCGATATGGAAGAGACAATCTCCGCAAAATTCAGTGTTTCCCACAAAGTTAAAGATAGAGCACGGCCGAAAGAAGCCCCGTTAGCGTTCTTTGTCGACATCATCGGCGAAGGAACAACTTAAAATGCAATTTGCCCATTAGTAGGCATCTTTGTGGGTCTTCCTCAAAGCCCATTCAGCAACATTAGGGTTTGCGTTGATTGTTTGAACACTGGGACCGTCCGGTGTCGAAATTTGAATCAAGGATTATCACAAACTGTCCTCCTCGGATTGGATAATCACGCCTATCTTCATCCGGATGCCGTTTATGCCCCACTCTCCACCGCTTAGCCTCTTTAACAAACAAATGTTATAAATCTTTATTCAATGGTAAGCAAACAGAAGAAAAGATCTTAAACTCAGCCGCCACTGAGTACAAGAAAGAGGTTCAAAAAATTACAGGAATACACTTGAAAAGAGAAAAAGAAGTGAAGAGGTTTAGCCGTCAAGAAGAATGACCGCGCCTGCACCAATGCTGGGTCCTGCTCCAACGCCATCGCCTTCTACCGCTTCTCCCTTCAGAGCCTCAGCCTCCGCTTCAGGTGTTTCCACAACAACGTTCTTTGTCCTGACATCATCGGCAGGAACAACTTCCAAGTCTTCCTCAAAGCCCACAGCAACATTAGGGTTTGCGTTGATTGTTTTCGAACACTCAGGACCGTCCGTGTCAGAATCAAGGATTATCACACTGTCCTGGATTGGATAATCACGCCTATCTTCATCCGGATGCCGTTTATGCCCCACTCTCCGCCTCTTTAACCGCGCATCTCTGCAGCTGCAAATCTTTCGCCCTGCGCGCTTACCGGTGCTCGCAACGCTTCCTCATGCCTCCACCGTTCTTCCATGTCGATCGCAGTGAAAGGGCACATATGCGTCCCCGGCAATACGCAGTGCGAGAATGGACATCCCCAGATAGCACGGCCGACTTCGCGAAGTGGAAGATCGATCTTAGCCATTACTTCTTCGTGCGCATGGGTTTCGGGCTTGTCAACTTCGAAGCTTCTTTCTGAGAAGTGACGAATGATCGTCCACCGCTTCCATGATAAACTGCAAAGGAGAAGAAGTTATGAGCACACAAAAAAAAAAAAAATCAATCAATCGATCAGTCAATCAGAAGATCAGATAAGTGTGGAGCAGTACCTGAGATATAGAATAAACGACTACGTGAGATGATTCTTTATAATCCCACAAGTCGACAAAATCCCAGGAGAAAAGAAGTCTTTACTTGCCACCTATAAAGGCTACTAGTTCGGGAGAGCAATCAACGATGCCTATCAGATACATCTGAGGAAAGTTGCTGTGTGACGAAAGGGAGTACACCTGACCCAAGGAAGGGGCCAAGCTCTGTCCAGATATGTACAAAGGGAACCAAAGCGACTCACCAGATCGAGTACTGCTTCCTTCACAACCTTAATCAGGACTAACCAGTTCCAGGGCAACGCCTGACGATGTCGACCTATCCGGTAAATATGTATTCACTTTAGCTTGGTCATTTCAGTGTACAAATTTGTCACCATCTCATGCCTACCCCACAATAGTGTAACCATTATGTGCTAGGCAGGGGACTTAATGTTGATGGTGGATTTTCATTTAAGGCTAAAATTGTAAAGGCCAAAATTATGCGCTAACATCTTGCAAAAGATAAAGGGTACATTAATTAAATACCCCTATAATAGAGGCCCAACAAAAATACCCTTCCCCTAAATAAATATACCCTCCCCTAAAATATCCGGATTGTTAGATTACAATTTTGCCCCTCAATATATTTGAGGCTTATAACGTTACGTCATTCACTTCAGTATCCTTTTCATTTCGAGTTTCTTCTCTCTCCTGCTTCTCTCCCGTAACTGCATCTGCGGATTTTGATTTCTAAAAACTGAAAAGAAAATTGATCAAAACCAGAAACAAAAGCGTCGATTTGTGTATATCATCATAACCAATCATTGGAATTATCTTTACTTTGAAGAAAAATCAAAAAGCGATTGAAAAGAATGATAGAAAATTAGGTATTAGCTTTGAAGAACAAAAGAAGGCTTAAACAGGTAAAAACACTAAAATCCCTCACATATCTACTGTATTCTATGATGATTTTGGTATTGATTTTGATTTATTACTGATTTACGATTTCGATTTTGTAATCAGATTTCATTTTCAGAAGAAAAAAAAATTGTTGCATGTATGATTTGTCATCGATTCCTGCAACTACTTACCGTTATTGGTGAAGATTATGGTTTCGATGATGATTTTTAGGGTTTTGATTTTGATTTCTTATGGTTTTAATTTGAGTTTGATTTTCGGTTTCGAAGAAAACACAAGACCTTGAGGGATTCTTTTAATTACATTCGTATATCAAGGTGACATAGAATCCGAATCATTGGAATTATCTTTAATCTCAAAAAAATTGCTTTGTTTATTTTCTTGCTGTGACAAACAACTAGAATCTCTTGCCTCGTGGGAACGAACTAGAAATTAGGTATTTTTAGCCTTGCTCGTGTTGTAAAAGAAGGCTTATCCTAACGGGTAAAAACACTTTGATTTTGTAAGAAACGCTTGATTGTTGATTTGTTTGTCATCGCTCTCAACTTCGATCTCTTGATGCAACTCTTATGGTTTTAATTTAGGTCATCCTGATTTTCCCAACTGTGTTTGATTTCAACCACAACAAGTCAAGGAACGTGATTCAATTGATGACAAGCTCAATGCATTGATGCAAGGTATCACCAGTTCAAAAAATTGTTTTATAAATTCAAGCAATCTCAAGCGTCCACAAAGCTTCCTTCAGTCTCTCCTGCTTCTCTCCGTAATCGCATCTGCAACATTTCTAAAAACTGAAAGAAAATTGATCAAAACCCCGAGAAACAAAAGCGTCGATTTGTGTATATCATCATAACCGAATCATTGGAATTATCTTTACTTTGAAGAAAAATCAAAAAATCAAGAAAAGAATGATAGAAAATTAGGTATTCGAGTTTGAGTTTGAAGAACAAAAGAAGGCTTAAACAGGTAAAAACACTAAAATCCCTCACATATCTAACAGATTCTTCTATGATGATTTTGGTATTGATTTTGATTTGTTCTGATTTACGATTTCGATTTTGTAATCGATTTCATTTTCGAAGAAAAAAATTGTTGCATGTATGATTTGTCATCGATTCCTGCAACTACTTACTGTTATTGGTGAAGATTATGGTTTCGATGATGATTTTTTAGGGTTTTGATTTTGATTTCTTATGGTTTTAATTTCGAGTTTGATTTTCGGTTTACAAGAAAAAAAAGCGCATGTATGATTTGATGTCGATTACTGCTATTAGATACTATGATTTGGTTTGGGATATAATTAGTTTTGTATTATTAGATTTTTATTAACATCATTCGTGTTGCTTTTCAGAAATCAAAAGTTCAAAAATATTAGGTGTCAACAACTGAAGTTGATCCAAAAAATCAAAAGTTCAAAAATATTTGTCAAATTTGGTTGTTGATTCCATTTTTCCATTGTTGATACACAAACATTGGTTGTTGACTCCCTAAAACTAAGGTCAATTTCTATTGTTGATACACAAATATTTGTTGTTGATTCCATTTTTCCATTGTTGATACACAAACATTGGTTGTTGACTCCCTAAACTAAGGTCAATTTCTATTGTTGATACACAAATATTTGTTGTTGACTCCTTACACTAAGATCAATTTCTATTGTTGATACACAAATATTGGTTGTTGATTCCATTTTTCCATTGTTGATACACAAACGTTGGTTGTTCTCTAAATGTGTATTCTTCAGTTGATGTTGATGCTAAATGTTACACCATGGATAAGGTCAACAATAGGAGTTGATCCCATAAAACTCAAAGATTACATGTTATTGTTGTGTTGCATGTTGATTGTAAAGTATTTCTTCAATATTGATAATGATTCTACAGATCAACAATATTAAAGTTGTTGTTGATGGTAATGGTAGACCATAGATGGGGTCAACAATAGGAGTTGATCCCATAAAATTGTTTCAACAACCAAAGTTGACTGCAAAATAAATGGTATTGTAAGTGATCTTATTACTTAGAAGCAGCTTTTTTACCTTTTTTGTTGGTGGACATGCCATTCCCTTCTTTGTATAGGTTCTTTCACTATGACAATAACATGTGATCTTATTACTTGTTGAATGCTTGAAACTAGAAATCTAATGCTAGTTCGATTTTGGTTTTGGTTTTTCTAACTAGCACTATGCTTGAAACGTGTGAAACTTATTTGGAACACAACGTATCTGCAGAATTTGTATCCAACTAAATCCATTGTTGAGGAAAAAACATTTAACACGATTTAATTGTATACAGTGTCCTGTGGTTGCGGTTCCAAAAATCGCAAATTACAATCCGAGTGGGTGTTAGTCAAATCATGTAGATAGCAACACTTCCTTAGATATGAATTGATGAATTGATTGTAACATAAATACATGGTGTCAACAACAGGAGTTGATCCCATAAAATGGAATCAACAATAGGAGGTGATACAATCAATGGGATCAACAACAGAAGTTGATCCAATATTACTAATTGTTATTGTTGTGTTGTGTATTAAATAAATAAGATTGCTCACTAGATTTCTGTTGTTTGAAATAGGTGAAAGAAACGAGAAGATCGCCACGGTTAATTGCGAAGAGTAAATAAGAAGATGATTCACAACCGATTCAAGAAAATATAGCAACCAAAAAGAAGAGGATGAACAAGAAGATATTGGTTGAAAAACAGAAACAGATTGAAAGAAGAAGAAATCACAACAACTTACCGACTCATTTGAAGAAATACTCAATTTACAAGACCCTGTTGAAACATTATATTAGTGCAACATACTATTCATGCTATGACAAAGAAACATCTTAGTGTAGTTTAACATATCTTGGTAAGTAAATGTAGGTCTGCTCATTGGAAGTTAGTTTGCAAATACATCTTAGTTACTGTAAAGAAATGTCTGCAAGTCTGTTTATGTTCTAAACAATTTGGATGATGTGTTAGTAATGGTTTTTCATGAATTAATATTACTATTAGTTTGGTTTACTTATTTCTATCCATCTATAAAACATTGAATGAATGGTTTGTTATCAAGTGAATGAATGTTGGTATTAAAGATTGCAGGTATGCACAGCTAATGGAGTTAACTTGTATATACAGATAAAACCATGCAATTTTTTCCTTTTTATTTAGTATCAACAATGGAAGTTGATCCGAAGAATGGGGATCAACAATGGAAGTTGATCCCAAAAAGCAATGGGTCAACAATAATGGATGAATGAGTGATTGGTTTCTTATCAAGTGAGTGAATGTTAATATTAAAGATTTCAGGTATGTACAGCAAATGGAGTTAACTTGTATATACAGATAAAACCATGCAATTTTTTTCTTTTTATTAAACACCAACAATGAAAGTTGATCCGAGAATGGGGATCAACAATGGAAGTTGATCCCATGAATAGGATCAACAATGATATGTTGATACTTGTTTACATAGTACTTTTTCCCCGTAAAAACCAATAAACCGGAACACCAAAACTTACATAAGCTTTACAAACACAAGAATAACATTCATAACAAATAAAACAGAATGTATGTCATTAAAAACATAACATATCCAACAAGAAAAATAGGAAAGCATAAAAAAGAACTAACATCCAAGGTGACATAAACTAAACAAAATGTATGTCATAAAAAAGCAGTTCAGAAAAATAGGAGAAGCATCACAAAACTTCAGAACAACATTTTCCTCAAAAAGTTGATCATCCTGGAAATAGACTCCTTGCGGAACACTGGTACACTAATCATCTCGCTGAGAGTAGATGATTCCGAAACAACATGCAAGACGGTCAAATTGCAAAATGTGAACTCTGCAGCAACCATCTTTGGCCTGCAACAACCATAACAAATCAACAAAACTAATAAAACATAAAAAAAAAACAAAGTTGTGTTCAGAATTTGGGATCAACAAACCAATATTGACACCATAATCTGTCAACAACCAATGTTGATCCAATAAAAACATCTGTCAACAACCATAATCAGAAAATTATCCAGGTTATTTGCATCAACAATGAAAGTTGATCCAACAAACCTGCATCAACAACCAATGTTGATCCAATAAAACATCTTCAATAACCATAATCGAAAATTATCCAGTTATTTGCATCAACATTGAAAGTTGATCCAATAAACTCCGCATCAACAACCGATGTTGATCCAATAAAACATCTGTCAACAACCATAATCAGAAAATTATCCAGGTTATTTGCATCAACAATGAAAGTTGATCCAACAAACTTGCATCAACAACCAATGTTGATACAATAATCTGGATATTGTACAAATTTACAGTGTCAACAATGAAAAAACTATGTCAACAACCAAGATTTTCTACAAAAAAAACAGCATAAACAATATCATATATGTTACTTCGCATCGGATTAGTATGCAATCGATGCAAATGTTAACATGCTACATGAAATACAACATTATATACATGCTCCATGTTAAAAATTTCACTGCAAACCATAAGAAAACAGCCTAAACCTAACCTAAGCTATAAATTCAAATTACGTCGCATATCACTCCTGGGTGCACCCTGCATTGAAAGTTATATTTAATGTATAACATCAAATATGTAAACTAAGATATGTAAACTGAGTTTATCAACATTAATTTCTAACTTCTAATGGATTACACTAACTTCTAATTATGCCAAAACTGATTCATCAACACTCGGTATTCTCCAAATAATTCTCCTAATAATTCATCAACAATCAGTATTCTCCTAATAATTCGTCAACAATCAGTATTCTCCAAAATGATTCATAACTGCTTCATAGAAAGAACATTGAAGCTAAAATCATGAATTATAAACAACATAACATTGAATCATGAGTCGGTCTAAGCAAAACAACAGAAAATCAAAAAATGTTACGAATAATACCTGCTCCCGATTGAATAATAATCAGAAAATAAAAATAAAACATGATATACTTAAAACAATCAGAAAATCAAAATAAAAAACCGGAGATTGAATAATACCTGTTTAAGAGATGAATAACGAACTCGAATTCAAAAAAATGTGTAAATGAACCAATCAATCCAGTATAATCAAACACACAAAATCAAGCTTCCAAAATCACGATCTCTGTAATAGAAAATACAAATAAACTGAAGTCAAAGAGGAAGATTTAGAAACTACAAATCGAACATGCAAATATCATATACAATTCTGTTCATCTTCAATCATGAATCACAATTACCAATTTGTTTCAATTAAACAGATCGAGAAGATTTTGTTGATTGTGTTGTTGATGAAGAAAAGGCTCTCAGATCTCAGATTTACGTATTCAATCGATTAAATTGATGAATACAAATTCGGTAGAAGAATAAGAAGCAGATTTTCTGTTGATTCAAACCTTAGAATTCTCAGGAAAAAAAATTCCAAATTTTTTTCTTCGAGTTTTCAGCTGAAGAACGGCTTCTCTCTCTCTCGCTTCCTGTTTTTCTTCCCGTTATTAAAAGATTTTTGATTTAGATTAATAAATATATATGAAGGGTATATTTGTAATGTTACAGAATCCTTAATGGACCCCTGATGGGCTTTGGATTGAGAGGGGTATATTTGTTGTGTCATAAGGGTATTTGTGAAGCCCGTGAAAAGGAGGGACAATTATATAATTCCCACAAAGATAAAGCCATTAATAAGTGATGAATATTTCTTCACCTTACTAATTCACCTAGAATAGAGCATGTGGCAACAATCCCAGTATTCTGTGAATTAAATACACAAAATTCATCCAGGTTGGAGCATGTAGCAACAATCCCATATACCACAACAATTTACTGACATTATTGATTAATGCATGACCAGACCTCGTATTTCATGTACTCATTACGGTGCGGCATGACGACGAGTGTTGTTCTCAGCAGAGCAACACGAATCTCCAAGCATTAATAATAAAACATGTACGAAATACCCATACATGCTACAACTCTCGGTGTGTTATACTAGCCCGATTGAGCATGTTTGAACCTGAATTGACCATATCAATCTCAGAAACGATCATGACCATCCAACTTCACCGGCATGATTGGATGGCCCGAGATCGAATCCATAACCCTTAAGCGGTATTGGAGTATTCACCACCGACTCAATGCGGGCCCCGCATGGTCGGCCTCCCCAAGAGGGAAGCAACGCTTACCAGTTTGTCCAGCCAAAACAACATGGACGTGAAACCCTAAACTAGGGTTACGACACATTACATGTGTCGCAAATCATTCTCAACCATCCATCTTCGCAGGCATAAATGGAGGGTGTAGATGTAGATTCAAAGGGCCCGGAACATGTTAACACAAACACCGTGGGCCCGCCTACATACATGAACAATTGGTCAGGACCAACCATGTTTGGTTGTCCCAATTCGTGCGTGCAAAACAATGCATGAAGAACGGCCGGCCAAAACCCTAATTAGGGTTTGTATCGATCACGAGCGTCCATTTTCTCCTGATCGAATGAGGGGCTTAGGAGACAATTGAGCAGGTCCAGTGAGCATCAGCATGATCACCGTGGAACTATCTATCTCCTCACCCGACCGACCAAGGCATACCATGCCTGGTTTCTCCAAAACGCACGCCCAAACTAGTGTGGTCGCGCTTCCCAAATCACAAACTGATCTCGACCACTCAACTTCTCCAGACAAATTGAGCGGCTTAGATCACGTTTCTATGAGGCAATGAAGTACAAAAAGCGTGAACACCAGCCTACCACCCACCCACACTTGAATCAATCGGGAGGAACCGACCAGCTTGGTCGTCTTGAAGCACGCGCCCGAAGTGAGCATGATGCGCGGCTTTTGCGGCACCAGATTTCTGTTGCAAATCGATCCCAACCGCTCCTCTTTGCCGGTCAAATTGAGTGGCCTAGATCGCACCTTCATGGGACAGTGAGGTACGGACGTGTACAGCGGAATGCCGTCTACACGCATGCCCGGTCGGTCCTTTCCAAAACACCTCCCATGCTTGGTTTCGACCAAGTTGAAGAGTGATGCCTACGCAACTCTTCAAAAGCCCTAAAACTTCATCAACGGTCGCACATGAGTGTCACAGATCATCTCGTCCGTCCAACTCTACCAGCTTGGTCAAGCAGCCCTGGTTAGGAATTAAGAGACTAGCAAGGCATCACCACAATCACCATCCACCACTCTTCCACATGGGATGATCGGCCAAGTCAGGGCTTACTTGTATAGCCTCCAAACGATCAGTCGAAGATGGCTGGACATGATGCTTTTTTTAAGACGCTTAAATTCGTGACTTACTCCGGTAAGCCTTAAAAACAACGATGCTTCATACATGCTGAGTATACTCGATGCAGCACCTGCGTAGAATACACATGATACTTCACAAGTATCGACTTCCTAAATAATTTAGTTATTTAGTCTAGCATTACATGCTACTTTCTGTGGGTTGATCGCTGTCGTATGCGTCAAAAATAATTTCACTTTCCTAAAGTATATGATAAGAAAGAGTTCGTTTCCACAGAGAGGCAATTGTAGTTATTACGTATTCAATTTCTTAAAGTAACCAATTGGGGGATTTCTGATTTTTATGTAAGCAATAAAAGCAAATTAAAAGCAAAGTAAATTGTAGAAAGTAATCAATAGAGAAAGATATTGGTCAAGGAATTCATCTTCAATCTTAGACATGTGCTTGCATATATGATTAGAATTACGATTTAATCTCTTATATTATCAAAAGCCTAGAGAATCAAGAGAGCAAAATAATCTATTAATTTTCTAAGTTCATCAACACACACATTAGAGCTGCGTATGTGAATTCTACCTAAAGAATAACCTAACGCCTTGCGCTAATTAAGTTCAATTCCTAGGAGCATTAAGTTTCAGAAATAGGCTAATCAATGCAATTGTCATGCGTTGCGCATAACAATTCGGACAATGGTCAAACTCTACATATGATTACGAGAGTGTATCACTACAAACCGTAAACATATCATGCTACTCGTATTCAGGGTTATCGCTTGATGAAAAACCCTAAAATAGCTATGGACTAGGATGCAAGTTCAATTAATTGGCCACTTAACTAATCAAACATCATAATCCTATCACAATACATCAATCATGTGATCGTAAAAACAGTAGAGAATTGAACGATAATCAAGAGAGAAAACTAATACATAAAGCAAACACAAGTTTTAGAAATAGGACTACATCCTTAACCAATAATGAATAAATTAGCTACTCATAGCTATGGAGTTCATCACCAAAAATATAAGTTGAATAAAGAAGAAGATGAACAAAAGCAAACCCTAGAAGCGTAAACAAAAGCGGCTCTCCAAGTTCCCAAGAATAAAATGTCTCCAAAAGTTGTAGGATTTCTCTTTTATAGCTCCTCTTGTTCCAAAATTAGGTCTAGTCTTCAAAGTCCATTAGATGAAAATCCACCAAGCCCATAAGAGAGAGAAACCCATGTAGAAAATATGTCCAAAAATACGTCGCCGGAAAACTGGTATTATGGTCGGAAATCGGCCGGAGAGGTGGCCGGAAAATAGCCCAGGTGACCGGCAAAGTCCTCCCGGTCACCGGTCAACGAGTCAGCTCGGTCAATTCGGGTCAACTCGATCAGACCAACCGAGTCAACACCGATTCAGAGAGTCAGCCGGGTCAGAATTAGAATCAGCTTTTAACTAGCTGAATGGGCTGAGTTGACTCAAGCCAAAGCCATCTTGCCAGGCTAAATTCTTGTGTTGCACCAGGATGGTGCATCAACACTTCACTTCAAACCAACACCACACTGCAACTTTGAAACAACATCATCTTCTCTGGCCAACAGCTGCAGCATCAGAAACCAAGCCATCTCCGATTCATTCACAGCAGCAACAAATGTTCGAACCCAGCTTCATAATGATCTTCCTTGCATAATTTCCTGGTTTGTAGCTTGAGAACAACAGCTCCAACTCTGCCCAGAATTCCACCGTAACAGCAATAGATCAGGTCCACCACACAGCCAACCACCAGCTACACCAGACCACCTTCAATACAACCTTCCATTTCAGTTCAAGCTCATACCTGCAACCTTGCAACCCCCAGCTGCGCACTTCAACTCAGCTGCAATTCCGCCTTTCAGCTCAACCAATGCAGCTCAATATCACAATTTAGGTTCACACTCTCTCTTCATTCATACCTTCCATTCTTGCCTGCTCAGTGCATCAGTGGCCACTGCCATACACAACCAGAGCTGCATCCATAATTGCAACCAACCTGCACTCAACCACCACTGCAAATATTCCTGACAAGCACAAACACCTAACCACTACACTTCCATGTACACAATTAAGCCAATGCAGCCTCACCATACTATCAAATCCATTATCCCACAACTCCATTAAATCTCTATATTTCCTTCTCCTTGAACCCATCTGAGTTCTTGCAATCCAGCCAACAAACCACCTTCATTTGACTCTGTCAATTCTTGTCAGCCCCTAAAACTCCTCATACACAGCACCAACACCTGCAAAACCATCTGAATTGCAGCTCCAAACCAGTTCCATGGCTGCAACACATTCATCTTTGCACAACCATCTGGCTCCAAAATTTGATCGCTGTCGTATGCGTCAAAAATAATTTCACTTTCCTAAAGTATATGATAAGAAAGAGTTCGTTTCCACAGAGAGGCGATTGTAGTTATTACGTATTCAATTTCTTAAAATAACCAATTGGGGGGATTTCTGATTTTTATGTAAGCAATAAAAGAAAATTAAAAGCAAAGTAAATTGTAGAAAGTAATCAATAGAGAAAGATATTGGTCAAGGAATTCATCTTCAATCTTAGACATGTGCTTGCATATATGATTAGAATTACAATTTAATCTCTTATATTATCAAAAGCCTAGAGAATCAAGAGAGCAAGATAATCTATTAATTTCCTAAGTTCATCAACACACACATTAGAGCTGCATATCAGTTCTTCTTAAGTTGCACCAGCTACAATTCAGCACCACCTGAGCTGCAAGCTCTGGCTTACATCTTCTACAGACCCATTCCTGTAACTTCATCTTCTTCACCTGCAATACCAATGGAATCTCAATTCCATACCCTGCAACCCTAATCTCCATGGAAGTCTCAACAATCAAACCCATCTGCTCATCCATCTGAGATGTCAAATCTCATCTCACTCTCTCAAATCAAACACCCATCAACCAATTTCTCCTCCTAAATCAATCAAAATCATCTCCAAATCCTTCACTGGTTCTTCAAAGCAAAACCCTAATTTCTTTCTTCTTCCAGTTCTTCACAAACCCTTATTTCAACCATTTCTAGCAAACCTTAATCTCAGTTTCGAGATTCATATCAAAATCTCCTCCATTAATCACATAACTTCCCTGATTTGTTTCTTTGAGACAATCTAAACCTAATTCGAATAAACCACTCGTTCATCGTCTCTTTGCCAACTTCAAATTCAACTCAGAACTATCAGAGACCCAAATACATCGAACCCTAATTCTTCACTTAGCGACAGATCTGTCTCGGACATATCTCTGATATTTTGATGGGAAAATGATTGAGAAATCATTTGTCTCTGAAATCTAAGTTTAGTGTAGGAATGGTTTTGGATATGGCCACCCAGTGAGAGTAGATAAGGGGTACCCAAATGATAGATTGTTTGTCGGTTCCATAGAACTGACATGCCTATTCTCTTTCTTGCTCCACCGAAACTAGCTCCGCTCGCCTGTGAATTGGTCTTTTTGCTCCAAATGAATGCTTTCTTCTTCTTTTGCTCCCAAGGACTCCATTGCACCTAATAACTCAAAAACACGCGTAAAGTACATAATTCACAAGAAAAATAGCAAAGAAAGCGTAACTACTAGATAGTAAATTAGGTGTTTTAGACACCTATCAGATTCCCCCACACTTAGACTTTGCTAGTCCTCGAGCAAATCAAACAAAACAAATTATGAAAAATACATACAACTCCGTGTCGTCGAGGCTACGGTCACTTTTAGCATAAATAACAAGCCTTTAAACCCCTAGGTGTCCCTAGTGGACGAGTTATAGTCTCGTGAGGGTTTACTAGAGATATACCCACAAAACCTACTTTTCCAACTTATTAGTTCTCCGTAATAATAGCATCCAACGCGCTAAGAAGACATAGAAATTCTGCACACTAGTCATAAGAAGTTAGACACATAAATGAACACAATCTCATTCTTAAAAGTTGAGAGAGAAATAGCCATCCCTTCTCGACAAAAATTCGGGTTCGGAGTGATCAAAAGTCTCGACTCTGCCTCACAAGAAAGGGTTTTATGAAATTGCTCTCAATAATAAACAACTTTTTATGGGTCACACATGTGTCCAGGTTGGAATGAAGAGAGAATCCTGAGACACGTTGAATGGTAGGAAGGCAAAACCCTCCGAATGTTTTGAAAACCCACATCTTTTATAATTTTGAAAACCCATTTTTCTGATGATCTCTTCGAAAGGAAATCAACCACTTAACGAAGGTGGGAATATGCTTACTTACCTCGTTATCCGTTCGGCGTGCAGCTAGCACCACTCTTACAGCATCCATAGAAACGTCTTCGGTCTTCTATTGGTGTCTTCTTCTTCGTCTTCGGTCTTCAACTCTTGATGATAACTCTTGAACTTCGTAGAATCTCGACAATATGATTCTTTCCTCAAATTCCTTGTTGCTTGAAACTTCATTATAGATATTCCTTCTTTCCATTGGCTTTATTAAAATAATATAAAACTAAAAACGAACATACAAACCCAAAATTTAAAAGGTTTTTTTTTTTTCTTTTTTTTTTTAAGAATAAGAAATAAAACAAATACAAAATAAAAACGAAATAAAACAATAAAACTAGTAATGAACCTAAAGATTTTCTCTTGTCTCTTTTTTTTTCCATTTTTTTTTTCATTTTTCATTTTTTTTTTTAAATTTTTTTTTTTCTGAGACAAGAGAAAAATAAAATACAAATAAGATAAATAAAAACGTAAGTACAAAGGCCATGGTGTAAGTACTTTACCGCTTGAATCTTCACAACTTATATGTCTTGATATCATAAACTTCTCGAACTCTCATCCTTGATAATTTTCACTCTTGTACAATAGTCTTCAACTTATAAAAATTCTGCTCCTTATCTTGTTGCTTTACTTGAATCTGAAATCTGCTCATTTCTGTACTGTTGCTTGTAAACCTCGAACGTGTTCAACATTCCTTCGAATTTGTGATGCTCCTCTTGTTGATGATGATGGTGTTTCTATGGACCTGTTGGTGTAGAGAGATAAGGTGGATGGTGCTAACTGCGAACAAGATTACAAGTGGTATGTAAGTTAGCAATTCGATGTCACCAACATGGTTGATAAAAATAGCACTCAAGAGATCAAAATAGTGCTTCTATGGTGGGAGGTTGGGCAGCTCACCATTCTGCCCGGAATTTACGTATGGTGACACACACTCTAAAAGCACAAATTTAGACAGGTACAAAGAATTGAAGGTCGGTGCATCGCATTATGTAACATGGGTAGTCTCCACTATAGGGGATCACTACTCTAATACCGAATTCAGTCTGCACCTTATTTGCCACTGGCATGGTTAAATCCAACTTTAACTCTCATACAATTAAGAAACCTGATCATGTTCTCTGTCATCTCTAAGTTCAGTCACTCTTATGAGATTCTCGATGTAATCTTAGCGACATGTATACTATGTGACTCTAAACTAACTACAAGTTGGAGTTTTCTTATTCACTAATTACATAAAAGTTGAAAAATTTGAAAAATTTACAAAGAAAACCACTCCCCCACACTTAAACTTTACATTGTCCTCAATGTAATTGAATCTTCCAACGAAAGTCAAGGTGGGAAATCCTAACGGAAAAGTGACAAAAAATCAGAAAAAATAAAATAAAATAAAATAAAAACATGACAAGAAAAGAAAAGAAAAGATAAGAGATACAAAACCGATGGGTTGCCTCCCATTTAGCGCTTGGTTTAAAGTCGTCAGCCCGACTATCTCCTTGCTTTCTATGACTCCTCCAGAGGGAGTACTTCCACAAGATTAACTCCTTCCACGACATCCGAAGAGAAGTTCTCATAATATGGTTTCAACCGGTGCCCATTCACTTTAAGTTCATTTCCTGTAGCTAAACTACGAATTTCCACTGCACCATGAGAAAACACATTAGTCACAATAAAAGGTCCAATCCAACGTGACCTTAATTTACCCGGAAATAATTGCAAGCGAGAATTAAACAAAAGCACTTTATGCCCAATGCAAAATTATTTCTTTGTAATCATATTATCATGAAATGCCTTCGTCTTTTCCTTGTAAATCCGTGAGCTTTCAAATGCATCATTGCGAATCTCCTCTAACTCTTGAAGTTGTAACTTCCTTTGCCTTCCAGCACCATCCAACTCCATGTTGCATTGCTTAATAGCCCAAAACGCCTTATGCTCAATTTCAACGGGTAAGTGACAAGGTTTACCATAAACAAGCCTAAAAGGAGACATCCCAATAGGTGTTTTATATGCGGTTCTATACGCCCACAAAGCATCATTGAGTCTCATACTCCAATCTTTCCTTGTTGGATTCACCGTCTTTTCAAGAATGGATTTCACCTCTCGGTTGGAAACTTCGGCTTGTCCATTTGTTTGTGGATGGTATGGTGTTGCAATCCTATGCGACACATTGTACTTCTTTAACAAGCTTTGCAAAAACCTGTTTTTGAAGTGTGAACCTCCATCGCTAATTATAGCCCTTGGAATGCCAAACCTTGCAAATATATTAGCTTGCACGAAATCTGAAACAACTTTAGAATCATTAGTTGGGGTGGCCTTAGCTTCCACCCATTTCGAAACATAATCCACATCAAGCAAGATATAATAATTCCCACTAGAATTGACAAAAGGGCCCATAAAATCAATTCCCCATACATCAAAAACCTCGACAAATTGAATAATAGTTTGTGGCATTTGATTTCGAGCACCTAGATTGCCTGTTCTTTGGCACCTATCACATGTGATACAA
Source organism: Papaver armeniacum (assembly GCA_023531295.1). NCBI lineage: Eukaryota > Viridiplantae > Streptophyta > Magnoliopsida > Ranunculales > Papaveraceae > Papaver > Papaver armeniacum. Next base: position 51,717 of record JAJJWW010011499.1, on the reverse strand, counting down.
AATGCATGTGCATCCTTAAACAAAGTTGGCCAAAAGAAACCACATTCTAGTACCTTGAGAGCGGTTCTCTTACTCCCAAAGTGTCCTCCACAAGCATATGAGTGGCAAAAAGACAAGATAGAGTTAAATTCAATTTCTGGAACACACCTACGTATTACTTGGTCACTACAATGTTTCCATAACTATGGATCATCCCATATGTATTGGTTTCCTAACTTCTTAAGTTTGTCCCTCTCAGCACGAGACAAGTTCTTTAGGATTTGTTTAGACACTAAGTAATTAACAATATCATCGTACCATGGTTCTCCAAAGGCAATTGAGAATAGTTGCTCATCCGGGAAACTTTCACGCAACGGGATAGTCTCCTTGTCCACATCGAGACGGCTCAAGTGATCCGCAACGGTGTTCTCAATCCCTTTCTTGTCTTTGATTTCAATATCAAACTCTTGCAAGAGTAATATCCATCGTATGAGCCTCGGTTTTGCCTCTTTCTTTGTAAGCAAGTATCTAAGTGTTGCATGATCAGAAAAGACAACAACTTTTGTACCAATTAGATAAGAGCGAAACTTTTCTAAAGCAAAAACAATGGCTAATAACTCTTTTTCAGTGGTTGTGTAGTTTTGTTGGGCCTCATTTAACATTCTAGAAGCATAATAAATGGCATGAGGTATCTTCCCCACACGCTGCCCAAGCACCGCACCAACCGCATAGTCACTTGCATCACACATGAGCTCAAAAGGCTTGCTCCAATCCGGTGGTTTAATGATAGGGGCTGAAATCAAAAGTTCTTTCAAACGATTGAATGCCGCCACACACCTTTCATCAAAGTTAAAAACCACATCTTTTTGCAATAAGTTACAAAGTGGTGATGCTATTTTGTAAAAGTCCTTGATGAATCTACGATAGAAACCTGCATGACCAAGAAAAGAGTGTATTTCCCTCACCGTAGTGGGAGGGGTTAGAGCACGAATAAGGTCTATCTTAGATTTATCGACTTCCAAGCCTTTAGAAGATATTATATGGCCTAAAACTATGCCATGAGTTACCATGAAATGGCACTTCTCCCAATTTAGCACAAGATTTGTTTCAACACATCGTTCAAGGATTAGAGACAAATTGTTCAAGCAAAGGTCAAATGAATCACCAAAGACACTAAAGTCATCCATGAACACTTCAATTATGTTTTCAACATATTCCGAAAAGATACTTACCATACACCTTTGAAAGGTAGCTGGAGCATTGCATAAGCCAAAAGGCATCCTTCTATAAGCAAAAGTACCGAAAGGACAAGTGAAAGTGGTTTTCTCTTGGTCCTCCGGTGCTATCATAATCTGATTATAACCTGAATAGCCATCAAGAAAGCAATAGTAAGAGTGTCCAGCTAAACGTTCAAGCATTTGATCAATAAAAGGTAATGGAAAATGATCTTTCCTAGTAGTGGCATTCAATTTTCTATAATCAATACAAACCCTCCAACCGGTTTGCACACGAGTTGGGACAAGTTCGTTCTTATCATTTTCCACCACCGTCACACCTGATTTCTTTGGTACGACTTGTACCGGGCTTACCCACTTGCTATCGGATATGGGGTAGATAACACCCACGTCCAAAAGCTTGAGTATCTCCTTTTTCACAACTTCCATCATGGGAGGATTCAAACGACGTTGCGCTTCCCTTGTAGGCTTTGTATCATCCTCCACACGGATCTTGTGCATACAAACGGCAGGGCTAATACCCTTGATATCGGCGATTGTCCATCCTATGGCTGTCTTGTACTTCCTTAGCACCCTTAGAAGTTTTTGCTCCTGTAATTTATTAAGCTCGTTAGAAACAATCACGGGTAAGTCTTCATTGTCACCCAAGTACAAGTACTTTAAGTGACTTGGAAGAGGTTTCAATTCTAAACTTGGAGATTTAACAATAGATGGCACAAGTTTTTCATTATTGCAAGGTAAAGAAGCATATGAAATATTCTTAATTGCTGATTTTTCCGGTAATGAGTCAAGAGAACCAATGGTTTCTTTAATCTCATCACTATATGCATAACCATTGTCAATAGGTGTAGTGAGCACGGTTTCCAAAGTATCAACACCATTCAACTCAAACATTTGTTGCGCCAATGTGTCCATCACATCAATGGAGAAACAAGAGTGGACATCACTAGGATATCTCATCGTCTCGAAAATGTTGAAACGTATTATTTCTCCATCGAACTCCATAGTTAGCGTTCCCTTGTCAACATCAATAATGGTTTTCGCCGTTTTCATGAAGGGACGCCCGAGTAGCAATGGAAGAGACGAGTCCGGTGAACCTTCATCCATCTCTAACACGCAAAAGTCAGCTGGAAATACAAGTTGATTAACTTGCACAAGAACATCCTCAACAATACCCATTGGGTAGACATTAGAACGATCGGCTAATTGCAACACAATTCCAGACTTTTTAAGAGGACCAAGATTAAGTGAATTATACATAGACGCAGGCATGACATTAACAGATGCACCTAAGTCCAACATAACTTTATTAAATGTGGTGTTACCAATTGTGACGGGAATGTCAAAGCTACCGGGATCCTTGCACTTAAGTGGGAGTTTGTGTTGTAAGATTGCCGAAGCATTCTCCCCCACACTAAGCACTTCATTACCTTTGAGCCTTTGTTTATTGGTACACAAGTCCTTCAACACCTTTGCATACTTTGGAACTTGCTTAATTGCATCTATGAGTGGTATGTTCACATGGATCTTCTTGAGAATGTCTAAAATCTCCTTTTCTAGTTCCGCCTTCTTGGAATTATCAAATCTGCGAGGGAAAAGTAAAGGAGGAACATAAGTAGAAACCGGAGTTTTAGAGTTAGAAATAGGTACCTCAGAAGTTTAGGGAGAATCCTCGATTTTCTCCTCCAAAACGGGTTCCTTAGGTGTTTCCACCGCGCCCGAATCAGTGACTTCGGGTTGCACAAGTTGTGTACCACTTCTCAACGTAATTGTATTGACACCCTCTTTTGGGTTGATAGGTTGAGAAGGGAGTTTCCCACCATTTTGTGCCTTCAATTGATTCAACTCAATAGCCATAGAACCAACTTGAGTTTGCAAATCCTTAACCGTACTCTCCGTTCTTTGCATAAAAGATTTCAAAACTCCTCCATATTGGACCCCATAGTTTGAGGTTGTTGTTGTTGTTGAAATTGTTGTCTCGGCTGGAATTGTTGTTGTTGAGGTTGAAATCCACTCGGGTTGTTGAAATTAGGTTGTTGAATCGCTCCTTGCTTATTGGCATAGCTAAAATTGGGGTGATCTCTCCATCCCTGATTGTAAGTGTTGGATTAGGGATCATACCGTCTTTGTTGATTTGGAAAGATCGCATTAGCTTGCTCGTCTTCATAAGCTTGAGAGGAACTTGGTATCACCGCGGCTGCAACTTTTTGAAGCATTGCGTTCATGTTACCCATTTGTTGACGAAGTTCCTCAACCTCGCTCACCTCATTCACCCTTCTTAGAATCACATCCGACCCACGACTCAAGAATTGTTGTGAGTTCGCTGCCATGTTTTCAATCAACTCTCTAGCTTGTGCCACCGTCTTGTTCACTAGTGCACCACCACCCGCAGCGTCGAGAAGATTCATATCACTTGATTGAAGTCCTTCATAGAAATATTGGATGATCATAGCGTCACTGAATTGATGGTGAGGGCAGCTTGCCACCAATCTCTTGTAGCGTTCCCAACATTCATATAGGGATTCTCCCACATTTTGCTTCATCCCACAAATCTCCTTGCGAATTTGAGTAGCCTTTGATGCAGGAAAATATCTCTCTAAAAAGAGTTTCTTCAGCCCATTCCATGTTGTGACACTTCCGGGAGGTAAATAGTACAACCAATCCTTAGCACTATCCATTAAAGAGAAACGGAAAACTTTCAACATTGCACCATCCGCCACAACATCCGCTGGAAGCATGGCCGTGACAATGGTGTGGAAGTCCATAAGATTCTTGTTTGGGTCTTCATTCACCATGCCATGAACTTTGGTAATTCTCTAAGCAACCCCGGTTTTATCTCAAAAGTAGAGTTCGTTTGAATACACCCCTGTTGTGTATCAAGCCTATGAGAAGCTAACTCCTTGAGTGAACGATTTGCATCACCCATTGCTTCTTCTTTTTCTTCAAAAGGTGGTTCTTGTTCACCCGGAACCTCTTGTTCTAAAACTGCTTCTCCTTGTTGGAAAGTCTCTTCTTCCGTTTCCAACTCTTGTTCTTCCGTTGTATCTTTACTTGGTTGGAGTATTGTGCCTCTTCGAGTAGCTATCCCGCACCGTGAATAATTCCAATCTTTAGAAGCCAGGGATTAGGTACACAAAACAATTCTCGCAAACAAGTGAGAAACAAGACAAGAAAACAAGAAGCAAAGATAAAAGCAAAAACAGAAAAAGAAACTAAAAACTTAATAACTAGCCGTATGCCTCCCAAGAATCTGGCGCCAAAATTTGATCGTTTGTCGTATGCGTCAAAAATAATTTCACTTTCCTAAAGCATATGATAAGAAAGAGTTCGTTTCCACAGAGAGGCGATTGTAGTAATTACGTATTCAATTTCTTAAAATAACCAATTGGGGGGGATTTCTGATTTTTATGTAAGCAATAAAAGCAAATTAAAAGCAAAGTAAATTGTAGAAAGTAATCAATAGAGAAAGATATTGGTCAAGGAATTCATCTTCAATCTTAGACATGTGCTTGCATATATGATTAGAATTACAATTTAATCTCTTATATTATCAAAAGCCTAGAGAATCAAGAGAGCAAGATAATCTATTAATTTCCTAAGTTCATCAACACACACATTAGAGTTGCATATCAGTTCTTCTTAAGTTGCACCAGCTCCATTCCAGCTACAATTCAGCACCACCTGAGCTGCAAGCTCTGGCTTACATCTTCTACAGACCCATTCCTGTAACTTCAGCTTCTTCACCTGCAATACCAATGGAATCTCAATTCCATACCCTGCAACCCTAATCTCCATGGAAGTCTCAACAATCAAACCCATCTGCTCATCCATCTGAGATGTCAAATCTCATCTCACTCTCTCAAATCAAACACCCATCAACCAATTTCTCCTCCTGAATCAATCAAAATCATCTCCAAATCCTTCACTGGTTCTGCAAAGCAAAACCCTAATTTCTTTCTTCTTCCAGTTATTCACAAACCCTTATTTCAACCATTATTGGCAAACCTTAATCTCAGTTTCGAGATTCATATCAAAATCTCCTCCATTAATCACATAACTTCCCTGATTTGTTTCTTTGAGACAATCTAAACCTAATTCGAATAAACCACTCGTTCATCGTCTCTTTGCCAACTTCAAATTCAACTCAGAACTATCAGAGACCCAAATACATCGAACCCTAATTCTTCACTTAGCAGCAGATCTGTCTCAGACATATCTCTGATATTTTGATGGGAAAATGATTGAGAAATCATTTGTCTCTGAAATCTAAGTTTAGTGTAGGAATGGTTTTGGATATGGCCACCCAGTGAGAGTAGATAAAGGGTACCCAAATGATAGATTGTTTGTCGGTTCTAGAGAACTGACATGCCTATTCTCTTTCTTGCTCCACCGAAACTAGCTCCGCTCGCCTGTGAATTGGTCTTTTTGCTCCAAATGAATGCTTTCTTCTTCTTTTGCTCCCAAGGACTCCATTGCACCTAATAACTCAAAAACACGCGTAAAGTACATAATTCACAAGAAAAATAGCAAAGAAAGCGTAACTACTAGATAGTAAATTAGGTGTTTTATACACCTATCATGGGTCCCACGATCCACACACTCGAGACATCAATCATGTCACAAACTGGGGATACATACTGGGGTATTGGTCTGGCGGTTTACAGCGTGCAGCGTGCAACGCGCCATCACAAGAACGTGTCAGGAAGTCATGGACGGTTAGAGATACAGGAGAAGTGGGAAAGACTGGTCGTGTAACACCAACACACAACTCTACTACTCCATCACTCCACTTCCTCCACTTCCCACGAGAGACGTGAATAAGGCTCAAATGACTTGTATAAATAGGTTCTCCTTCCTATTTCCAAAAACAACAGAACAAGTCAAGACAAGACAAAAAACCAAGTGTTAATACAAAACGTATTCAAACACTCAAAGCCTCGCTTGCATCAATCGTAAGCCCGCTCACCTTTACATTACAAGTCATAAACAAGCCTACACCTTCACAATCTCAACACCTTCTTCGCTTCCCTTCCTAAGATCAACCCCATGTCCTTCACTTTGTGACCGAAGCAAGGCTGGAACGGCCATTTCTTGTTTTAGGCCGAGTTGTACAGATTGATTTCTCGAATCACAAGCACTCACCGCGCAGTGCATTTTTTTAGGGTTTAGATTCATTTCTCATCCACACACCCCAAATTACCAAATCCGGCAGGAATAGTTTTCACCCATAAACACCCGCCAAAGCTTGTGGTTGTGGAAAATTTTACTCGCTTACACATCCAGCCAATCCCTTTGCTTCCATGGACGCCCGTGCAATTCCAGCCGACCTGTTTCGTTCCCACGACAACGTAGTCTCTTCTAATCATAGTTGCTGCCAATAATTATTGGTGCTCGTTTTTTGATACCAGCCAGAGCTTCACCATAGCAACAACCGCCACAAAGGTAATCCGTACTTCTCCATATTTTAGTTTCATTTGGAAGAAGTAATAGAGTCACCAATACGGATGCAAGATGGGGATATCTTTATCATGGTCAACCCACCGACCATACAAGATAGAAACATGTAAACCACACTTGGGGACATAGGCTCTACACGGAATCCCTTCACTGTCAAAGCTCAGAAGACACGGTCAACCAAAAAGTCATAGCCACGGCAAGGTCATCTACTCTTCAAAGGTGTAGCGTAAGGATATCATCACCTCTCTGTCTGGAAGGCGCCTGCAACACTTTAAGAGGCCTCGACGGATCCCAAGCCTACTCAGAGAAAACAACTTCAGTAACTAAAGAGAAGTGCGACTGGGGACTGCGCATCGCAGTCCATCCCTGACAACAATCAAAGATTCATGAGATAACTCCAGAGACGCGGCTGAAACATTTTTCTTGAAAAAGCAGGGGGATCCACGATTAACAACATAACTCTCTCACTTTTGCCTCTTCGTTATCCAGAATATTTCGTCCATATGATGTTCCAAGCATCCCAGCATCGCATCCAGGGGAGTACAATAAGCTTGTATCAAATCAGAGGTGTGGATTCAAGGTGATACAATCAAAGTAGGCTACACTTGGGGACTGAAGCCTCCTTTAGTTTTAGAAGTTTAAACGCAGTCACCACCTTACCAGCGAATGCAGTAGAAGCACATCTTTCACGAGAAAATAGGATCAGGATAATTACACATGGAGAGCATGGGATGCCTTCACTTCCCTCAACCAGGTTATTTCTGATGTCAACATCGTCACTGTCGAAGCTTTACGAGCCGCAGGAATTTCTCAACATGAAGTTGTACACGTGCATAAAAGACTCCAAAACCACGCCGCAGAGATATTCACATATCCGGACATGCCATCGGATCTAAAGTGTAATTGGGTACAGCTCATCGTATCCCATTCCATACAATAACATCGGCAACGGAACGCCTCTCAGCTCGTCTTCTTCGCGCAATAGCTCCGGAAGATTTCGACCATACAAGCATCCACAACATATCATCATCGCAATCAGAAAGGCAAGAATAAGCATGTAAGCTAAAGAGCCAGAATAAACACAATTTCATTCCGGTCAATGCTCAGGAGTTTAAAGAACATTTTAATTGCGGCTCAGCAGTCCAGACACAATCTCAGTCCAGCCTAGGCACCAAATAACTTAAAGTCAAGGACGGATGTACACTCTCCAAGATTAACCCTGACTTGATTATTGCCGAACATATATTTCATCCATCCATCCCAGGAGTGCAATGGAGTTTGGTAAATTTTGAAATCCACTGGAGAGGTTAGATGCTCATTCTTCTCGGGAGTCGACCTTAGTACACATTCGAAAATATCGATGGTACTATTGGGTGGCTACATGCGCAAAATATAAAAGAACACCTACCTTGAGTTCTCTTGGCTCGCCTGCGATTATAACAATTGGATATTTCTTTGTTGCCGTTGACGCCGCTAACAAAGAAAGTCATTCTCACCGAGCTAAATGTCCAAGTTTGATCAACTACTCATGGATATTACACTCACAGCTAAAATACGAAGACAAGATGAACTTACCTTGCCGCCGACGATTGGCACGCCTATGATCGAGCTGCTGCAAACAAACACAAGAAGCAGACGAGCGGATAATAAAAGGAGAAGAAGTTAGCATGCCCTTTTAAGTGCATAACACTTTTGGAATTCGAGTAGAGGAGGTTTTTCCTTCTCGACCATACACGGAAGAAGGCAGTTGGGCCAGCGGCACCACACTCCATGGCACCAACCTCCATAACTGAACCAGCAGCACGCCAGCACGAGGAACACTAGCCGCTCAACCTGCAACGCTCCGTGGCCAAGCTAGCAACACGCCCAAGACAAAGATTACCACCCGCTCGTACTTGCCGCCAAAGGTCGGTCGAACTTTTCCCTGGTAATCTCTACATGTCTTGCCTTTTCGATCTTTAGCTTTGTCTGTCACCATCTAATGCTTACCCCGCAAAAATGTCACTGTTACGTACTAAGCAGGGGACTTAATGTTGATGGTGGTTTTTAGTTCAGGGCTAAAAATGTAAAACCCTATATTTAATGCGCCGTCTGAAAAAGGATTAAGCCATATTAATGTAATGAGTGCCCGGGCCTCTGTACTCACACATGTACTGAGCAATTCGATATTTATTCGAGAATGGTGCATGTAGCAACAATCCCAAACATTCTCAAACTCTCACCTACATTATTCGTTAATGTATGGTTTATTAAGTATTTTCCTATGTTATGTTCCCCAGCTGAATCCTTAACATTGGTATGACATGAGAATTAGTGTTCACTCGCAGCTGAGTAGCACGAATTTCCCGAAGTATCAAAATTAAGGTCCGCATTTAAATGCTCAATCGAAGATGCGCTAACCGCTCTCTACGAGAATAAAAGGATTTTGTGTCAACACACAAAATTTGTTCAATTTTGTGATAACTCACAAAATTCAAGTTTTGACCTAGTTAATTTACAAAAAGTAGGCCTTTTTACGCCTGTGCAAATATCTCGAACCCTATTGGTCGAGGCCAAACCTAGGCAAGCTAGGAAACTAATCCACCATGGAGCTAGTAGGAGCAAAGTCCTACCAGAAAACAAGAAATAAAAGAGGAGCCACAGAAAATAGGAGCAGCAACAAAAGGAGGCGTAGCCATGTCACATGGCCGGCCAGTTTAGGCGCCACCCGCAGACGGCCACTCCCCATGCTGCTTGACTGGCCCCCTCTTTCATATCGACCAATCAGGTCGCTCTAAAGCCACCACGCGCACTAGAGATGTGGCCATGCCCCCATGCTGCTTATCAGCCCTCCTCTTTCCCATCGACCAATCAAGTCACTCTAAATCCACCACATGCACATGGAATGTGGCCGGGCCTATACTTTCCGACCCACTTTCCTATCGGCCAATCAGGTCGTTTTAAATGCGCCACGCGCTAGAGATGTGGCCACACCCTATGTTTGGTCGACCCCTTTTCTATCGACAGGTCAGGTCGCTCTAAACCCGCCACACGCATTAAAAGGCCGAACTATGCCAAACGGCCACCATGTCAATTGGTTGAAAAATGAGCCAAATCGCGCCAACATGTTAATCGGATGCCAACATGCCATGCTGTGGTAGCAACATGCCAACACGCCACTCCGTCGTAGCAACATGCCAACGTGCCACAAATAGCGCAGCTACGTGCTAACCCACTTTTGTTCGTGGCCAACGCCATAACGGATTCCAGTTAGAGTATTCCGATCAGAACACGATTCTTGCTTTAGTGGCATTAGTTGAAACCCTAATTTTTGCTCATGGCCCAAATTACTCCACTATGGCCCCACAACATGCCACGAGCCATGCGGGATCCATAAAACCCTAAAAAAGACGCCATGCCATGGCCACCCATGGCTATCCTTGCGCATGTGGTCGTTCCCACATTATGGCCCTGCCATAATTCCTTTGACGCGGCCATGGCACCATTTGCACAAAAAACGTCACCGTGTCGCGGCCACATGCCACACGCGCTAATTATGGTTGCGGCATGCCAAACCCTAATTTAGGCAGGGCTGCTACGACACATGCCACACACACTAGGGTTGCGGCATGCCAAACCCTAATTTAGGCAGGCGCCACTGCACCACTATGCCACTGACAGGCGCCATTACGCCATTAAGCCACTACTGGCGCCAACAAGATATGGCCATAATCAACGGCCACCTTCTCTCATAAATTGCAATCTCAGCCGTCCAACTTCGCCACGGAGTTAACCGGCATATAAAAAGTCTCAGGTGACCAACCAAGACTAACCTAATAGCGTCACACGCCATTTTCCTACGGCAAGTCTCATGACTTAACTTGCCACACATGATTATCCGCCACTTAGTCGGGCGTACGATTAATCGGGACAGCCGTGTCTTGCACACAAGACCCACTCAAAGAATCACTGCACATTTTCCACGAAAATACTTGAGACATCAAACATGTCACAAATCGGGGATGCTCATCGTGGTATTGGTCTCGGCGGTTTACAACGTGCGGCGTGCAAATCCCCCATTATAAGAAAGTGTCAGGAAAGCGGGCAGCTAGTGGCGGCAAGAAGTAGTGGGTGTAAACTAACCTGTTTCCTTCATAGTGGGGACGTGGTTTCTAGCATTTACACATTACCCCACTTCTCCATCACTCAATCACTCCCACTTCCTACGCGATCAGGGTGCGTTCAATTATGACTTGTATAAATAGGTTTCTACCTATTTCGACCACACAACAGTTTTGGTTAACAACAACACAAGTATCCAGAAAAAACACAAAAGAACTGATAACTTACATTCCGCAAGCCAGTTCCACATTCTGATACAAGTCATAAAATAGCCACACCTTCCGAATTTTACCATTCTGGTCTCAACACCTTCTTCGCTTCCTCCCTAAGACCAACCCTTCTCTTTCACTTTGTGACCAAGCAAGATCGGAACGGCCATTTCCTGGTTTAGGCCGAGATTGTACATGCATTGATCTCTCGAATCTAAAGTACTCCAATGTAGTGCATTTGTTTAAGGTTTAGATTCATTTCTCATCAACACACCCAAATTTACCCAAACCAAAGCAGAAACTTGCTTTTTACCCAAAAACGCATATTTATAGACCAAGGAGGTTTAGACACCAAGGAATTTCCAAAACCGAAAATATTCTCAAGATATGCAATATATTCCAGATTCGGTTTCCATAATTCCTTGAAATGCTTTGTCCAAATAATGACCGAAAATCTCTTAGAAAATCTCCAACAAGCAAATGCACATTACTAATTTTCATTTTCCAAAAATAAAATTAAAAACCTTAAAAAAAAGATTCTCAATTTATTTTATTCTCAATTAAAGATAGGCGTTACTGCACATGTTCAAAGTATGTCGACATCCTTACTTTGTAAGTCCTCTTTCATACTTACAATCTTGAAACTGATTTGCCACACTTCCAAACAAGTTTAGAATTAGTTCATTTGACTTTCAAGAACTACGTGATTGATCAAGAACACTCAATCACCAAACATGGGTTTCACGGTTCTACCAAAACAAGTTTTGGTTCTACCTCCATGTGAGTACTTTTCATAGTCACGCTAGTTACCAAAATTCGGTTGACTAGGTACTAGGATCGGTTCCCCACATATATATGTTATCTAACTTGTACTTGCTGCACATGTCCATAGGATCGGTTCCCCTTTCTTCTACAAACTTGCTGCACCTCATACAAGGATCGATTCCCCTTTGTGATAGGTTGCACCTCTTACTAGGATCGGTTCCCCTTTACCCAGAGTCGGTCATACCAATAACACAAAATCGAATATACTATCTCAGGTGATTACTTAAGATCGGTTTCACTAATAAAAGTCATACCAATACTTGTGAATAGTTTTACCAAGAACATAAACAAGTCATGAGCGGTTATACTAATGACACATATTGGTAGTTCAAAACATATGCAATGAATAACAATACCAATATTTCATGGCGATTTCTCTTTCGATTCACAAAACAAGTTCATGAATTTACTTCCTTAAAACAAATGTAAAATATTATTTCCTAGGATGAAATCTTCACCTTATACCCATACATAATCACAATAGCATTCAAACGATTATGTCGATGTCTTATCTACAAAGTTTAATGGTTAAGCAATAAACCTCGTATTGTATTCCGTAATACTATGTCTAACTAGAGTATAATCATTCATGCTTCGCAGTTTTGTTTTCAATATACACGACTTGAAAGATACGTTAGGGAATGAAACAGTTCAAGTCAAATATCACTAACCTCAAGTGGAAGGATGATGTTGTCATTGTAGCTCCTTACTTCTTCACTTCTTCAAGTCTTCTCAATACTCATATCCTAATACTTTCAAGCTAACCTATACGAAGTTGACTCTAGTACATAATCAAGCGACTCTTAAAATGAGTTTTGGCTCACTAAAATATGACAACCAAACTTGACATACCAATGCTTGGTGGTTCAACCGAGCTATGCTCTAACAATCTCCCCCTTTGTCAATTTTAGTGACAATACTCTTACATCATATGGAAAAACAAATTACAAGAATTCATTACACATACGCATGATTACCGAATTCAACAGCACAATAACCTGTATACATTCAATCCATAAATGCCGTTGTTGACATTATAATAACAAAGCTAATACTCCCCCTAAAGGTAAGATAGGTAGATTTTATCAATCCGCACGTCTTTGTAATTTCCTTTGTAGTCCATATAACTACAAGTATCAATGATATGTTACTCCCCCTTAGTCTATGCTTTTACTCTTTCGTTAGATAAAAATTTAAGCACCAATGTCCTTTCCCTTAGTGATACCAATCAATATAAATCAATACCAGTATCACTTGTTTACTCCATATATTTCTCCCCCTTTTTGTCACAAAATGACAAAGAAAGGAAATATAAAGGACAAACCAAAAAGTACAAAGTAATTTTGCAAACCAAAAAGTATAAAGGACAAACCGAAAGGATCTTCAAATCTCAAAATAGACTTGCAACCTATAGAGTTAAGCACGAGGGTTCCACACACCATTTTTGATAACCAATATCAAAACCGAAAGTACAAAGTAATTTTGTTTTGATATGTTACCAAGGAAATAATTGCCCGAAGCAATTTTCCCTAATAGTTTAGCAAACCAAAAATCAACTAAGCACCTTAGTTCCTTTGCTAAATACAATCGCTTGTTCGATAAGACCAAAATAAAGATAACTCTATTTTTCTCATCAGGTTCTAATTATCCATATAACTTAGACCTTTAACTTTTTAAACAAGACAAGTACTAGGTTAGTTAACTAGAAATTCTTGTTAAGGCATTTGATTAGACTTGAATAACCGAAACCTCCACTTTGATAAGTCTAACTAAGATCAGAATTAACTTAGTTTCTCTTATACGGAATCGAATTGGACTAAACAATTCATCCTGTAAACATTTTCTTTCGTTATTACATAAACAATTCATACAAACCAAATAAATCAACTTGCATAATTATTCACCTCAACCGGAAGCAATTGAAACAACATAGACATTAAAGTACCGCAATTGCACCGAAATTTTGTAAGCCTAAACGATTGATACCAAACAATAAAGCAAGATAATAATAGTTTTTCTTAATCGGAACCAATTGAATTACACACACATCCATGCATAAATAATGGAATAAAACATCAATTGTACCGAAATTTTGTTAAGCAAAAGCAATAAATATATGAAATAAAATCAGGCTTTTCTTAAACAGAAAAACGATTAACTAACAAACTCGTTACCTCAAATTTCGCATCCTCTTCTCCAATATGTTTGCATCTTCTTCCAGGGAGAATTGATATCGAAATATCATTATGTTGTCATCCTTATGCAAAACAAAAGAATAACAAAAACCAACCTTTACCAGAGAAAGGTTGAAAACCGGTTTTTAACTATTGCAAGCAAAAGTTGAAAACCCCGAAACACATATGCTTTTATGCTAAACCAAAACCGATTCAACATATTGTGACTTTTTCACATATTGTTTCTATCAGTACCCCTCATGATCCTTTGATAAAGCCTACCAACACGGGCTAGAACTTAATCCTGCTAAATCAAAAAGTCACCCAAACCATAAGGGTTCACAACATTATGAGATCGAATATCAAGGTAGTAAAACCGAAATCAAAATCCCATAAACATACATAGAAATAAGATAAAGCATTCAACCATAGGATATGTAAATCAAAAACTATCATAAGAAAAATTATAAATCAAATAATTTTGTTCATAATAATAAGATAGTTTTATTCATAATAGACCTACTAAAATCATTGAAAGAAATCAAAAATTGATGTCTATTATCTTAGGATTAAGTATTACAAAGAAATAACTTAATCTCTAGTGGTGCTCTTGTTGTTCACCGACATTTCTTCGAGTGTTCAAACTTTTGAAGCATGTCTCAAGAGACTTGTCTCGCAACCATTTCATGTTTCTCAAGTCCTTCAATTAGAACTGGAGTTCAAGAAGAACACCTCTTGTTTGAACAATTCTTTCTTTGATCCAGTCTCGATGTATTGAATAGTCATAATGAGATTGGTTCTTTTTCTTCGTTAAGTCTTCCTCACTATCTTTATAAGAGGAAAGCATTGTATCACAAGCTTGTGATATTGCAAGAGCATAATCGGACCAATTTATAGTCCCCGGTTTTCCTTTTTCAAGGCAAAGATCTCAAATAGGAAAGCTTTTCTATAAAAAACCAAACAAAACATGCAAAGAGGCTATCGCAAGTTTGGAGAAGTCATAGAGTTAAGGTTAACTCCCCCTTTTTTTTTTACAAATGTAGCAAATTATCGAAAGATGCTTTCACATTGATATCACTGGATATCTCTAGATCCTTTTTGAGCCTAAGCACTAGACATTCATAGTCATCTTTGTCTAAGATTACAACATGATTGTTTTTCTTAGAGTTTGTTTTAGATGACTTCCTTTTGGAAACCTTCTCGATTTTGGTATCCACTTGTGGGTGGACTTTGAATGAAGGTTCTTCATTTCTAGTGCCATTGCATATTTCCATCTTGAAACATCGATCTCATATCCCCATTGACAAAAGTATTACCTTTTCTATTATTTTTACTTTTAGAAATGTTTCTTTTAGGATATGATTTTGAATTTTTGTAAACATTCTTTTGTCTCATAGGACAGTGATGATCTGAGAGGTTTTTGGAGATGACACTGTTCAATTCTTTAGATACAAATGATAGAGCGTTTTGCATCTTTCGAATTTTACAATCCCTTTGCATATGACCTTTATCTCTACAATAATAACAATGCTTATTGAAAGGAATAAAGTTTTTAGTTTTACCTTTATGAGATGTTCGGCTACTATGCTTTGATCCTTGGTTGGAATCTTCTTTTGATCGCTTCGAGATGGTTTCCTTCGGAATCTCAATTGAGCACTTGGGTGTCTCAGGTGTACAAGCTTGTTCGGTGGATTTTCTGAGTGGTAGGGCTAACAGCCTTTACGAATTTTACTTCCTTGTTGATTGACAAAGTATCATTCCATCATATCCTAATCCACGTTTGTCACCATGACTTCTCCCTGCATCCAACATGGAAGATAAATTGATTGTGCTATCATTGAGTCTTCTTAGCCTTACAGCTTCCTCTTCTAAGACCTTGACTCTTTCAAGAGCTTCAGCAAGTTGATCCTCAAGAGGATTTTTTATGAAGAATTAATCTTTGCTTCTAAATCAACAAGTTTCTTATTCAACAAGTAATGTTTCCTATTGAGATTCTCAAACTCAAGAGTTTTTGAGTGTAGACTTTCTTTGTAGTCTTTAAGTAGATATATGGAATTCTGATATCCGTAGAAGAAGCCAGGAAATATTTTTCTTAGTTTCTTATTTTCTCTGCTGAGAGGAGCAAGGAGTCCAATTACATCTGAGGAAGACAGTTTTTTTGTGGAGACAGCTCCTAGTAATGAGGAAAATTCAGATAGATCATCTTCAACGATCAATTTCTGAGCCACCATCTTCAGAAATCTCATCAATTTGCTTTTCTAGGCAAGTTTGCCAATCACCAGAGTCTACATTATAGGAGTCAACCTATTTAGTAGATTCACAGAAGATGTTATCTTCAAGTGCAGATTTTTCATCTTGACTTAAACTAACGGAATCACTCATATGATTCATTTTCTCATAGGTTGGATGGCACCAAACACAGATTGTTAGATCTTTTCGTGTTTGCCTGCTCTGATACCAATTGAAAAGACGAGATTACCCAAATATACCTCAATCTAAAACTTTTCCACCTATAAGTCCTTTCTCTGAAAGTGATTGCCTATGGACATAGTCGATATAATACAACAAATCGGTTCACACTTCGTGTGATCGTCTATGGATACGAGATCGAGACAATACAACGACGAACTATGTTTTCTTGATAAAAAGGTTTGGACTTAACCAAACACAATAGGATTACTTATCAAGTAAATAGGAATTAACGTTTGTGTAATTTACTTTAAATTATAATAAGAACAATTATAATTGCGGAAAATAAAAGTAAATGACACAACAAGATTTTGTTAACGAGGAAACCGCAAATGCGAAAAACCTCCTGGACCTTGTCTATAATTGAATACTCTCGGATTAAGCCGCTATACAAAATCAATCCAACTTCGTATAGTTGAGATCGAACAACTAAACCTATAGTTCACCTAGTTCCGTCTGTATTCCCACGCCTCCAACTTATGAATAAGTCACGTACTTGGAACAATTCCTTTGGTTCATATTCCAAACAGTAAAGGAACAACAAATCTGTTTGGTAGCAACTCTTTTCAACCAAGTGATGTGAGTTCGACAAAAGGCTCTTTAGTTTATCTCAATAAACTTCTTTGTCAGGTTCTTAGATCTATCTTATAAAGTAATTTTTAAGATTTTGCAATCAATACTTTTAATCACAAAGAATTGTATTGATGTCGATCTACACAACTAATCAATCTAATCTACCACAAGGATAAACCGATTATAGTTGGATCCTCTTTTACCGAAACAAGTATTGTGCACACCAAAGATTATAAACCAAAATCAGAAATCTTCAAAGTCTTTTTTGTCTTCAAATCTTCTTAGATCTTCAATAAACACCTGCACACAATCAACTTGAATCTCTTGTGATCAATCACGCACAGAACGGAGTCTGTTAACAATGGATTATAACAAGACGTCTTTAGATCTACAAACAGTCCAAAGATCCCCGTCGAAACTTCGATCTAGTTTGAGTGAATCTTATATCAGAAGAGAATATTCTCAAGCATAAACAAACTAGGTGCAATCAAAGTTCAACCACCGTTAGTCAATCAAATCAATCGAAAACAAAAGATAAACCGTAATTATCTAGTTTCCCACCAACGGTACTAATAGAGCTTCTCAATCCCAAAGAAGTCTTTAAAATGAGCGGCCGTAAGAGATTTCGCCTAATAAGGTTACTCTCCTCTCCGAATAGGTGGCTTCACCAGTAGCAGCACAACTGAGATAGTTTTTGCTGTACGAGGATTAGTTTGCTCGAAATGCAAACTTTCATATTTATTGACCAAGGAAGTTTGGACACCAAGGAATTTCCAAAACCGAAAATATTCTCAAGATATGCAATATATTCCAGATTCGGTTTCCATAATTCCCTGAAATACTTTGTCCAAATAATGACCGAAAATTTCTTAGAAAATCTCCAACTAGCAAATGCACATTACTAATTTTCATTTTCCAAAATAAAATTAAAAACCTTAATTGAAAGATTATCAATTTATTTTATTCGATCCGGATTTTCTTCCTTTAGCTATTAAGGAATAACTTTGAACAATTAAAGATAAGCGTTACTGCACATGTTCAAAGTATGTCGACATCCTTACTTTGTAAGTCCTCTTTCATACTTACAATCTTGAAACCGATTTGCCACACTTCCAAACAAGTTTATAATTGGTTCATCTGACTTTCAAGAACTACGTGATTGATCAAGAACACTCAATCACCAAACATGGGTTTCACGGTTCTACTAAAACAAGTTTCGGTTCTACCTCCATGTGA
Source organism: Papaver armeniacum (assembly GCA_023531295.1). Lineage (NCBI taxonomy): Eukaryota > Viridiplantae > Streptophyta > Magnoliopsida > Ranunculales > Papaveraceae > Papaver > Papaver armeniacum. Next base: position 33,459 of record JAJJWW010011499.1, on the reverse strand, counting down.
GTACTTTGCATAGTCACGCTAGTTACCAAAATTCGGTTGACTAGGTACTAGGATCGGTTCCCCCATATATATGGTATCTAACTTGTATTTGCTGCACATGTCCATAGGATCGATTCCCCTTTGCCTAAAAACGTGTTGCACATGTCCATAGGATCGGTTCCCCTTTCTTCTACAAACTTGCTGCACCTCATACAAGGATCGATTCCCCTTTGTGATAGGTTGCACCTCTTACTAGGATCGGTTCCCCTTTACCCAGAGTCGGTCATACCAATAACACAAAATCAATCATACCATCTCATGTGATTACTTAAGATTGGTTTCACTAATAAAAGTCATACCAATACAAAAGTCAGGCCTTTATGAATAGTTTTACCAAGAACATAAACAAGTCATGAGCATTTATACTAATCACACATATTGGTAGTTCAAAAGATATGCAATGAATAACAATACCAATATTTCCTGGTGATTTCTCTTTCGATTCACAAAACAAGTTCATGAATTTACTTCCTTAAAACAAATGTAAAACATTGTTTCCTAGGATGAAATCTTCACCTTATACCCATACATAATCACAATAGCATTCAAATGATTATGTCGATGTCTTATCTACAAAGTTTAATGGTTAAGCAATAAACCTCGTATTGTATTCCTTAATACTATGTCTAATTAGAGTATAATCATTCATGCTTCGCATTTTTGTTTTCAATGTGCACAACTTGAAAGATACGTTAGGGAATGAAACAGTTCACGTCAAATATCACTAACCTCAAGTGGAAGGATGATGTTGTCGTTGTAGCTCCTTACTTCTTCACTTCTTCAAGTCTTTGCAATACTTGTAATGTCTCATATCCTAATAGGCACGGTTCTGTGACACCCTTCCCTATTTTAATCTTTAATAAACACCTGCACAACACCACTTGAATCTCTTGTGATCAATCACGCACTGAACGAAGTCTGTTAACAATGGATTATCACAAGACGTCTTTAGATCTACAAACAGTTCTAAAGATCCCGTCGATACTTCGATCTAGTTTGAGTGAATCTTATATCAGAAGAGAAGATTCTCAAGAATAAACAAACTAGGTGCAATCAAAGTTCAACAACCGTTAGTCAATCAAATCAATCGAAAACTAAAATAAACTAAAATTATCTAGTTTCCCACCAACAGTACTCATAGAGCTTCTTGATCCCACACAAGTATTTAAACGAGCGGTCGTAAGAGATTTCGCCTAATTAGGGTACTTTCCTCTCCGGATAGACGGCTCCACCAGAAACAACAAGAAGATGAAGTTTTCATGGCTCTTAGGATAGTATGCTCGAAATGTAAACTTATATATATGTAGATAACCTACTGCAAAAATTTCATGAATTTCTAATCATCTTAGGTACCCCTAATTGTGGGATAATTATAACTGAGTTCTGTTTGGATATCTTTTTAATGAACCATTAGAATGTGCTGAATTTTGGATATGTTGTAGTCCCATAAGTTATATGGATCCCTTAAAAATTTCAAGATCATCAGTGGATCTTTGATACCTCAAAGATTTGATAAATCGTGATTGCATTTTTAGAAGAAGAAATTTGGTGCAGTCCCCTTCATCCTTCGTTACCTCATTGTGTAGTGTTTATGTATGCCATGTGTTTATGTTGTCTAATAATACTTCTTGAACAATATGTGCACTATGGATGGTATAGACTATAGATTTGATGTTTTCATAAGGCATCTTTATTGGCCATTGATGCGGTTTACTGTTGGATTTTAGTGAAAGAAGATATTCCATGTTTCAGAATTCTGACTTTATATTGATGCTTTATATTTTTTTGTCATGTAGGTAACAAACTATATTAATTCCTTTTGCTCACATTCTCATGTTTAAACAGGTTGATGAGAACCCATATCTTTCCAGGACATGGTACCCACCGTTGGTGAAACCCTCCATCTATGAAGTGTCATTTCTGACTGCAACTTGAAAGTATGGGGTTTTCTTGAACACATATCCAGTTCACTGTCTAGAGTGTAAAGCCACAACTGTATTCTTATTATGCATAGCATGTGGTAAATAAATAGTACTCGGACATCCCTTATTTTGTTTATCTTATTTGTTTATCTTTTTAGTCGTTTGACAGGAACCATCGTGGTTTGAGGCATTACTGGGTTCTCAGAGTCCATTGATAGCTCACCGAGACTGCTGGATTGTTGGTTCTAAATGTTGGGCCTATTTCAAGGTACATGGCAATTTCTAGTGAAGAAACTCATATTTGCATTGTCTATTTGCATGGCTCAACATCAAGAAATAAGCACTTTCATGTGAGTGTTTTACTGACCCTCTACCTTGTTCTCTTTATTCATAGTATCAGTATTAATCTTTCTTATTTCATCGGTGCATACCATTTGCGGGTTCATTATGTCGCTTTCATGCACGATTAATTATTTGTGCTCGCTTGTTTCCATATTCCTTCGAATTGGCTCATTTTTCGTTGAAATACATCCATCCAAGGCACAACTATACGCGATATTACTTTGTTACATCTCTCAATTGGCTCATTTGCTTGTTTCCAGTTTCCTTCGAATTGGCTCATAATGCGATATTACTCTTTATCATCTCTGCTGGGGTTACGTTTCCTTTTAATAATTTTATTCATCAAGTTAATTGTTAACCAAAGTGTAGGCAAACTCTTTAGGATAATTTTGATCATTTTAATAGTCGTTTCTACACATTTTTTCATGATATTTGACTCCCATAGATTGTCTTCTTTTCTTCGCATGATGTCTCTCTTCCTCATCGCGCTCTCATTCACCACCGACTTCGAAAGGTAATGGTGTTGTTAAATATATCAAGCTACTTTTACATAAATGTCTCATTAAAATTTCTAATTTCATTTTCTATTTTGTTTATTGTTGTGGTATGTGGTACCTACCCCAACTTGTTTGGGAATAAAGGCTTGGTTGTTGTTATTAGGAAAGGGTTGATACTTGCGGAGATAATTGATGAACTTTCTCGGTGCTCAAGTCATTGGCCCTTGGAAATTTCGAGGTTTGTGAACTAATAGATAATGATATTAACATTCTTACTTGGTTGATTTTTTGGTACTTGTTAAACATTACTTCAACTTTTTTTACGGTCTAACAAATAGTAAAATTCAGCGAATGCGTCCCTAGTTTCTATTTCTTCGCGTTTGTTCTTTCAACAAAGTGTATTATGTATCTGATATCTCTTTATGCAGTTCTCGATGTCCATTTAGAATATACTAATGACCAAGTTTTTTTTTTCTTCGCTATTGTAGGTTGGTATTCGGTCTCCTAATTTAGGCATATGCAATTGTAAGGCTTGTTCATGCAATCGTAGAGCTTGTCAAAGATAACCACTTGGTAAGTATTATGTTGTGGACGTTGCTACTATTGTTGTTGTTGAAATGCATCAACTTATAAGGTGGTTGAATCAGTTAAAATGCATCAACTTCTAGCTTAAGATTCAGTTGAATCAGTTTTGGATTCGGCTGAAAAGTGGGTCTGTTAAGCTCATCTATTGATAGATGTCCTTTTTAAGTGAACCTCATCTATTCGTGTCACTGAAAAGTAATAAAAAATGCCCTAAATATTCACTGAACACAATCACGTATCGCATACACGATACCTACTGTAGTTTTCTATGGCATCATTCTAGCATGACAATGATCTTGTTGCTTTTGTTCGCACTGCTAGAGATCGTAGTAGGACTGCGACCACAGGTTTTGGGTTTGGACTTCGTGTTGAGGATCATGTCTTTGGGCCTTTTCCTCAGAGAGCCTGTGCAGATCTTAATGAGAAATGGCAGTCGGTTGTTCGCCTTCAGCACTTCAAAATGTAAGTGTCCATGAACCAGTAACATTTTAAATTCTAGCTTTCCTCTTTTGACAAGAGTCTGGATTCTTTTACATTAGTCAGAAATTAGTTATTTTGGGTATTATTTTGCATCTTTTTATCATATGAATTGTAAAATTCATTCAGTAACGGCATGACCTGCTATGCTTATGTTAAAGTGCATTCTTATTGCAACGAGTCTAGGTTTGGTCATTAACCCCTTAGTTGGTAGCTCCTATTGAAAATTTGTGGTCCTGATAATGTCTATTTCCTTATAAATACATAGTATTAACTTATTTTTATGTTTGGTGTTTGTGTTGAACAGGCTGAGTTCACCCCAATCGTAAGCAGTTCTTGAATCTACATGCAAGTCTTGTATATTGTCTTATCTACTATTTTGGTTGTTGTTTGTATATATTTATGGCGCGTGAGAATAAATCTTGGTGCGCTCTACTGTGAGATAGCTTTGTACGAGTGTTTGAGAAAATGCAGTTTTTTTATTTAGTTTCCTTCCCTTTCTTTTGTGAATGTACTTGATGTTTAAACATGTATCATTGAACATATAAATATCAATATTATTGGTGAAAATTTGGATTGATTAAATCAGAAAATCACAGGGTGTATGTAATAGTTGCAGGTTAAACTTGAAATGGGAGAAAATACCGTGACTAGGTCAATGAGGACTGACCTTTTTTCTTATCTGTTGCATAAATTTAGCAACAGCTGTAACCTGTTGTTAATTTTTACCGTGACTTTTCTGGGTCAGTCTTCATTGACTCAGTCAAGATTTAGCAACTAATAATAAAAATTTCGCAACTGCTACTCGGCTGTTGGTAACATTTTTTGATCACAACAGATTCTAGTCATTGCGAAACGATTGCGACTCGAAATTGTAATAACTACATTTTTGTTGCGAAAATTCGAGTCGCCCCCTCTTGCTTGCAATAATTGTGTGCAGTTGTGACTCCCGATTTGCAACAAATGGAGGAGCCGATTGCTAAAACCCATTTTTGGTGTAGTGACCAAGGAATTTCCAAAACCGAATCATTCTTAAGATATGCAATAAATGCCCAAATCGGTTTTCATAATTCCTGGAAATGATTTGTCCAATATTTCCGAAATCTCACTAGAAAATCTCCAATTAGTAAATGCTCATTACCAATTTTTATTCTCTAGAGATATGCATTTAATTGCTGGTAATTAAAGCATATAAAACTAACAACCTTAATTAAAAGATTCTTAATTTATTTCGGTCCGGGATCTCCTTGAGTTATTAAGGAATATCTTTGAACAATAAAAGATAAGAGTTATTGATCATTTTCAAAGTATGTCGACGTCTTTTGTTTGTAAATCTTCTTTCATATTTACAATCTTGGAATCAATTATACCACACTTCCAAACAAGTTTAGAATTGGCTTATTTGTATTCCAAGAAAACTATGTGATTGATTAAATATCAATTCACTAATCATGGGTTTACGGTTTTACCAAACATAAGGATCGGTTCTACCTTAATATGGTTACTAGGACCGGTTACATTAGTTACCAGGATCGGTTACGTCAATTACCAGGACCGGTTACCATATACTCATGGTATTACTTGTCATCTACATAAGTCACTAGGATCGGTTACACTAATTACCGTGATCGGTTACACCAATTACTAGGACCGGTTACGCCAATTACAAGGATCGATTACACAACTCTTTTTTGATAGGTCACACCAATTACTAGGATCGGTTACACCAATTACAAATATCGATCATACCATCTCAGGTGATTACTTAGGATCGGTTACACTAATAAAAGCCATACCAATATATAAGTCAGGCACTGTGATTAGTTTTACCAAAATACATAACAAGTTATGATCAGTTCTACTCACTCACACATATTGGTAATCCAAAGATATGTAATGAATAACAATACCAATAAGCCTAGAGATTTCCCTTTCGATTCATAAAAAAATTTCATGAATGTACTTCCTTTAAACAAATGTAAACATTGTTTCCTAGGACGAAATCCTCACCTTTACCCATACACATAATCACAATAGCATTCATACGATTATGTCGATGTCTTATATACGAAGTTCAAAAGATAAGCGTTATACTTCGTATCCTAATTCCTTAACACTATGATCATATGATCATGTCTTACTACTAGAGTATAATCATTCACAGTTTCACAGTTATGTTTTGAATATAACACGACTTGAAAGATACGTTGGGAATGAAACAGTTCAAGTCAAAATATTATTAACCTCAAGAGGAAGGATGATGTCGTCGTTGTAGCTTGTTACTTCTTCACATTCTTCAAGTCTTCGAGTAATACTTGTATGTCTCATAATCCTAGACTTTCGAGTCTAACCTATATGAAGTTGTCTCTAGTACATAATCAAGCGACTCTTTAGATGAGTTTTGATTCACTAAAATATGACAACCAAACTTGACATACCAACGCTTGGTGGGTTCAACCGAGCTATGCTCTAACATTTATTATAACTAAACAATAAATATAATGCGGAAATTAAAGTAAAAACACACAACAAGATTTTGTTAATAAGAAAACCGAAAAGGCAGAAAAACCCCGGACCTTGTCCAGTTTTGTCAGAATTAAGCCGCTATACAAAGACTACTACAAACTTTGTGTAGTTCTGACCTAGTAAACAAACTCCAAGTTACCTAGTTTCTTCAGTATTCATGTACCTACTACCAATATGGTCAATGTACGTGGATCTTAATATAGAGTCCACTATCTTAAGTTGTTTCATCCGATGCGAAGACTTCTATTACTGAACTCCTTTGGATCATATTCTGAAACAGTAAAGGAATAATCAGTATTCGGTAACCGCTATATCAATCTCAAAGATTAAATCAGATATATATGTGAAGTTATATAAAGGCTCTTACATTTAAATAATATAAACTCCGAACTAAGATCTAGATTATCAAGACAATCAAATATTAGCTCAACCTATTTGATTCGGATCCTGAAGAGAACCACCAAATGATAGATTATCAATCTACACAACAAATTATAAAAGTCTATCAAAAATAAAACAACTTGTTGGAACCCACCAATCAAGTGTGGATTTAAGTATAATCGAAACCAATCGAAATCTTCTTGTCTTCAAATCTTCGGTCTTCAATGTTCCCACATAAATATCTTGATTCTTTTATGATCAATGACACGCATAAAAAATTCTAGTAGCAATGGATAATCGCAAGCCTATATTCCGATCTAAAAACATATATGAACTTTGTTGATCCTTGATATAGTTCGAGTAACCTTATATCAGAAAAAAAGGAGCATGAAATAAACAAACTTGTGAATATCAAGATTCAACTACCGATAGTCAATCAAATAAATAATCGAAAACTGAAACAACAATACGATTCTAGTTTCCCACCAATGATACTTCTAGATGCTTCTTAATCCCACACAAGTCTTTAAAGAAACGGACATAAGAGATTTTGCCTAATTAGGTTACTCTCCTCTCCAAGTGAGTATAACGAATGATACTACTAGCCGGATATCACACTGACTACAAAATGATGTGCGTTTGTCGGGATAAGTTTTTAAGAAAACAAACTTCAGTATTTATAGACCAAGGTAGTTTGGATACCAAGTCATTTCCAAATCTGAAAAATATCAAAAAGTATACAATAAATGCCAATTTTCGGTTTTGTCCAATTCCAACTAATATCCAACTAATATACCGAAATATCTCACGGATGACAACTGAATATAAGCTAGCATGCAAGTATATTTTACTAATGTATTCTATAGAGATATTCTTTACTTAGTAGAAAAGCAAAGGCGTATAAATTCGAAAATCACATAAAAAATTCTCAAAAAATATTTTGGTTTGGGATCTCACCTTGAGTATCAATGAATATCTTTTAATATTTAATAAATAAGATATAAGCACATGTTTAAATATTATAATGTCGACATAGTGAACTTTTATAAATAACAACTCATATTCTGAAATCCATGTAAACCCTAAAAGGTAGGGCTGTCAGTGGGTCCGGGTCCTTCCGGGTACCACTAGACCCGGACCCTACTTATAAAACGCGGGTCTTGTTCCTAACGATTCCGGGTCCGGTTCCTGAATTTGTGGACCCAGAACCGGACCCATTTAAAGACCCGGGTACCCGTATGTTCCGGTACCCATTGGGTATTAAGAAAACTATGAAAAAAGTCTTAAAAAACTCAATTTCTTTCTCTTTTTTAGCTTGAATCTAAATTGTTTTTGTAAAAGTTTATTATTATTTCTTAATTAATGTACTAAATAAATATTAAATGTAAGAAAAAAATGAAAAAAAAAAATCAAAGCCAAAAATAGCAAAATGCTTCTAATTTTGCTAAAAAGATGAATAAAAGTATGAATAACCGGGTACCCGACAAGTATTATCCGTTTGGACCCGTTAAGATTCGGGTCCAATCGGGTAATTACCCGTCGGGTCCTAAGTTGTTAATGGGTCCAACTTTAGGACCCGGAACCGGACCCGAATCTAGCGGGTCCGGTTCCAGTTCTGGGTAATGGGTACCCATTGACAGCCCTACTAAAAGGTATACAGAAATCGGAAATATAATTGTTATTAGGGTTTGGTCCTGCAAGAGATCCCCAGGTAGGGATCGGTCCTGCTAAAGATCCCAAGTAGGGATCAGTGCAGTAAAAGATATATGGGATTCATTTCAACTACGAAATAAGTTTCGTAAATCTACTTCCTTAAACTAATGTAGTAAAATATAGTTTCCTTTGCATGTAATCAACCCAAAGTTCATCACAGAATCTAGTAAAGACAGAAATACAAAGTTCAAAAGATAAAGATTATACTTCTTATTCAAATATACCGAAATTTTAACACAACTTGTATATTCTTCCTTGACAAATTTAATAATCAAGTCACCAATACTAAAGACTTATGTATATAAATATGTATGCTATATTTTCAATACAAATGACTTGAAAGCAACGTAGATATAAATGGAAACAAGTTAAATCTTGTATTACTAACCTAGAATAGAAGGATGATTGTTCGTTGATGTTGATTTGTCTTCAGGTTCTTCAGAGTAACATGAGTTTGTCTCAACATTTCGATACTTCTTAGTCTAACCTAACAAAGTTGACTCTAGTAATCTAACAAAGCAACCTTAAATTTTGATGCTAAAATATGATAGCCAACCTTGACATACCAACGCTTGGCCATTCAACCGAGCAATGATCTAATATCTCCCCTTTTGTTAATTATAGTGATAAAACTCTAATACATATGTAGAATACACTAATTAAAAGATAGAGATACTACATTGCAGAACAGTCTCTTAACTCATTCTTCATATGCTAGATTTCAAGTTTCAACAACACAATAACCTGCACATATTCAAAAATAAATGTCATTGTTGAAGCATTTGAATAACAAAAGCTTTATTCCTCCCAAAGGAAATCTAAGTATATATTCAATCCGAACATATTTGTAATTCACTTTCATAGTATGTAACTACACATCATAATGATATGTTCCCCCCCTTAATCCATGTTTTACTCTTTTCGTTTAGATATATACTATATATTCAACACATATATCCTTTCTCAGTGACTATGAGTCACCGTACTCCAAAATATCTCACACTTTTTGTCACAAAAATGACAAATAAACGAAAAGAATACAACAAGTATTTTGACCCTTAAGTTAATAAGAACTCGATACAACTTATAAGAGTTAAGAAAGAAGGTCTAATACCATTTTTGATAAGCAATACTAAAAACGAAACTACCTAACTAATTTGATTTCAGTCTCTTACCAAGAAAACAATTACCGAACTAATTTTCCCTAATTTTGATAAGCAGAACTAAGATCATAATTAATTTATTTACTTATCAGGATCCAATTATACATATATAATTGTACCTTGTTTCGATAAGCAAAACTAGGTTAGATGACTAGTTTTCTCATCATGAACCGATTAGACTTGAATAATCGTACCTTGTTTTGATAAGCCTAAACTAAGATCAAAATTAACTTAGTTTTTATTATAAGGAATTAATTGTACTAAAAAAAATTGAACATTATTTCGTTAAGCAAAAGCAAGAATACGAATTAACTCAACTTTTCTTAACAGGAAAACGATTAACCTGAAATAATTGTTACCTCACTTCAAATTTCAAACTAAGATCTGAATCGATCTAGTTACATATCATAAAAGAGATTATCAAGAATAATTCTTCCCACAGTTTCCACAACCATACACTCCACAAAGATATGAAAGTTAAGCACCAATTCAATATAGAACCCTCCCCCATTGTTTTGTTATTCTCTGCAAACCAAAAGGAATAACAAAAGGACAACCTTTACCAAAGAAAAGTTGACACAATCTTAGCTATTACCTGCCACAAAGTAAAAATCTAAAACTGAAACTCATATGTATACTAAATACTAAACTTAAGAAACTTAAAACGATAATAATATAGTCGTGACTTCACGTATGAGTTAATCATCTGAAATTCGCTAAATCAAAAAGTCACAAAATCATAAGAGATAAGCAATATGAGACCGAAACCTAAAGTTAATATAAACCAAAAATTAATCTCATAACTGAAAGCAAAGCAAAGAGGTCTTAAATGGGAACAAGCAATGCAACTGTAACTATCAAAAGAATGACCAAAGAAATAAATACTTACCATTCATATAATTTATTGATAGTTCTTTAGATATATTTTACATTGGGATAAAGATCAATCAATAAATAGTCAATCCTAGATTTGCTTGATTTCTTAAGGGAGTGTTGATGACATCACTATTGAACTCAAGATTCAAACTCTTCTAATCGTATTTCTTTTCTTTCGAAAGATTGTCTATTTTAACAAGTTGAAACTGAAGATTGCTAAGAATCTCTTTTAAATTCCGCATCATATGTTCAAAGTGCCTAATGCTCTCCTTAACAGTCAGAATATGTTTTTTTAATGAGTCTCTCTGAAACTCAAGTTGATGATCAGGAATTGTGAGAGATTCATAGTCTAAGCATGAAAATAGTGTCGATTCATCGGATGATGAAAAAAAATCCTTCACGGGTTACTCCATTCAATATCAAGTACTCCCTACGTCTCTAAAAAATAGGCAGTTTGTGTGTAAATTTACACACAAACCTCGCCTATTATTTTGAAACGGAGGTAGTATGAATTCTTAGGACAAGATGTGAATAATATACCGAAATTGAAGAAAAATAAGTAATAATACATCTTGTTCGCTAACAAAATATATATAAAAATGTGAAAGGATATTGCACAAAAAAATGTAAACTAAAGGAGAATTGATCACGAATATCTTCACCTTATTTATGAACATATTTCTGAAAAATACTCATATTTATGCCTCCTCACAAAAACGAACTTGGAAACGAGTGAGGAGGCCTTTATCCAACACAATCAGGTTGATTTGGGGTGAGATTTAGTCTCACCATTGGTGACCAAAACAATCTGAGGATGATTAATGAGTACAGAAGCTTGTGTTCTCAACTTGTCTTGTTTATTCCCCTGAACATGACAGTACAACAATAGAAGAACTAGAAAAACTTTGATAGAACTATGAGAAGCAAGAGGTTTAACTTTGATTGATCATACAAGTACAGTTAGAGAAGCAAAAGGTTTCTTTATTGACAGTACAACAATAGAAGAACTAGAAAAAGCTGGAGCAGAAGCTTCTTTCCAATGGGCAACATGTTGGAGTGGCCACATAATCTCCTTCAGAAGCGATTCGGAACCAACTCTGGTGTCTGCTGGGGAATGTACGCAGAAGCTCGATTGTGATTACGATTAGTGAAGATTTTGGAAATACAAAAAACTTTGATATAAACTTTTAGCCCTGGATTTTACTTTGGTTATAAGAAATGATGTAATATGGGCAGCAAACCTCTCTTCTTTTTGCAAAAAGTATGAAATTAACCACAACTGGGTGGACTTTATCCTAAGGGCTTTATTGAACTATCTGAACATTCAACTATGGAATGAGAATGTAATGAATGCTCGTAACTCCAATTTTGGAATTACCGAACAACAACTATCAATATATTGAGGTATACCTATTTTTCTAAAAAAAAAAAAAAAAAAACTAAACATATGGGATTCAATAATCTCTTTCCCGGTGAAATCATTAAGATCGACTCCTTTTCCTCGTGTTCTTTTGGAGTCTCTTTATGAATTTTTTATTCCATTTAGAATCCCAAATGTAAATTGACAATATGGCAATTTCTTCAACAAAATGAACATATCATGAGATCTGAATTTTCTAAGTAGTTACAACAACTAACGTTCCATCTTTGTCTTTACCTTTTTCTGGCAGAGCAGATTTTGCAAGGATAAACGTATTGTTCTGGTACAAGTATTTTCATTATACCCAATACCACACATGTTCCCAAAAAACTTTTGTGCCAATAGCCTAGCCAAAACTTTGCTAGAACTCCTTGAGAGATGTTTCAAGTCACCTTTTGTGCCAACAGCATAGCCAAAACTAATTTGGACATCCACTATACATCACAATCTCTCTATATTTTAGAACAATTATGTTAGTGAGTTTATCCTATTCATATTTTGCCTTTTAAGTCTTATCATACAATGATCTTCTTAAATTGTCAAGTTCCCTTTTCAATTTTAGAGTTTCTTTGTTGACAACATCAAAATTAGCTAGACAATCTTTGAGAAATTGGTCGGACTTCTCCATGTGACTGGTGCTAGCTTTGGCAAAGAATGCATCACAGTATGACGAACCTTCATAGGTTTTATTCTCAGGAATACCATCGAGAGTAGTGTGATATGCTATGTTTTCTTATAGGCTCTTTTACTGGGACAATTTCTAGCCATGCGTCCAAAACCATGAAAGCATAGACGACTCGCTAGCTAAGACTGTGAGTCCAACTAAAATAATTTTACTATTAAATAAACATATATTTCACACACTTATATTAAAAAAGAGAATAACCTATTTCCTCTGTCTCATATAGTCATATGTAAAGATGAAGTCTATAAGTGGAATTCCAAATCGAAGGCAGTTATTTTTTCCACTTATACTATTATGTATCAATTGATGATCCAATCTTATTTTGCACAGTTGATATCCTAGGCCATGTTCGTTAGTGCAGCTGGAATCCTGGAGAACATCGTGACCTGTCCAAAGAAGCCATGAGGGTGGAAAAAAATAAAATCATTAGATCATCATCTATGTATAAATGACAGTCACGGATGGTCTAATTGGTCAGCTATTGGGAATGTTACAGCAGAAAAAATCAAAGAAACGGGCAAAGAGGGTTGTGGAGAGATGTATTTTACGTCTTGATATGTTTTCGTAAAAGCATTAAGCATATGTGGAATCCGACTCTCTATTGAATCTAATGGATAAATAAATGTTTGTCCGGAGACTCCAAGGTACTAGTACTTCAGGTGAAATTAAAAAGCGCCACATCGTGCTTCACATGGTGACGCTTTTTTTTTTTTTTGGTTTTTTTTTTCTCTTTTCTTTCCCTTCTCTCTCCCTTCTCAAAAGCCTTGAAGAAAATTTATCATCTTCTTCCTCCTTTGCTCTGATCTATTCTTTTAGGGGCTAGATCTGAGCAAAGATTTCTTGTTCTTAGTTTTATTTTACGTGTTGAATAATTTTCTTCGCTAATAGGAATATTATTTTCTTTGCTATTAGAGCGATTTTATCTACACTTTTATAGTGTTTCTTTCTATAGATTTGTTCGTGATTCGGGTTTTTAGATACAAGTACATCGGGCGATTTGACGGAGGCAAGATCAAAATTTTCTTCAACAGAATAATAGATCTAGAGTTTCTGGGCTTCTCGATAAACATGAGTTTTTGGGCAAATCACTCCTCCCTAATAGGAGTGTCTCTAATAGAAAATCAATCAAAATGGTCGAACCATGATTTCGAGTACCATTCCTTCTCCAATCTCTTCGTACAAAATTTGGGTGATATCGTTGTGGATTGCTCTTTCTCTTCGCGATTTATTTACGTTTTGCATATTTTATTGTATTTGTTTCATGTTTATTATATATTCATTTTTCTTGAAAACCATCATGTAAACGTTTATTAATGGATTGAAATACTAATGGTTGATTATATAAAGCGATTCTATTCGTGTATAGACTACAACATGTACTATTTATTTATTTTATTTTTATTTTTGAAGGTTACAAAGAGAAAACCCACAAAAACTAAACGAGAAGAAGAAAGCTCACCGACGAGTGAGCAATACAAGAAGGAGGATGAAGTAACCACTGATAAGACAGATGGTGATCAACTGCATAAGCAGCTAAGGAGTGTGCCATGGTATTGGCTTCCTTTTTGGTAAAACTGAAATCAACTGACAAAAAGAAATTTAACTTATCCTTGATTCTTCCTGTGATATTCTTAATAAGCCAAGGGGTAGAAGTGTTGTAGTATTTCAAAGCATTAATTACCATAAGAGAGTCGCCTTCAACAATGATGTGTTTATGCCCTTTATTGATGGCAATATCAATACCCACTAACGCACCATATGCTTCTGCTTCAATTGGGGAAATGAAATCAAGTATCTTTGTTTGGCACCCTGCAAATCCAGAGATGTGATCCCTAGTAACAGCAGCACCAGCATACCCTTTTGAACCAGCAGCTCCGTCAAAGTTAATCTTGATCTTCGGATAAGATGGAGGAGACCAAACTGTATATTTAGAATCTAGAAAATCGTGTTCAGTCGGTAGAGTGATAACATCCTGAGTCAAAATATCTTGATTATACCAATATAAACCTTCTGCAATATTGAAGATGCATACCTATAATAAGAATTATCCATACTTAAGAATTATTATTTATCATACGTAGATAATTGTGTTGCAAATAGGACAAAATCAAAATAAAAAGGTAAATAACAAAAGAACGCGTAATTGGGGGATATCAAAACTAATTGGGGGATATGAATTACTTCCCCCAACCAAAGGTGTCTGCTAAGGGGTGTTTTTTGGGGGCGAAAAACACCCTTAGATTAATTAAAAAACATTATGAAAAGACTATTATACCCTTTCAACTAAAACATAAAATCAAAAACCAAATCAAATATCCCCCATTTTGAGTTCCGGCATTCTCAGTTAGGGTTAGGTTTCGTTTTTTTTTTCTTCATCTTCTTCATCTTCTTCATCGTTCACACCATCGTTCTTCATCGACGATTAATCGTTAAATCAAAAATTTCTTCGTCGATTAACCTACCTGAATCATAACCATGCCTCCACGGAAGAAAACAACTTCCCAATCGATCCCAAGTCAATCGAATCCAAGTCAATCGACCCCAAGAACGATTGTTCAACGAGAAATTGAAAAAACGACTTGGTTTGATTGCTCAAGAGGAAGAAGACAAAGAAGCGAGAGTTATCAAACGATGAACTATTAGCAAAAAGATGGCTTATGTGAGAAGGTTAGTCATTTTGAACTATTTAATTAGTGTTTCACTTGATTTGTAGCTATGGGTTTAGGTCAAAATCGTGAAACCCTAACTGCAAATTTTGAGGTTCTCAGTTAATTCCATTCAATTTAGTATGAATACCGCACCGGAATTGAAACCGACATGCGATCTAGGATGAATACCACGCCGTAAATAGATAGCGGCACTCAATCTAGGTTGAAGACCACGCCTAAATTTACACAGAAAACAATTGGATTTATGTAGTTGTACCGGCGTAAACTGTTTTTAGAATGAATGCTGGAACTACAATTTTGGTATCCGGAACTTTAGTATTGCTTAGGCATCTTCGACATTTTATATTTCATGCCGGTACTTTAATCCGGCATTAAATGTTGTTATGCGGATATGCCGGTAGTCGTGTTAAGTTTCCAGGAATTTCCCAGGTTGTACCGGCAGTCTCTACATTTATTTATGTAAGCCGGTACTGTATTCCGGCTTGGATGTTCATTATACTTAAAAGCCGATAGTGGTGTTTAGTTATCCAGAAACATTCATATACTATACCGGCATCTTCGATATTTATTTTTGTATGCCGGCACGTTAACCCGACATGGAAGATTATTATACTTGTATGGTATGCTCTTTGTTATTGTATGCCGGTATTAGAAGTGAAAGTTAGTGCTTCTTTTGAATTAGATCTAAAGCAAAGGAAGCCAAAGCAAATGAGGCTAACAAAGGAAAAGCTAAAGCTGCTGCGCCTAGGAAAAAAAGGAAGGATGGTCTTGATACTCCTCAGTCTCTGCCTCCTCGAGGGAATAACAAAAAGCGTTTGGGTTTTGAGACAAGAGGGGATATTTGGGATAGTGGTCGTGATCGTAGTATTCTTGCAATCCGTGAACCTCTTTGCACTTGTTGAGGAGGAAGATGAGCAAGATGAGCAAGATGAAGAGGAAAGTGAGAAGGAAGACAATGAGATTGATCAAACTCAATTAGCAAACCAAAGCCAAGGAGTAGTTGAACAAGGTGGTCCAAGTCAACAACTCACACAAGCCAAGGCGAAAGGCAAAGGCAAAGTAAAAGTTAAAGGTTCGCACCTTCCTCATGTTGATGACATGATACCCGACCTCGAACGTGGTAAAATTTGGGGCGCAGCTTCTTTTGATGATCGGGTTCTATTTGGCTACAAGCACTCATGGGCTCGTACTATATATCAGACCTATGTAAGAATTTCTATCTCGTGCATATGTACTTGTACTTATGCAAAATCTCTTAAGATCTCTTAATCGTATTATCTCTTAATTGTAGGATCATAAGATGGCTGTGCGTGTTTGTCAGAAACCAAGCCGCGGCTGATTGGGATTTGTCTCTAGAGCATGATGATGTCCAAACAATAGTAAAGGAATCATTCTATATCCTTTGGTTGAAAATTATGTGAAGCCGGATATTGTCACGATCAATTGCTTCGTCGAAAAGGTATCATGGTGAAACGGATACCATGCACTTCCCCGTTTGGAGAGATGACCTTGATCCCGGATGATGCTAAGAACATTCTAGGCTTGGATATTACCGGCAAATCAATTGCGTAACGAGGTGACCTTGAGCTAGAATGGACGAAGTTGCACGGCTTACTCACAAGTTGTTTGGTTAGGACTACAAAGAGTCCATGGGAAAGCTTCTATGTATCTAAGGTTAGTAGGACAAAGACATTCAAACTAACCCAGCTTAAGAAGAAGTTTGAAAACACAAAGAAAAGAAGTGTGCGGGATGGATGGGACCCCGCCTGATTCGTTATACATGCCGCTTGCGTACTGTTATACATCTTGGGCACTCGGGTATTCCACGACACTAGTAGCAACAAGGTTAGTGCAAACTTCCTTCGATGCTTGGATCCGTTGGACGAGGTCTTTACCTATTCATGGGGCACCGTGGCAATGGCACATTTGATGGCGGAGATGAGAAGGGCCTCTAAGGCGGTTACAAACCAATTCGTTGGGAATTTCACTCTACTCCAGGTACTTATGTTTTTAAACTTATGTTCTTATTTATATTGTTCACGTGTATCCTTATTATGTACTTAGAAACAAAATTTACTGACTTTTATATGTATCATTTCAAATTTGTATAGGTGTGGGCTTATGAACATTTCCCAACATTGTTCAAGGACCACCCCTTCTTGAAGTTTAATCCCGCTGTTGACCCCCAGGAGCCTAGAGCAAAGAAATACGAGTTCAACGCCCATCCGAAGCCCGGTAACAATGGTCGACTGAGAAATGAGATTGGCACTTGACGCGATGACTACCAAGGATGTTGTGTTCGACCCTACAAGGAGGCTAGAGATAACCGTCAATACACTTGGTTTTATAACGTTGCATTATACCAAGGTCCTTTGTTCCACCCAAAGGGATACGTTATGGCTGATCCGCGACGTGTGATGCGGCAAATTGGATACAAGCAATTACCTATTTTCATGACAGCCTCCACTGAAAGGTACCTTCTTGATTATTCTCGTTGCATGTCAAGTTCCACAAGGTTGAGGGTAGAGTATGATCCAACTCCCGAAGCAACACTAGAGGGATAGGGAACCACGTCGTTTGGTAGATATTACTAATTGGGAGGTTGCGAACAACGATGATGAAGCTGACCCATCCTATATTCGTGATTATTTGGAATGGTCACATCCACTTGTTGTGCGGCTCTGAAGATGTCCAAGTTCCACCCCGAAAAACCCTCCGTTCCAACTCCTATACGGCACCACCTACGACGAGCCAACTTAATAAGACCGTTGGATTGCTGGTAAGTATTGTAAATTGCTTTCTCGTTTAATGTACACATAATTTTATATTTGCATATATATATACTAATTATGTATTGTATGTATGAAACTAGCGGCGTCGGCTTGGAAAGTTGAAGAAGATGTTAGGTTGCAAGTACTCGGGAGGAGAGGTGCTATCCATTGAAGAGATGAAGGAAGTCGTGGAAAAGCTTGATAAAATTGAAGAAACCGACGATGTGTAAGAGATTTGTTTGGGGAAATGAGGAAAAGAGTGGCCCAAAAGAAGCAAAGGACCGAGTGATTAGCTCTTCAGTTGTGTTTCTTTCATTAGGATGGTGGTTGTTACGTCTTGATCAATTTCTAACTTGTTCTCGTTTGAAATTCATGGTTTACTCTTTAGTAGTTTGGTATGCTTTTGGTATATGATTCGGGGGTTATGAACATTTAAGCACGATCTAGTTTGTTTTTGTTAGCTTGAACATGTTTAAATTTAAATTTGTAGTGAATTGTTATATTTGCAAGTTATATTACGAGACTTGTCGGCATGGAAAAGGTTACTAGGATGCCGGTACAAGTTCCTAGATGAAATATTATGTCAATTCTATGCCGGTCAACTGTAGTGCGTGCACGTAAATTGTTCTACAAACCATACAGGTATTTCCATACTAAAAGTTCCATGTTCCGTGTAGATGTAGGTAGGTACCTGGCATGAAAGTATTATCTAAATTCATGCCGGTTACAAATTCGGCGGGATGCGCTATCTACCTTTATGCGCGAACATTATTTTTTAAATAAATTCATTATGGTTACAAAACCCGGCACTCTAATCTTGATTGATTATATGCCGGAACTGCGGTGATAGTTCTTCACGAACGCTCTCTTAATTCATTCCTAAGTAATCTATTACATTGGATTAGAAAATTAAATGAAACGTACTAAAACGACATGAAATGGATTAAATTTGGTTATAAAGGATCTCATAATCTATTTTCATTCCTTTTCAACAATTACGGTGCCTTTGAATCTTTCACGTATATCTTCGAAGACATCGTCAGGAATCTCGGTGTCGAGGAAAATCTTAATTGGTTCATCTTCTCTTTCAACATATTCCTTTCCCTTCATATAACACCCATCACACCCATCAATAGGCTTGCATTGGCCCTTGTGGTTTTCTCTTGACTTTGCAAGTTCAACAGCTTTGTCAAACCATTGAAATTCATCGCACTTTGGGTAATTCAAACACCTTAGAAACATTCTTCCATTTTCAGCATCATCGGTTTTTGCAATCCAAAACCGGCGTGTCCCATCACAGCTTCTACACTTTGAATAAATAAAAGGACAGTCCATGGCTAGATGAGACGGTGACT
The DNA here is from genome assembly GCA_023531295.1 of Papaver armeniacum. Lineage (NCBI taxonomy): Eukaryota > Viridiplantae > Streptophyta > Magnoliopsida > Ranunculales > Papaveraceae > Papaver > Papaver armeniacum. Next base: position 14,038 of record JAJJWW010011499.1, on the reverse strand, counting down.
TGCAAATTTGACACGCGCTGATGATTATTAGTTATCGTAAGAGAAGAATATATTAGTTATGCGTCATAGTAGTGAATATTTTAAGTGTCCATATATTGTTAGTAATGTTGAATCTACTTACTTTGCAAATAGAGGTTGATGATGAATCTCCCATTGCTTGTGAAGCGTGCTTGATTGATCTATTTTTTGAGGCTTACTTTCTTGAGAGAAGGATTTTCGTTATTTGGTGGTTGCTTTGTTTAGAATTTTGCAAAGGATTTGGAGGTATTATATAGAAATGAAGCACCAACGGTCATATTTTTCAAAAAACTAGCCGTTTTTTTTTTTTTGAAATTAACAAGTACCGGCATATTCGCAATTATACATGTAAAGCCGGTATTGTGTGCCGGCGTTAAACCATGTTGTTATACCATGCCGGTAGTGGTTACATATTTGGCATAATCTCTGAGAAGAAATTTACTAGTACTGGCGTCGTATGTCACATTAACTTCAATGCTTGGGTAGTTTTGGTGATTTCAAAAATACTAGCCGTTGAGTTTTTCTCTATATAAAGACAACCAATACTTGGACCCAACAACCCAAAACTCGTGTGTTTTTATATATATCCTTGAGACTCTTAGCTTAGGCAAACCCTTTAACCCTAGAAAAATCATCTATAAATAGCTTAGTATAGTACCTAATCCCACATACAACAAATGGCATCGTTTGAATCAGAGGAAGATTTAGCAATCACCCAAGCATGGTACGCCGAAACTCGTCCTTCAACTATAGATAACAGCACGCGGGATTCCATGTGGTTGAAGATTTTTAGCAAGTTTATTCACGATTACGGTAACCCAAAAGGAAGAACTGCTCAACAAACCGAACTACGACACGACATCATCCTAAATATTGTGGTTGAGTATCTAAAAATGAAACACCAGATCGAGCACGCTAGCCACAATAGATTGTCCCCTCAACAACTTGTAAGTATCTTTATGAATAATTCGGCACAATCTACTCTTTTTCAATTTTTATGTAACAAACAAAGTTTGTGTGTTGTTTTTGTAGCATGAAGCCGTGAAAACGCGTTACTTACAAGAAAAGGGAGAAGCATTCATGTTTGAAGCCAACGTGAACCATATTGTAACCAAAGTCACTGAATACCACCAGCTGGGTGAATCGGAAACGGATTCTTCTTAAGAAGATTGATAGTTTAGTGGTATTTTCTTAGGTTTTTCTGGTATTTGGTTAGATTTTTAGTGTATTCGGTTTGGTATTTCGTAAGGTTTTGTGGGTACATCTCTATGTAAACCCTCACGAGACTATAACTCGTCCGCTTGGGTCACCAAGTGGTTTGAAGGCTTGATGCACGTGTTAAGTGCATTCGTGCTTCCTGCGACAAGGATTACATTTGAAATAAATTATAGTTCCGTCTTATTTTATTTTGTTAGCATAATACAATACAATCGAAATCCCTAATAGATATTGTATATATCTATCTTTGGGACAGTGTTACAATCATGTCTACAATAATTAAGTTCCTTAGCGTTGGATAGAAAAACTTTAGTGTCTCGGCGTATACTCCGGCATGGTCATACTTCCAACAATCAATGCCGGAAAATTACTTTCCTTTGCCTAATGGACAATTTTTTGACCATAACCAAGAAAGAGCGATGCGGCGTGGGATCTAAGTTACTTACAATGCGGGATACCTAAAAAAAGATCCGTTATGTCCTCATCTATTTAAAGGAATGGATACACCCATTGCGATTTGATACCTAAAAAAAAAAAACGTTAGCTCCAAGACATCTCTCTGATGGATTATCAATCACCAACTACCAAGTTCATCAATTCCCTCGAAAAAGAAAAACGTATGAGGAACATATTGTGCACTGCGATAGGAAATCAATCATCAACCACCACCAACTTAGTTACCACAATACTAGAAAAACTAAGAAGGACGGAAGAAACCACCAAGTCAATTGCCGCAATGGAAGAAGAGATAATTAAGAGTAAAAGAGAAGAAAAAGAGGAAGCAAAGCTTGAACATTATCGTCGAAAACTAGGTAAGATTGAAGCGGTGGTTGAGGAAGAGGTTGAACGTCAAAAACAAGCTAAGATAGAAGCAGATGTTGAGGAAGAAACCCAGTGGATTAAAAACTACTACATAGTATCGGAATTGCCGGAAGATCACCGCCCTTAGGATATTTTTTAGGGGCTAGTTAGGACTGGTTCTTCAATGAATAACTTGTTGGACTATAAGAAACGCAGAATAGAATACATTGATCTTGTTGTACGCAATCGAACAACTGCACTTATCAAATTATGTCGCAAATACAACGAGTTTCTTGCAAGATGTAGAGGGAACAGATATGAAGCTCAGGAAGCATATTTCAAGTTGTTCAAAGAGACTTTTAGGCATTTTGAAGCTTCTTTTTTTCTTGAATCTCGTCCCGAGAACTGATGTTAGTTGAAATTGGCTTGAGATGTTTCATTTTATGTGTTCCGACGTTAATTTTAGCATGTATGTGGTGCCGGAATTCTAATTCTTATTCTTCCCCATTGTAATCTAATCGCACCAAATATCCCCCTTTGTAACTGCCACTAACTTCCTCATTCAATTCATTTGGTTCTTTATTTGACGGTTACAAACTCCATTACTACATAAAATGGAAACGGTTCCATCTCTCTATTTTTTTGTTTTCACTTAGCATTTTACAAAGAAATTGTAGAACCCCTAAACTCCATTACCTGGTTTCATCTTCCAAACCAAACTCATTCAATTCTTCGAACCCCAAGAAGAATGGGTCCTCGCAAACCTCCTGAAAAACCAAAACCTAATCCTCGTGGTAAATCGAAATCACAGCATCTATTGAACAAGATACAATTGATGATGAGAAAATAACAGAGATGATGAGGTAAGTGATGTCTTATGTTTATTGAAGCATTCTTAGTGAAATTATAGTGAAATTGAAATTGAATTAGTGAATTGAAATTGAATTCAGTGAATTTAACTTCCAATATTGAGAGAATTGAAATTCCTATTGCATGCAAGTTATTAGAAAAACCCTGAAAAATCGTAATGTTCACTAGCCATGCCGGCATTGTTACCCTAGTTTGTTAAATCCCTGAAGATAATTATCTTAATACCGTCATGGAATTTTTTTACAATGCCGGAACTATAACAAACATGTAACTCATTTAGTATAAAATGTAGGGATAAGTGCCGCATAATCGTTATGTTCATCGAATATGTCCGTATTTGTTTCCTTATTTTTAAAAATCTCTGTAGACAATTCTCTTTGTACCGGCATGGTAGTTCATTTATATAAGATGCCTAATTGACAAACCTAACGTAAAACTAATTAACAAAACAATGCCGGGATTAGTACCGGCATTATCGTTATGTTCATTTACCATGCCGGAATTCTCGTTTCATTATTTTTTAAAACTCATTTTGTTAGTAGGTCAATGGCTCCAAAAATGAAGAAAGGAAAGGGAAAAGCTTTTGATGAAGAAAAAACCCAAGTCTTCTCGATCTCGACGTAGTAGATATGATCCGAACGTCGTAAGCTCCCGATCCGGGACAATTCCCCGGAGGAGGGAGATGCAAGAAGCGATGATGATGCTCGGTGGGAGAATTATGTACCTCCGATGCAGCGGGTGGGTCATCCTCACAAATTGGAGTTGAAGACGATGACAAAGATGAAAAGAAGCCACCAAAGCACCTTCCAAAACTATTTGACATGATTCCAGAACGCGTGATGGCAAACACTTCAATAGGAGATCCCAAACTTTTATTTGACTACAAGGACTCTTGGGCTCGTTGGATCTATTCAACTTATGTAAGACGTTTGCATCTTCTATTATATTGTTTATATATGATCAGGTGAATTGAAGTTTGTTTGGTGTCTTTTTATAGGACCACAAGAAAACCTTCCGTGTTTGCCGCCATCAACAAATGGATATATGGGATTTGGATGGGGAGTGTCTGGAGGTTCAAGCGGCGAAGAGATCCGGGTTGTATCCCGCGGTAGAATACTATGTGGCCACTTGACCAAGTGACTTCAAATTGCTTCTTGGAGAGGTTTTATGCTTCGACTGATACCATGCATTTTCCTTTTGGCGAGATGACCATTATCCCTGAAGATGTCCAAAGAATATTGGGTTTAGAGATCCGAGGAAAAGCCGTTAACAAAGATGACGACGGTAAGAGCCTAGAATGGTCCAAGATATATGATCGACTAAAAAGTTGTTTGGTTGGGATGAGGAAACGACAAAAGCAAATATGTACGTGAAAAAGAATACCATGACAAAGACTATTAAAGTCGTTAAATCTCAAACATTGTTTGGGAATACGATGGGCAAGGAATTGAATGCCGAACAAATTCAACAAACTAGCGCTGCTTATCTTTTGTTCCTCTTGGGCATCGCAATATTCCCTGACTCTAATGGTAACTTGGTGCATATGAACAACTTACAATACTTGGATCCCTTGGAGGAGGTTCATGAGTACTCATGGGGCAATCTTTCTTGGCACATTTTTTCGGCGGAGATGCGTAGATCTTCTAAGGCGACTTGCCGTCAATTTAATGGGAATTTCACTCTATTACAGTAATCCCGAACTAGTTATTTTGTTTTCCAATTAGTTCTTTTCTTATACATACATTTCATTGGAACGGTCTTTCATTTGCGAAGGTGTGGGTTTATGAACACTTCCCAACATTGTTCAATGAGTACAAATATTTGGAGTCGTCATCGCATGGTTTGGATCCACGGACTCCTATAGCCAAGAAATACGTTTCGACAATAAACCGAAGCCCAATAACGTAACTCGGTTACTCACCATAAGGAGGCTTTGGACTCTATCGCTGTCCAAGATGTTGTGTTTGACCCATACAAGAAAGAAAGAGGAGTTCACTTTCCAAGGCATGACAATGTAGCGTTTTACAACGGACCATTGTTTCATCCAAAAGGATTTGTTATGCATCACCCTATCCGTGTGATGCGCCAACTGGGTACAAAGCAGAGAAAATACTTAAGGGTGAATACGATGCCAAATTCTCTCATGTCTTACCTCAATGCGTATCAGATGAACAACATACGCTGGTAGTTTACATACCAACTCCTGTAGTTTCACATTGGAATGAAAGGGAAGAACAACAACTGGACAGGGCTGGTTGGGAATTTGCTGAAAACGGTTATGAGTCGGAACCAAGCTTCCTCGAGAGGTCATGAGAGGTACTCACATCCTTATATTGTACGCCCGCCAACGAAACAAAGTGCCTCCACAAGGAGAAAATCTTGAAGAACCTATCGCATGCATACTTCAAAAGACTCTCCTTTTGTTGGTACGTAATTCTTTTTCACTTCCTATCGTTTGAATGTATACCTACAAACTTATAAACTTATAACGTACTAATGGAAGTATATAACAACAGCGTTCGCGGCTAGGAAAATTGGGAAACTGGTTTAAATGCAAGATCAAGAAAGGAGAGGTGCTGACCCCGGAAGAAATGAAGACAGTTCATGAGAAGATAGGAAAAATTGAAGATCCAAATGCAAAGGACTTGTGGACTCCAAAGAAAAAGAGGGTTCACAAGAAGCCAAGGACCGAGTGATCTAAGGTGTTTGTTAATGTTTCTTTTATAGTATTAGATATGTCTTTGAACAATCTACTTGTCGATTCATGTTTATGTGTGTGTCTTGCTAAACTTTGAAATCTTTGTTTCATTTGTTTCGGTTTGGAACATCTTAACTTTACATGTGGTTCGTTAAACAATCTAGTCTTTGCTTATGTTATTTTATGTGTCTTGCTAAATTTTTTTGAGATGTTGATTTCATTTGTTTTTGGCTTAGAACATAATTTATTGGTGAATCGATATGAAACATTGAGGTTTTCTTTTTCAAACCGGCATGGTATACATTGTAACATACATGCCAAATCTTGTTATCTTTCAAGAATAAAGAAAATTAGATTTCCTAAGCATTGATACGGTTATGAATGGGGTGCCGGTACTCTCACGATCCCTTACGAATAATTGATCTTGTTACTGATTAGGCATTATCGTGAAGTTATTTGTAATGCCGGAACTTAATCTAATATCTCTGTGTACTTATGGTTAGTTGCGGCATAAAAGACAAAAGTATTTCTAAGCCGGATAAGTTCCGGCATTACAAAGTTTGAATTAAATCATGCCGGCACGTACATAGCATAGGGTTTAATGATTACAATTCAAACTTCCAAAAAAACAAAAGGTTGCGTATTACTTAACTAAATATATCCAAATTACTCCTCATCGCTTCCACACGTATGAATTTTCCTCTCCTCCTCTTGAAGAGGTTTCTTTGATAAGGCCAACGCATCCCAAAATTGGTGATTCTCCTCATACAATGCCATCCATCCTTTCCAGATATTTGGATCTAGGTCCTTGTTTTTAACCATACCACAAACAGGTGGCAATGGACAATTGTCCTTGAGTTTTGGAATAACGAAATGATTGTCGTTCACGAACGCCAAAACAACTCTTCTCTTCTTAAGGGATCCCTCACATTTTTGCCACTTTGGTGTAAATGTTACTTCTAAGGTGGGAGTAAAATAATGAACAACACATCTAAATGTATCCGCCACAAGATGCCCACAAAGCGGCATGCTCATCCAATATTCAGAAGGAAGAAACTTCATCTCTTGCTCGGGCCCTAATACTCGAGCATACATATCATCAAACCTCTCGCCTTCACCAAGCAGTTGCTCATAAAAGCTCCTCTTGTTCACAAGTTGTTCGGCCATCCTCGTTCTAGAATATTTGCATGGTGTCATACCTCTACTAACCGCCGTGTCAAAGATTCCTAATTGTTCGGTCACAAAGATGATAGTCACAATTTCCATCTCCATCGACATCATCCGTATACACAATAAACTCACGAATAGCCTCGGGAAGTTGGTCTATGTAAGACTCTATCTTCGTATGGTAGTGTCTATAAGTCCTACCCGTTTGCTAATCCTTAAACATCGTCATATTACCAACTTTTAGCTTAATTATATCCAAACCATCCTCCTCAATCTCTACCCTCCAAATGTCTTCGGTATGTGACGGAGATTATACTTCCTTGGCCTACCCCCTACCCCTTTTCTTTGGAACATCCGATACATCGACTACGGGTGTGGCTTCGGAATGCTCACCTTGTAGTTCTTGGTAGCTCAATGTTGGTACCTTTGGGGGCCTACCCATTTCTTTGGAACATCCGATACATCGACTACGGGTGTGGCTCCTCAGAATTCTCACCCTTGTAGTTCTTGGTAGCTCAATGTTGGTACCTTTGGGGGCCTACCCCTTTTCTTTGGAACCTCCGATACATCGACTACGGGTGTGGCTTCGAATGCTCACCTTGTAGTTCTTGGTGGCTCAATGTTGGTACCTTTGGCGGCCTACCCCTTTTGTTTGGAACCTCTGATACATCGACTATGGGTGCGGCTTCTAATGCTCAACTTGTTGTTCTTGCAAGCTTGACGTTGGTACCTTCGGTGGCCTCCCTTTTCTTTGGAACCTCCGATCCATCGGTTTTTGGTGTGGATACGAAAACCGTCGCTTTGTTGACTTGTTAACGGTTCCTTCCTCGGTCTACCCCTTTTAATTGGAACCGGCGCTTCGCTTGAATAGGGAGTTCGAAATATCACTTGAGGATAGATCTCGTTTCTTGGTTGTCGCGAGTTCTTCTTCACGTCGATTCATTTCTTTGAATTCTTTCCTTTGTTTTCTCCTTGCAACCTTAGTTTGTGGTCTACCTATCGGATCTCCCTTCCCTGGCTCTTCACTTGGTTTGATCCATGGGCGAGTAATTAGCCTTAGTTGGCTCAACAATACTTGTCGGCTAGCCGAGTTGCCACGTGAGTAAGCTTCGTAGAATTCCTTTGCTTCATTTGTATCCCATGGTGATTGTCCGGGAGCTTAGGGGGTGGGGGGGGGTCAAAAGATAGATGGTGCCTCCAAAACGGATCAATAACCTCAATAGGTATAACTTCATTGTACTTCACAAGCATATGACGACACGAAGCCCCAATGAAGACATGTCCGGACAAATACACACATCACCCGGTTTTCCATAATTTTTCTCATATGCCATTTCTCTCATCATATGTTTTATTTCCCAATGAGAGACATTGAACTCTATTCCTTGGAGCAACTTAGTATATTGAAGAAACCGAGTTATCCTTTCCATTGAGCTTTTCCAAAAGCCTTCTTGATCCTATCTATATCAGCCTTAAAGTATTTCTCCATTGCCTCGGTGACCGTAACCACGTTGCCTAGCCCTGACCGGATGAGATCTTTAAATCTACCATGAGAAGATTCCACCGCACTAGTTGCTTCGCCTTTGAAATGCCTATACTGGGTTTGTCCATGCACGCACAAATTTTTCCTTGTACTTATCCAACAATTTATCCATACAATACGAGACGGCGCTTGATACACTTCATTATATTTAGCACTAAACATGTTCAATCTCTTTTCATATATATCCTCGGTAAGAGACCAATAAACTTTCTCCCAATCCTTTAGAAATTCCAACCACTTTTTATGATTTTCTTCGTGTTCTTTGTCCACTCGCTCTTTAATCTTTCCTCTTTCATCTTCTTCTTCTTCGGGTGATAGTTTATTCTTGAGAACATCTTCCTCTAGTTGAGCAATCACTCTCTTCTTAATATCCACCTTAGAGGGTTCAAACAAAGCATGACAATGTTTTGTCACATTTTGACCTATATGATACGTACATAGGAAATTTTGTGCATCCGAAATACATCGAGATATAACACCCATTAGTACGTCATCTTGATCGGTTACGATTACCCTTGGAAGTTGATTTTCCCGGAACAATAATTTCAATTGTCGTAATGCCCAATGATAATTGTAATCCCTCTCGTTTTCCATTAAACACCAAGCCAATGTGAATGTTACCTTGTCCGATGTTTGCCCCACGATGTTGAACAACGGCATGTTGTATTTGTTTGTCTTGTAGGTGCAATCCATCATAAGAACACCACAACATGTATGAGCCAATTGTGAAAGCAAAGGATGCGCAATGAAAATTTGCTTAGGCTTTTCGTCCGGTCCTCTTTTAATGATACGTGTGTAGTTGTGATCCCAAACTATCTTCTCAAATTCTTGCATAACGCTCCTCCCTTCCCATTCCAGCCTTCTAATGGTTGCTTGTGCGCTATAAATTGTACTTAGAGAAGAAACGTTCTGATCATCCTTTTCCTTGAAGGTTCTGAGAATAACTCTTGGTTTGATACATGCTTTGGTCATCATCTTTACATCCTCGAATTCACGAGGTTTTAGCTTCGCAACTAAGGAGTGACCATTAAAATCTTTCGGATCCGGGTGGTTATGTTGGCCAAACCACACCGTACAATCCCATTCCTTTTCTCTGTCTCTTAAATAGAATACAAGCTTAAAGGGGCAATTATCCTTCCTCGTATGAGTCTTGTATACCCTATTAGTCTTCTTTTCATATACATAACCCTTTCTCTTATGGCTATTCTTCGCCTTGTATGTCCCACTTCTCTCGCAAACCATCTCAAAACGCGTATTTGAACCTTGGGTATTCCTCACCAACACACACTTGTTCTTAAGAGCCGTCTCTTTTTCCCAAGCTATTGCTTCCGCTGGAGATTTAATTCCCTACATTAGGATAGCAATGAAAGATTATAAGGTTCATTACAAGCAATCACCACATAACGTTCGTAAAACTAGGAGAAAAGTATTGTTTGGTAACATACCTGAGGCATCTTATAGTATTCGGACGTATCCTAACCAAGCGGTTTTGGAATTTGTTGGATCAATGTGTGACACAATCTAAGGAAATAAATGAAAAGAAAATTGAATTAGTTCAAAAAAATAAATTACCATGCCGGGTTTCATTTCCTAGGCACGCATCAAGATCTGGCATTGAATAATAATGTTCGGCATTATTGAAATACACTTGAAAGGAGGAGACAATTATACACAGTCTGGCATTGGATGTTCTTGAACACAATGGCCTAAGATCCAATATCGGCATTCAAGCTAAACAAGGTACAAAGCCTAAGCGAGAACCGGATTCTCGATATGTGAGTTTTCCAAACCCGAACCAATTCCGCTTAGAGGTAATTTTAACAAAATGCGGGATCAACTACCGGCGTTCCCGATCTTAAGTATACCACGCCGGTATTGGAGTTCAAAATCTTAAACTTCTGGATATTTTTTTTGAAAGTACCGGCACGATCAGTTAGGAGTGAACCATGCTCGGTTTTAATATTCCACTGGAATATTCGTTGGTAGGTAAAAAGATTGCGAATAACGGCATGGATAGTTGGTTTGAATACCACGCCGGCAGAGTTTTTAAAATGGGGGATATCTTGTACCGGCATGAAAAGTAGTATGAATACCACGCCGGTAGCACTAGTTCCGACGTCGTATTCATACAACGAGCATGCCGGTAACAAGGTGTTTCAGACAAAAAAATGGCGGTTTCGAAATGAAAAATCAAATTTTCGACCTCTTTGAAGCATTACCTGTGTGTTGGGGTTGCTTGTATGTTGAACATGTTTACTTTCTTGGGTTGGTTCTTCATAAAACACTTCATGGTCACGAAAATCATGATCCAAGGGTGTTGGTTCATCATATAACTCCAATTGTGATTTGTTATCATACACCGAAGATTGAAGATATGATTGTTGTTGTAGTTGAGCTAAAGATTCAAATCTTAAATTCTCTCGTCACAATCATCTTCCATTTTCAAAAAAAAAATTCCACTTAATTTTATTCTCTCCTTCTACTCCTCACTCACACAAATTAAAATAAAAACACACACTAATCTATCCCCCAAATACTTAAGTTTTTTACTAATTATTATTAACCACTAAACATGATTAGTGAGGGCTAGATTAGGAATTAAAAAATAATTAGATAAGGGGTGACCCAGCTTTTGCTATTTGGATCCCTATTTTGTCTTGTACCTATATCCCCCAATTAGTTTTGATATCCCCAATTAATTGTTCTAACAAAACCCGAATGAATTCAAGTAAATTTCTTAATTTTTTTTTTTGTTACAAACTCCACCTTCATGTGGTCAGAGCAATTTTATTCAACCACCGATGCCACCAATAGAATTGCCACACCAACCCCTGTCATTAGCCGCACAACACTGCCGCCACCACCTCAATTCAACCGTCGCGACAATTAAAATGTTCTAAATCATGTTAAAAGTTCTCTTAATTGTTTTGCTGAATTATTTGTGTATCACTAAAACTATTTCAGTCGGACTCAAAGAAGTATATATTTAGAACCATAAAACTCTATGATTTTTGGCGTCAGATCTCTTTTTCATCTTGCGTCTAGCGAATTATCCCTACTCATTTAACAGTATATAAACACTAGTGGATTGCCCGTGCCATAATGGCACGGGGTGAAGGGGTGATGGTGCCATGGCTAATGCCTTCGCCGGTGAATCGGGTCAATATTCATCTGCGGTCCTAAACACTATCAACTTGGTTAAGTCATCTTAGCGTTTTCTGTTGAGTTTTCCATCTTAGTAGTCGACTAAGCTGGTTCTGATGTTCTGATGTTAGTTCAATATAAGCACCTTCGTATTTGTACCATTTACTTTCACTAAAATCAAAGGAATATTAGATGAACTCATTCATTTACTAAAATGTCAAAATTGTACCACACTATGTATCCCTGATTAACAACCCAATTTCGATAACTTACAATGCAATTATATGAACCCAGCTATGTTGTAGTTCAACATCACCCATAATTTCTTTGTTGGCACAATCTGTTTTCCATGGAACAAAAGAGCATTATTGGTCCGTTTTCATGTCTTGATGATCCCTTGTCTTCAATCTCTGCAGCCTTTTCTGCCCCCATGTCGTTCCGAAAAAAAAAAAAATGCTTTCACATTCGACACACTGTGGCATAGGGATGTTCATGTTTTCAAACCTCAAATATGCTTTTGATTCAAATGTTTCAGACAGGCACACTTTGGCATGGAAGATGCAAGTTGATTTTCTGTTGGATTCTCTCCCACCCGCAAAATCATGTGTATAATGAGCGTCTTTTCCCTTGGTGAGAAATTTAAACGTTCGAATGTATAATCTTGTTAGACGACATAGTGGTAAAAGATCAAGTAAATCGCAAACGCAGTTCATTCATTAACTTCATTTAATCATTCCTTTCACTTCACAATTCATCCTATTCATACCCATAGCTACTCGGCTTGACGACATTTAAACGACTCCATAAGAAAAACTTCTAATTGATGCGCCAACAATCTCTTTTAAACCTTTTCGGACCTCATATGCAACACATTCCAAATGAGTGATCTAGACTAAACCGATTTAGAAAAAAGAAAATATTACTAACATTAGCCAACATGAACAGTGAAGCAATGTCCCTCTTATTACCATGTGCGTGCATTTTTGATATACACCGAACCCTATAACAAAATATATTGATTTTCTTTGAGTTCTCTCTATAGTGGATCTTCTAAATCCCGACTGTCATGAGCACAGCTGGAAAACTTATGATAGACTATGTAAATGTACATTATCCCACAAAGATATTTCAGTCCACACATTGATAAGTTCTTCTACCCTACGGAACAAAACATATAACACACCGATTAAAATGAAACCACAACTACGAAGTCAGCAAGAAACATAACTTGTATTCAATATCTATGGATTCAATAATTATAATTGTAGACATGTAGTGACATCAAATCGGATTCTAGAATCCGCCCGGTTAAGACATGATGACAATGACAAAGATGACAATTACTTCCCATCATGTCATACGCACTACCTTCTAATCATCTATTGCCCAGGCAAATGAATAAGGTATTTATTCGAAGTGAAAACTCACTGCGAGAACTCGTCATGTGTCTTTTGTGACTTCAATTGTTGATTTCATGATCCACGATTAGACCTTCCTTGTCATACCCAAAACACAAAATGAATAGTCTTTGACTGCGTATTTTTGAATAATAATGGCTTACGCATTTAAATGGTGTTGGGTTAATCGAAGTGGTGATAGTGTTACCAAACCATTTCTCCAAAAGCATTAACCGGAATCAGGATTCATCCATCAATAATAGTTGGAACTTGTTAATCCTTCAATCCTTCAAATTCACATCTTAATTTCACTCTTGTCATGAGCAAGTTAAAACACGGATTCAACTTTCAAGTTTCAACGGATGTAAAATTATACCAAAAACCAAATTATCATATGCGCCATTAATCTTACCTCAAATTGTTCTTCGATCATATTTTTTTCCCAAATCTGAAGTTTGCAATCGCCTTTAGGGTGTAGAAGGCGGAGAACGATGTTGGTGGTGGTGGTTCCATTGATTAGGAATTTACAAAATTACAAAACAGTGAATCAAACAATTACCTCAAGTGAAGAAGATGAGTTTAATAACCAAACCAATCTGGAAGTATTTGTGGAGATATTCAAGTGATATAATCTATTCACCCAATTCCAATTTAGGGTTACGTTTCTGAAGTGATTAATCAAATCAAAACTTCCAGCCCTAAATTCAAATCAAGTACAGTTATTCGAAGTTTAAGGTAGGGAAATTGGGAAATTGATGAGGATGAACATTGATTTTGATTTCGAGAGGTGATGAAAGGAATGGAGAGAGATGAGGCGATTCATGGCACAAAATTAAAAAAAAACAACAATTTCAATTGGAGAAGAAGAAGAAAAGAGTAGGAAAGTGGTGGCGATGGTGTTGCTGGTTACGGTGGTGGTGATGGCATGTTTCAGTGATGGTGTTGCTGGAGAATCGAAGGAAGGTTGTCGAGATTGAAGGAGATCTGTTTTCCCAAGTGAAAACACCAACAGAGATTGTATTTACCACTGGATTTGTTAATATTTACGGGAATTTCAGTGGGAAGGAAAAACGTGGAGGGTCATTCTCGTCTTTTCAATTGGGACACCAAAGTTTTGGTTACCAACACCAAACAAATCATTTTCCTTTATATTATAGATTAAGCATGCATCGATCAAAAAAG